>ML677334.1:47927174-48360187 GCA_007922305.1 Dermatemys mawii
GGCAGGTATAAAAAAGTAGATATTTATATGCCTACTTAAGTGTCTACTTTTTTATACCTGCCTCTGGATACTTCCACTGCATGCATCCGACGAGGTGGGTATTAGCCCACGAAAGCTTATGCTTCAATACTTTTGTTAGTCTTTAAGGTGCCCCAGGACTCTTTTGTCGCATCTTTGTTTTGAAACAGTCCCTAGTTGCTTATCAGATGTTTCGTCATGTCTCAGGCAAGTACTGCATACAGTTCCCCTTCTAGCAGCTGTTGGATCCTAAAGAGCACTTTGCCAGCAGTCTGAAACCACCTTACTGTTCCCCGGGTAGCCCCCAGATGCTCTGCCTCTGTGATCCTGTCCTCGACAACTTCTAGCCAAATGCCATGGAGCCTCTCTTCTTATGGTAACCTGCATCCTTCCTGAGCAGGAGGACAAGAGCAGCAGCAGATTCACCCTTAGTCCCAGGTTTCCAGATTCCCAGTTCCACATTTAAACCATATAATATTCAAAAGAGAAAGTGAAAATGAGTCATGAGATTATTAGAGAGAGAAGGCGGTGGAGGGAATATCTTTCATTGGACCACCTTTTGTTGGTGAGAGAGACAAGCTTTCAAGCTACACAGAGCTCTTCTTCGTGTCTGGGAAATGTACTCAGTGTGTCACAGCTGAATACAGGACTGAACAAATCATTTAGCATAAGAAGTTAGCACACATTCTAAACTCTCTGTTCATCCTTGTATTTAACTGTGATGCTCCGAGAACATCCAAAACACGAGGAAGAGCTCCGTGTAGCTCAAAAGCTTGTCTCTCTCACCAACAGAAGTTGGTCCAATAAAAGATGTTACCTCACCCACTTTGTTTCTCTAATATCATGGGCCCGATACAGCTACAACAGCACTGAACACAATCCTGCTATAGCTGACACTAGAGAAGGGAACACTCCAGTCAAGAGCCAGCATTCTTGGAGAGTATGGTGATAGTCATGGTAGGTGGGCTAGGCTGAGGTGAACAAAGGAAGTTAATGGAACTCGAAAATTTTGCCAACATTTAAAAAAAATTACAAAAAGAATAAAAATGCTGTTTTGCATTCAGGTTATACAGTGGATGAAATCTTCCAAACATACGACATTTCAGTGAAAGTGTTAAAAAAATATGAAAAATTTCTGAATTTTTGAATATCTCCAATGCTGAATATTTTCAGGGATGGAGCAGCCCAATGGCAAGATAACAGCAAACAGCTGTCAAGACCACATGTGTGGTTTAATATGTGATGGAACAATCCAACACTGCACATGAGTGAGCCCCATAGGGAAAGCTATTAAAGGAGTAACCCACTCACAGTAAGGTATCTCACTCAAGTTAAAATCAGTAGCATCAAACCCCAAGGTAAAGCCAGAAGGAGAAAGCATCTAGAGAGGGTACATTGCAAATGTGGTTTCATCCTTCCTTATACTACAAAACAGAACACACACTCATACCTCAGAAGCAGAATTGTCTTTATGTCCCTGTTGTGAGGTTTTTTTGTTTGTTTGGGGTATTTTGAAACTAGAAAAAGCTGTCAGTACTTGCTGGTGAAAACCGTTTTGGATCAGGAGAAGCAGGGGGCTTTGCATGCTACTGCTTTTTCATCCTCACAGAGCACCATCTGTCACTAGGAATGTAGCAGGGGAGTTACAGTGATTACAAAAAGACATGGAAAGGTACAAGAGAGCTGGTTGTCCAAGCCAAATTTAGATGCAGCCAAGGAATTATAAAGCTAGTCTCCAGAAAATAGATTAATCTGGATTAGAACTCAGTTCTGGTTGGAGTTTAAATCAGTTAGTGTTAGCTCAGGCAAGTTTCTCTGACTTTTAAGAATTTTAAAATTTGTCTTGATGGGAGGCATGAAGGACTAAGGCCTGATCTACACACAGTTTTTGTACCATTATAACTATTTCAATTAGAGGTGTAATTTTTTAAAATCAAAATATTTATACCGGTTCAACTTCTAGTATGTACATAGCTACACTGATATAAGGTGCCTTATACCAGTATAGCTTTCCCCCTTTCCTGTATGGGAACAAGCTGCACCTGGTATAAGCACTTTTATATTGGTAGAACTGCAGCCCTACTAGGGTAGGTTGTACCACTTTACATATACTAGTATAGGGAAAATGGTAGAACTTTTGTGTAGACAAGGACAATAATTTACATTTTAAAATCCTAAAACATTTAATATATATTTAATAATAATGGCATACAATAAACAAAATACCAAGGCTCTGAAAAAAATATGAGACCAAAACCAAATAAATGCAGAGGAAAGGTTAGAATTTTTATTTCTTTGTAATTATTTTGTGGGGAAAAATAAATTAGTGGGTCTTACACTGTGAGTAGCACTATTGTCATTACAAATCAAATCAGTACTGGACAGCAGATAAGAGCTTGGGGGCAGAGTTAACAGTATTTGCACTGCAGCTTGGAAGAGCAGAACAAGGACTACTGAACTTTTAAAATGCCAACAGAATTTTTGAAAATGAATAGACATATGACAGCTTTCATACGTTCTCCTACTATAGACCATTTCTGAAGGCAGAAATCCTGTCAAAGTTCAATTCCACAACCACCCTTTCAGTTGCACGCCTTCCCAGGGCAACTGTAGCACTTGGTTTATATGCTAAGACTTTTCTGTGACTCTCCTCACCCTGGTATTTGAGCCCCTCACAAACATTAATGGATTTCTCTTTGCAATACCCCTGTGAAACAGTAAAGTAGTATTATCATCCCCATTTTACAGATGGGAAACTCCAGGACAGTAACTTGCCCAAAGTCAGGCAGGAAGTCAGTGGTGGAACTGAGAATGGAACAGAGATCTCTTAAGCTCAAGTTTAGTGCTTTAACCGCAATGATACCAATTCCACCTGCAATTTGAGACCTATAACAACAGAAAAATAAGATGTAGATCAGCTAAAGTAGTGTGTATCCCAGAGTTTACTACAAGTCCTTAAATTGCTCGCAGGTAAGTACCAGTTGTTCAACATTGCTTAAATGCTCTTTCCCCTTTCTAAATCTCTACTAAGCAAAAAGTTGGACATTCTGTGATGTATGCCAGACTATTTTAGACAGATGATTTTGTGGCGAGTGGCAGGTCTTTCGTTTCAGACTTCGTTATTCCTCCCCAGAATTGTAAAACCACAAACGGGACTCTTATGAGCTTTAGTGGAAAGGGAAATTACCCACACATTTGCCCTCATTTTGACATATAACACTTGCATGCCATGTTTAACCTTTCACAATTTGTGCATTACATATGGGAGGAACTGGCCCAGAAATATTTGATCATGCATAATGTTACATTGATCTCAAAAGTCTCAGATGATCATTTCTACATTTTCTGTGTTACATGATAAAGCTTCCTTTCATAAGAGGGTCGGTATTCTAAATACTGTGCATCAGGGCAAAATCATTTTAAGAATATTAATATTTAGCAATTGAAGTCTAAAATCAGTATACTTACTGTGTGAATGGATTGGAAATATCTTTAATAGATATTTCCTTCTTTTTGGCATCTCTTCCACTAGATACCTATTTCCCTCACTTAAATGGTATTCCATATATGTCTTCTGAAGTCAATATTCTTCAGTTATGATATTGTCAATTCCCCATTTCTACATGCTGCACAGGTAATCTCTAGCTGCAGAAGAATCTCCCTTGCAGACTATTTTTATATGGCAATTAGTGCTTTCTTACAGAGCTGGCTTAGTGTATATTGTCCAGTTTGACTAATAAAATTTTTCAAATATACTTCATCCTAATCTGGTAGTTTGACTTTGGATTTGATTAAGATATTTTCACACTTGAGAATGGCCATGACTACTATGTAACACATTTCCAGGGTGAGCTGAAACCTCTACGTTCTGAATAGCCAAAAATTGCTCCCCAAAAATAAATTAAGTTCACTGATTATTTTTTGCAGTACAGTCTTTTGGTATCATTTATTAGATTTCTCCCATTTCTATGCTATATATTATACCAGAAAATATGAAATACTAAACACCTTCACAATTGTATCTGGCCAGATACATTGAACAAGGAAATATCTGGTTCATCTGCTGAGAAACATCACTAACACTATATTTTTTTCTTCTTCTGCAGTTATTAAATACTGTTTCCTTGTAAAGTTGAGACTTGTTTTTTCTGACTGGTGTTTATTCTGAGCAATAAAGCCACAACTCTAATTGGTTTGTTTCCTGACATGAATATTTTGCTTATTGTATCAGAAAGAACTAGTTTCCTGAGCCAGTAGCATCAGCAGCTTCCATATCCAGACCTGAAGGGATAATAATCTTGGATTATATCAAGCCATCATTTTTGTTTTTAATATCTTTTTTCTTTTTCAAATCCAATACTAACATTATATTCACATTTCTGTATACATATGGAACATTCATCATCCAATTGTAACATGTCAGATCCAGTAAGATTAAAAAAAAATTAGAAAATGTCCTACTATAAACAGACTTTGTAAAAATAGGCTAATAATTTTTAAGCACAGCTCCTCATTGATTTCAGTGGGGAGTTCTGCTTAAGAAATTGATGCCAAGAAGTTGCTCCTTCACTGCACTTTTTTAAAAAGAATGCAAATACACTGAAATGAGTCGGGGCCCTTTATCAATACTGTTGGTGTGTGAGGGAGTGGGCCATATTCTGATATCAGTCACATCTGTACCTGTGGCCAGATCACATCTTGCGGACGCAAAACAGATCTTGTGTATAAAACACTTTCCTTATGCAGAAGGTGGGGGAGACCAGCAGACAACATGGCAGCATTCCACACCTTCCCTGTGATCATGGAGGGATTTCCATGCACGCAGGGATCCGTGAGTAAAGAGAAAGTGGGCTGGGGAAGGGGACTGAGTAGGCCAAGCTACAGCAAGAGGGGAAACAGACACACATGTTATTTGTCCCCTTCCTTTGTGCCCCCTCCCCCAAGCCAAGCACAAACACAATAGCTACCTGCATGCTGAGGAACTCCTTAGCTCCCCTCCTACAAGCAAGCCCTGGCAGGCCAGCTCCATTGGAGATACTCTTCCAGGGAAGTTGGGAAGGGTTGCAGGAGGTCCAGAGATGCAGATAATGCCATACCCCCAACAGATCCCTGGAGCTCAAAGGAGCTGTGTTCAGGAGCTCTACTTACTCTGGTGGGGGCACTAACTGTGCCTCTTAATGAAAGGACCAAGAGGAAACTCTGGAAAGAGGATTTTGCTGAATCCTCTGTGAAGATGTTAGCATGTAGGAGCACACTTTACCCTTCCATTAATGTAAGAAAATTGTTTCACATTTACACTGGTGTAAATGAGATCAGAATTGGGCCAGATCTGGTGTCTTAACGCTATAGTCATGCTTTAAATTGAACTTTCCAATTTTGTATTTAGTTTAAATGTAATATGACAGTCATACATTAAGAAAATGATGGTTTTTAAGCTTTTTAACACATGCATATGAAATATTGAATGAAATCTCTTCACCCCCACCCTCAAAGCTTGATTAATCTTGCTCTGTGCATTGGACTGAGGCAGAGTTGAAGACGTGAAATCCTTCCTCCAATCTGGGAAAGGAACGTCTGAAATAGTTGCCACAGCCCCCTTGTACCAGCTTTAGATGTGGATCCCATGGCCCTTTCCCTGGCCCCCTCCATATCATGGCCTTTCATGCTACCCTATATGGGGACAGCATAGAGACACTTGCGAATGGCATTAGTGGAGTCAGCCTGGATTAATACTGGTGTAACTGAGATCAGAATCTGGCCCAAGCTATTGTTGAGTCTGGATCTGAGCCCTGCAACAGATAGAAAAGCACCGAATACTCTAAAGAATGATGTTGGTATAAGCATATTTGCCTCAATCCTATTTCTAGCCAAACTTCAAATAGACTAAGAAATAATCTCTTTCCTATCGGGATGTTCATGCAGCAATCAGAGGGAGAAAAAATCCCCAAAACAGATGGATCTGCAAGCAATGTCTTGGAAGAATATTAAAAGTAATTGTCATATGACCTTTGACTACATTTATTTGATGAAACATCATTCATGTTGTTATGAGTTGGGCTAAATGTTCTTATGGATCAGTGTGGCTGCCACCTTCCATTCAGAATACATGTAAAGAAGCTATTATACTTAGGTGTCAAACAATGGCAATAGCACCCAAAGGCACAGACACTAGGAAACACGGAGTGGCAGCTAAATCACATAACCCAAGGGTTTTAAAATACAGGGGCTGGGTCTTTGATTGGTGGAACTAGAGAGAGAGAGACCGAGGACAAGCTGGAGGAAAGCAAACAGAGCGAGAAGTACATCTCAAGCACAGTGTGAGACTCTGGGAGGAGCTGGAGATAAAACTTCTGGGTTAGGTGCTGTCAAAAGAGATTTGGAGTTCCAAGCAAAGATGCAGTTCCCTGTTTTTGATTCCTCCTGCATTTGGAGGAGGACTTTGTACATTCCTTGTAAACAAATGAACGGTGTCAACAAAAATATCAGACTACATCATCAATTTCTACTCCCAACTGGGCCACCTTTGGCTCAGAAATGACCACTTTAATGTCAAATGTTGAGCTTGGATCTGCTCCCATTCTTTTCAGTGGAGAAGGGTTGGGCCCTGTGCGAGAGCAGTTAGCTCACACATGAGATTTGTATGCTGAGGAAAATGCTTACAGTTTTTTTAAACTACACATTTATAAATGAAGTTTTCTTCATCATTTTGGCTGCATTTCAGAAAATTAATTACTTAAAATATCAGTGTGGAATCACTGTACCCATGTTAATTCTATATTCATTCTTTGAGAAACAAGTCTGATAACTAATGGTGCATGAAACCTACTTCTTATGATGAAGGAAAGCAAGACTGGTTACAGATCTGGAGAAAATGTCCAGTTTAGCATGCAAAAGGACAAGCAACCCATCTAATAATTTAGATAACTCTGTGAATTATTTAATTTGCTTTTGCTGAAAAACATTGTTTATACTTTCTACTTGCTTTCACATTCAGTTTTTCATTGAATTATGGCTGCCTCATTAGCTTATGATCTGTGCCTCTGATAGGTCACTGAAGCAAAACAGAAGTTCTGCAATTCCTTATTTCACACTGTGACTGGCGTCCTAGTGGGGAGCCAGTTATAGTCATTCAATTAGGGTGAACTGCAAAGAATGGGGCAGACAATGCCCATAAAGCTGGGGGATATTTCAATACTTAGATTCACCACACCAGCATAAAACAGCTTTTTTATTACCTTACTGGGAATTCTAAACAACACAGTTCCCTTAAAGTGATCCAGCCTCAGGCCTCCATCCAGGTACCCATGTCAAATATGTGGGTAAATTTTAATTCATCATATAAAAGAAAAAGTTCTACCAATCTCAAAGGATCGGATACATTATTTCCCAGGTTAATGAATGTTTTGGATCTTACCCAAATACATGCTACAGCAAATTCTTATTAACTAAACTAAAATTTATTAAAAAACAAAGGAGAGAGAGTATGTTTAAAAGCTCAATATACATATAGACAGAGTTCAGTTCACTAGGGTTCAGATTCATAGCAGAGATGGTGAGCTTTGTAGTTGCAGAGAGTTCTTTCAGAAATAGTTCATAGGTTATAGTTCAGTGTCCAAATCTCATATTCAGGGTGTACCAGCGCAACTGAGACCTCAGTCTTGCGACTCCAACTTCCCCCGATGAAGTCAAAGCAGATCGTAGATGACAGAATCAGGACCCAAGGATTTTTTATACAATTTCATGTCCTTTGACGAGTTGGGAGTTCAAAAGGTAATTAGCATGACTTTGAAGGAGGTCCATCAGTGGTATTCAGCTATAGAAAGCAATTTGCTTGTTCCTCCACCATTCACAGTACATTTCAAAGAGATGAATACCAAGATATCCTGTGTTTACAATTCATTTGAATGCTACAATGTTCTTTTGACCTCTGAATTCTCAGAATACAGCATAGACAGAGATTATCTTATATTGTCCACCCTATTCATACATATGTAAATACACAAAAACACAGACATTATCTCAAAACATGTCTTATGAGGGTCATTCATTTTTCAGGATGTTTAACCCTTTCTAGCCTTGCATCACACATGCACTGCAAATAACCACTCATACTGTGATTGATTTATTCTTTTCTTAAACCTCAGACATAGGCTTCATAATGTCAAGAGTGCCCAGACTTTGTCTAACTGAGGGCTGTACTGACAACATCCCAGGATTCTACTGGCTACATTTAATTTGCATTAAAATGGACAAAATGCAGGCATCTTCCTCTTACTGAAGGCACAATTCGAGGAGATGACAAAATGTTAATGTGCAATGCTCCATCTTGAGCAGACTCATTTCTATTAACTTGAAGGTGCAACATTGTATGTGAGACTATACAGTCCTCAAGTATTTTGTCTTGATATTAAAACTGAGGGTAGCAGATATCCACACTTGGCAGGCTCTTAGACCTTAGCTGGTCACACTTCATGTAGCTGGTATAGCTGAATGAGAAGGAAGGAAGGAGCTCTAATTCCTGATGCTTGGGCTGCCAGGGACCAAGGTGGCTGCCAGTGTAACTTCTGCTCTAAATTATGCCAGCTGCAGCAGCCTCAGAGAGGCCATTCCACTGGCTAAGGATCAGTACTATGTGCTCTAATTCTACCTCTGACCAGCCTCCCTACCACTCTATGGAGTCCAGAGATGAGCTAATCATATATGAATTGTAGAAGTCTGAGGCAGGTTCACCTGCTTGAATTTGGTTTCTGTGATATTCCTTGTGCTGATGGCAAGTCTTGGGTGGTGCCTGAGCTCAATTGAAAGGTACTGTTGTCTCAGGATTTTCACCATTTTTGTTTCTGGAAAAAGGCTCCATACTGAAGGGTCTTATCCCTGTGCCATTGCTAAGGTATCCAGAAAGATAGCCTATACATAGATTTTTTTCATACATCCCCACTTCCTCGCAGCTTCTTTCTTTGTCCAAATTGTCTCTTTGTAATGCTGGACAAATATCTCCGCATTTAGATTGGGGTAAGTCTGTATCTGGGGATCACTGTATTTGGTTATTCAAAACCACAAATACAAATATCATCCATCATGAAGGACTACTCCCTCTCCACAAGACCTCTCTTCCCTCAGCAATTCTTTGATTTTCCTCCTCCTTTTTAGTTGCCTCCTTGAGGAGGAGGGTGGTAAATCCACTAGTTTTTTATATTGCCAGCAGCTAGCCCGCTCTCTTATTCCTCCAAGATCTCCCATTTAGAGGATCAGAGGCCTTACCAGCCAAGATAGCTGCTTCTTCTCCCAGTTCTTATGTGGGTTTTGGATGCTATTACAACCTAAAGCCCTGGTGGGGAGGAGGGCCACAAGATGTATGCCTGGGCTATTGTCTTCCCCGGAAGATGAAGGAAAGGAGAATAATGCCTGACTAGCTGTGGCACAAGTCAGGCAGCCTAAAAAATAGGAGCACTGACTTGTGATCCTGGCTCCCCTCAAAATGGACAACCGATTACTTGGTTAGGACTAATCTAGGCTAAAAATATTCAGCTGTAGTTTATTAGCCATATATGTCCACTGTTTGTGATTTTTGGCAAATCATTTGATTCTCCCACATTGTGTCCTAGTGTTTTTCTACTTCCGCTACAATTTTTCTCCTCTTCCTGCAGTGCCCCTCTCCCCTCCTTCATCTTTTTCTGCCTTAATCATTGCCCAGCTGGTTTAAACCTGGTCCCAATATGCAACTCTGAATCCTCTCCTTTTTATTGTTGTGAAAACCTATTGTCCATCTAGAGCAAACCTCAGGTAAGAAAGACAAGCTACGATTTACCTCACGAGTCCAGCAGAACTCACTTGCATAATACTATGCTGAAAAATAAAATCATTTTAAATATAAAACTGAACTTTTAAGAAAAGATGTTAATTATTACATGCTTCTGTAAGGACCCCCTATAATTACATTTTCATATTCTCTGACTCAACTGATGGCAAAGGATGGATCAATTTTGATCCTTGGGCTACATGCTGTTCTTTTTCTTTTCAATAAAAGGACAATAGATAATTATAGCTTATAAAAGGACAGGAGAATGGTAATATGCATGCTGAAGAAAAAAATATTAGAAGATTATTTCAACCTTTAGGGAAAAAATTATTCAAAAATGAAGATTCATCTTGGTTTATGAAAAATATTGGTTTTTCCTCTAGAAACCACCCCTCCAAAGGCTGTGAAAATTTTATACTGTGTGTTATTTATGTATTTTTTACTGCAATATGGATTCATGCTTTTTGGGAAGGAAAATCTGTCCCAGAGAAATAATACCACTTCCTGAATTGTTCTGCTGACAAAAAACTCATATTACTCCTGGGACTTATTTTAAAAACATTTTTAAAATTTCAGTGATCATAAAGATCTGGTGATCTTCATAATCAGTTGGAATTACAAGATGTGTTTTGGTGTTCTGTTAAAAGCTCAATTTTTCATATAACTCCAGTGATAGCGGATATTACTTGAATTTAAATGTTTGCTAAAAATTTGAAAGGGTCTTACTGCTGCTGGAAAAATTACACTTATCCCACTGACAAAGCTAATCATCTGCCCCATCTTGACCAACAGTTTACCTGTTAAGGAACAGGTGAATCTGCTGAATGTACACTGTAGATATTTATTAGAACTCCAAGCCCTTTCTATTCAATAATAATAAAGTCAAAGAAAAATGTGTCCTCTTCCCCACTCCTACACAAATATTACTGCCATTCAGAAATGCAGTTTGAGATTAGGTCATTTCCATTTCAGAGGGGGCTTTGTGAAGAACAGCTGTATAGGATATAGAGACCAGAATCCCCATTGATAAACCTGTAATTATTGAGCTGCAAACCTGCAATTATTGAGCTGCAACTTTGTATTTTAATGATGTGTATAAACATATTGTACCACAAGATGGCTCTCTAACAACAAATATACTATTGCAGTCTGTTGTATAGCTGATAAGTCACTGAAAAATGTAGTTGGATATAGTTCACACAGACCAGCATGTGGTGCTGTTGGAAGTGGAGAGAATTTGACTCATCTCATACAGAGTGACCAGATGTCCCGATTTTATAGGGACAGTCCCAGTTTTTGAGTCTTTCTTATATAGGCTCCTATTAACCCCCTGCCCAGATTTTTCAGGCTTGCAGTCTGGTCATCCTAATCTCAGAGATTTTCATAATACCAGATATATCACTAGATAATGTTACTACATTAAGGGAGAAACTAGAATGTAAAACAGTTCCTTATAAAGTTGCAACATTAAATAGCCACAGCCACCTATACTTTACAGCATATGTTATATGAATTTTGTTTAAATTGTAGAGCGATAAGTGATACTTCCTGAAATTTATAGCCAGATTAGCGTTCTGGAGTAATCCATATTAAATAATTGTCAAGAAGCTATTGAGTAATTGCTCCTTGTTTATACATTTCTTGTTCGCTACTACAAGTTTGAAAGGAACTTGGCATGTTCCAAACCCACATTTGTGAACAGAAATCTGTTAATTATGTCCTTAACTTCCAGATTTTGTTTATATATTTCTTGTTCTATACGTTCAGATTGGAAGAACTAAAGGCATGTTCCAATCTCACACTTATGCCTAGAAATTTGTACATTTGTGCTTAACTTCCAGATTTACATGCACAAATGCAGGCTTTGCATGCATGCATAAATGTGGGGATAGAATTTGCAAGCGCACAAAATAAACCCAATAAAAATATGGTCCACAGTATATGTTCAATAGGGCCTGCTTCCTCTTTCCCAATTAAATAAAGGTTGTCTCTCAAGGGCATGCATTAGCCATGCTGGGGATTAATCACAAACTTTTTAATTTACCAAAACTTTTTTTGTCCTTCACCTTACAGATTATTAAAAAGTAGCATGACAACATGGCTCAGTACTTCCATGGAAATACCTGTATCAAAGTTTAACAGCATACTTCAGTTCTCAGATTTTAGTTCCTCACCTGTGCAGTCATTTCTTGGAAGCCATTGATCTAATGTACACTGCTCTTAATGGCTCATATTACTGGTAATGGACTACACAAGAGGATCCCTGTCTTAGTCTCAGATTTATAAGTGATCTTTGATGGGTCTCAGCTGTAAAATGTTTGGATTGGGATTTCTCCATAATTTGGGGTGTTTGGATCAGGGGTTTTAATTTGAGTGCATCTCTGATTTCGGCAAACTTTTTATGTTAAATAAGTAGAATCATGAAATTGAGGTTATAGACATTTGCCATCAGGTAGGTAACGCCTGAATTTTGTAACTACCTGTTGGCTGTCTACTTCCTTCTCAACAGGTCCCATGTCTGTCAGTACAACCTCTTACTGGGATGAGCTCTGCACATAGAACCTTGTGCTGCTGAAATCATTTCATCACACATTCAGAAGATGAGTGGGATTCTTTAGCCTGTGCAAGTTCCTTTCCATTAGACCCCATTTTGAGTGTGAAGATAAGGAGATGGGATTGTTTCTCCTTCCACCCACACCCTATGATAAGCACTGTTGTTACTGGCACCAGCTCCTGCTTATGGTCATTCCTTGGCAGCAGCAAGTTCACCGAAGGACACAACAATACCTGCGTGTTAGAAGGAAACACTGCAGCACTGGGCTCATTACAGCATTGGGCTGCTTCCTAACCTAAGAAGCAATGTGTGCAAAAGCCTTGTCTAATTTTACAAAAATGTCCCATTACTGCCAATACCTGGTCAGCTCCAATGGGGAGCTCTAGTGTATAAGGACTGCTGCTAGTGTGTCATTGAACTCTGCTCAGAACAGGTCTGATTGACATAGTGCTTAAACATTGGTGGCCCATCAACAATAAAGCTCCCAACAATGTAACTGCCAATGGAGCTGAACCAGTGTGTTAGTAAGAGTGGGAGGTTGTTGGAAAATTTCCCTAGGGCAAAAGCTAATAGACACACATTTCTAGAGAAATACCATGACATCTCCCTGCACAGCAGACTACAAACGGTACATCTCAGAGTGCACAAGTTCTTGCTACTGCACTTTAAATACTGCATTTAATTTTCAAGAAGAGTTGCAAAAGTTTCCATTATCTAAATAAAATAACATTTGCTACAATATTGTACAACACATATATATTTACACTTGAATCCTTATAGCCTGAATTGTCCAGTCATCATATTAATCCACTGATTTCCCCTTAAGGAAAGGATGTTTCTGGACTGTCAAGTTTTCATTACATCTGGTATGACATTGAGGCTGCTGGAAGAGGTTAGGGCATAGTACAGGTGTTATGAGTCCATGCTAGGTTATGCTGCCCAAATCTTTGAAGGTCAAAATGAGGGCTGGTATCTTTTATAGACTGATTTGTGATTGAATTAATCACAAAATATTAATAAATAATAATACATAGGGAACAGCAATATTACAGTACAAATTGGGTATGCTCAGAAATTAGTAATTTTAGTGAATTGCACATGAATTAAACAAAACAATAGGAGTGCCCTTCTAGGGATTCACACATATTAACATTATATCATGAGATTTGTCATTTGCGTGGTGTTACCACTGATATTCTTAACTCCATCTGATCATAAAGCACCAGTAAGTGGCCATTATCCTATATGGAAATGACACAAAAAAGACACAACATTTAATATCACAAGATGGGACAGCAGGAAATAAAACATTCCATTGCTTACAGAGATGATATGTTTGATAAAAAAAAAATGTACTTTTTTGGTCTTTTCTATTGACTGAGGGCTTCTCATCATGGTAGCATCCAGGAAATTTAATCCTAATTATCTAAAGGTGTGAATTTGAAGGGGATTAGTAAAACTGCATTAAAACCCCACAGGAATATCTTCATACAGAAGTAATGTTGCCTTAATTTGGTTTAGCTTAATTCGCTTCTAAAGTGAATTAAGCTAAACCAAATTAAAGCCACTTTAATTCTGAATAATAGCACCCTCACCGAGATTTAATGTGGTTTGAAAAATCCACTTCAAATTTACAACTTTAGTTAATGCGGATTAATTTTCCTAAATGTCCACATATAGTCAAGCCCTTATTCAGCATATGAATAGGGAATAATATTCTCAGGGCATCAAAGCAACAGCCAATGTATTTCATGTCAGTGGAGCAATGTTATTAATCCACATACACCTTCACCAAAAGACTGCATGCTTAGTTATGTATGTACGCATGAATTGTCAAAGCAAATATTTCTAGCTGTTTCTAGCATGATGTTGCAGCACTGATCAATGCTAGGAAAAGTAGCATTTTTTTCCACGTGGTGAAGTTATGTTTTTAGGCAGCTGATGAAGCACTGAAGACCCAGCTTTATCCATGAGGTTTTATATTTTTACAGCTGAGAAGTTTCACGAAGACATGTCAAATTGTAACTAAAGAATGTAACACAAAGTCAAGCTTGGTGTTGATTTCAGTGGCACAGAGACAATTCAGCTTCACAGAGATGACGCAGCTGGATGGGCTCAGATTCTGACTATCAGGCACAGGGAACCAATCATAGTGGAGTCATGGAAAATTAACCATTCATGGTGTTTGAATCAGGTAACCCAAGGCTCTTTATTAGAAGTATACTCAAACTTACAACACATGCAGAGAGTGACAGTTTTGGAAACTGCACCCGCTGAACAAATTTCACACACTATTTATTCTTTAAAACCGCAATAGATACGTGTACATTTATCTTAAGCTTATCCAGTAACACATTAGTAGCAGCAAATTTAACCAATAAGTGTTAGTCAAAACAAGTTTTGCCATACTTCGGAGAGTTAGGGGCTTTCTTACAGGCAATGGCTGTTTAAGGTCACTTGTCAAAATCTTACTGTTAGTGTTACTGTCATATTTAGAAATTGGCATTGCTTAAAACCGAAAAGTCCCAAAAAGTCTTTTGCTTCTTTTGCTCCCTGTTTCCCGCTCCTTAAGACATGTACTCTGTGGATAAAAGGGTGGTCAGCTTACCCTGGCTAGAAGTAGGCCTGGTCAGTTTTTTTCTCCATCAGTGGGCACTGGGACTGTGGCAACTCCTTTCCAGAAGAGATTTGGCAAGCTCCATCTTGATGGTGTTCAGATCAAGGTGTAAAATACCAAAGTCAAAATGCCATTTTGATTTGCCATCAGATGTCCTCAATTGCCCCTCTTTCCTGAGTGCTCAAGGAATGATGGTCCTGAGCAAGTGCACTGTGATGGGCTGTGGAAAGGCTCCCTGCACCATCTTTCTCCCTAATATACCCACACAGGAAAGGATGAAATGAGCTCAGAATATGTATTAGGCACTTTAGGAGAGATATATATTGTTAAAAACCAAGGAAATGCAGGTCAAAAAACTGCATTAGTGTATCCTGCCAATTGCACATACAACATACATTTAGTAGCGCTGAAATTTTTACAGTCACCCAAAGTACTGCTTGCTGGGGGATTATAATTCTGAATTCACTGACTTTTGGGGGTCAACATTCTCAGCCATTACACCTCATTGACACATAGTAGTTCTTGTGCGTCAAATAGAATTTGCTCCTGAAATCAATGGAATACCACAATATATATAGCATATCCATCAGCTTTGCATTTGTTTCCCAGTAAAGATGCATTTTAGGCAGCAGTCTTAACACCTGCAAAAAATCTCTTCAAGCAACTGTAGTAGTATAGTATTCTGTATTGTATGTTACCAAATATAGGTACAGCACATCCAACAACGCCAGTCCCACAGACATTTAGGCAATGAGTAACTTCAGGCAGGTAAGCAGTCCTCAGTGGGATTACTCACACAGATAAACTTATGTTCCTTAGTGTTTTCAGCTGTGGGGAGAGCGGGCCTATATTTGTACCATAGAGCGGCAAAGACCAGGTTTCTGGGACCTCTGTGGAAATTTTTTTCCCTTGAACAGAAGGGAGTGTACAGCACTGCTAGGATGTTCATGGAAAGCTGAGCACTGAGCCCACTGAACTGTAGAATTTTCAACAAAATTCTATCCTAAATTATAATAGTAAAAATGTATTTAATTTGCTTAATGTTGAGATATCAACAATGCCATACAAATTGTTAGCTTAACAACAAAACACTATTGTCACTATGGTATTAAGCATCAAAACGCTTGATTTTTAAAATATTTAGTTCATCAATAAACCATTGTTAAGGCTTTAAAACTCAAATAGGAATGTAGTGAGCAAGCTCTTTTCATCTGTAATGTCAATAAGCTGAGATGAGACAAGGAACTGAATTCAGCAAGGTGACAAACAGAAATATATTTTTTAACTAATGAATAAATGACATTCCTATTAAGCATTTATCTCCTTTCAAACTTTAACAAACAGTTTTAGTGAGACTTACTAAATTTTTCACATTTATAAAAAACACACATATGTACAGTGGCTAATGGGTGCACAATTCAATGATTATAAGTGCTCGTTTTCTAAATAGAAAAATAGTAACAAACTGCCACTGTATCCAGGGATTGCATTTGGAAAAGTAGATATATAAGGATTCCATTTAGTCACTATTTAAAATTACTTGTTATCTTTGATGTATCCAGTTCATGTTGTCATCAGGTACCAGAGCCACATGTAAATTATAGTTAAGAATGTAAATATGAAGAGAAAGCAAATTGGGGTGAGATTTTCAACGGGAGCCGAGTTAGGGCAGTGCTGATGACTTTTTAAAAATCATACCATTGGAGAAAGAAAGTGCTGTTAAGTATCCACATCCTCTCTCTTGTCACAAGCAATTCACTGTGAATAGCTCTCTTTCCTGGCTCTGTAGTCTCTTTTTGTTGGATCCATAGACCAGCCTCTTGCCATCTACCCATGTCCTGCAGCATTAGAGTTGATTGAAGCCTCATTCTTTGGCCACCAGGAATTGGGTCAGGCAATGCATGTACACAACTCAGTGTCTATGCATGTATGTGGATATGCATAGACAATTGACTGGCAAGCACACAGACTGGCAAGAGAACTGGATAAATTCAAGGAGGTTACGTCCATTAATGGCTATTAGCCAGGATGGATAAGGAATGGTGTCTCTAGCCTCTGTTTGTCAGAGGGGGGTGATGGATGGCAGAAGAGAGATCACTTGATCATTACCTATTAGGTTCACTCACTCCAGGGCACCTGGCATTGGCCACTGTTGGTAGACAGGATACTGGGCTGGATGGACCTTTGGTCTGACCCAGTACGGCCTTACTTATGTTTGTCTGTTCTTATCAGTTGTGTACTTGTATCTGAACTTGGCTTTCATATTTGAATTGTACTCAACTTTCCAATTTGTTTTAGATTAGGTGTTTTATCTGTGGGTAACCAGTCAACAACCATTATAACATGTCCTTTGGGAGAATGACAGGTTATACAATAACCCTAGAAGTCAGTTATTTGCATAGATACTGTATTTCCACCCAGACTTCTATTAACATATTCCCTCTATTTTACTAATAGCATCTTTTAAATCACCATGGCTATTTGAAATTGTTTGGAATTACAGTGAATACAAATACATACTTATAAATGAATAAAATGTTAAAGCCTCTTACGTGAGGATCTGTCACTCATTCTCAGTGGGATTTTATCCTCTTCATAAAGGCTTGGATTTTACTACTAAATATAAATCAGCATCTCATTCTAAGCCATCCAAATTATGGATTTTTTGTTTGATTTGATTTTTTCTTAAATAAAAATCAGATGGGATCCAGATGGAAAAACCTGTAGAAAATGCGTTAGTGGACGTACTAATCATCTTAATCATTTCAAGTGCCAAGTCTAGCCATTCTAGCACAAGAAAGGAAAATCCACACATTGATGGTTTGTTGCCTTTAACTCTAAGAGCAATGAGCACCTTCCATCTTTTTGTACATTCTGGGCAAAATTCTTAGCCCAGTGGGCAGCACTAATGAAAGCCATGTATTGAGGAACAAGGCCTGCAGGGGAAACAGTTCAAGCAGTGGAGAAAGAAAAGTGCATGCTCTTTGTAAATCCCCGGGACTCTCACAAGTCTAGGATGGCTTTTGTTGTCCTAAGAGCACATTTTAACTGGGAAAGATGCAAGGAGAAGCAGGATGGCAGACAATAGATTTAGTGTCCCAAAATGGCTGCAGCAATGCTACATAAGTAAGCAGAAAGATGCCATTCAAGAACTTTGCAAAGCAAATGACCGAGAGTCTGGTTAACAGGATAAAGAGATCAGGGAAGAGACTTGCTGTGTCTTGCCCAACAGGGAACTTTTACAGAAGCTCACAAGGAACATCACAGCCAGCCATATGGCATCACTGTTGTCAGAGTTAATGTGCATAAGCCATTATAGTATTTACATTGAACCTCACAGTTTCCTGGCAAAGACACTGGAGGTTAAATATTTGTTAACATCTCTGGAATTCCAGCTCTGCTGGGTCCTGTGATCTGTACACAGGTGTTAATAGTCTCTCTATGTGAGGATAAGACGACATATGTAGAAATAAAACAGTGTTGCTCACGAACATTATTCTAATCGGTAAGTGCAGACCCTGCAGTTATCCCAGGTCTTGTTACAATAAAATTTAGAGAAAAATGAATCTGGAAAAAATCGTTGATGGATCTTTTCAATGGAACTTTCTATCCGATTTCATCTTATTCCAATTATTGTAGCAACAAGACTACAAAAATCTTTTTATTCCAAGTCCTTTCTCTTTCTTCTTGCAATTACATTTGTTCCTCCTGTTCCTCCAACTTCATCAGTCTCTAGTCCAGAGGTGGGGAAACTATGGTCCGTGGGATCATCCTGCCCGGCCTCAGAGCTCCTGGCCAGGGAAGCTAGCCCTAGCCTCTCCCCTGCTGTCCCTCCTCCCATGCAGTCTCAGCTCACTGCAGGGACAGTGCACTGGGTGGCGGCGATGTGTGCTCCTGAGGGGCAGCATGTCTGGCTCCAGTCATGCAGCACAGCTGCCAGACATGCTGCTCTGAGTGGCATGGTAAGGGCTCAGGAAGCAGGGCTGGATAAGGGGCAGAGGGTTCCGGGAGACAGTCAGGGGACAGGGAGCAGGGGGAGGTTGGATAGGCATGAGAGTCCCGGGGGGCCTATGAGGGGGCGGGAGTACAGACAGGGGTTGGGGCAGTCAGGGCACAAGGAGGTTGGACAGAAGGTGGGCTCCGAGGGGGTGGTTAGGGTGGGGGGGTCTTGGGAGAGGGCAGTCAGGGGACAAGGAGCGGGGGGAGGGGTTGGATAGGTTGGGAATTCTGAGGGGGGCAGCCAGGGGGCAGAAAGCGGGAAGAGCCAGATAGGGGAGGGGGCTAGGCTGTTTGGGGAGGCACAGCCTTCCCTACTCAGTCCTCCACACAATTTTGCAACTCCGACGTGGCCTTCCAGCCAAAAATTTTGCCCACTCCTGCTCTAGTCAGTATCCATAATGACCTCTTAGATCTGACTAGATTTCAGAGAATCAGCTCTCTGGAGTGCAAGTATTCAGATCAGAGATCTGTCACCTGTTTGAGGAGGTTAAGTGACAATGGAGAGCAAGCTTATGTAGGAAGAAAGGCAAAGGAGTAGAGGGGGCAAAGAGTGCTACAGAGCAGCAGTTCTCTTCACCTTTTCTACATTGTGAACCCAAAAGTTTTTCCCACTCCCCTCCCAGCTAGTCATATAGAAAGGGAGGATCATCACAAAACCCTGAAATCTGCCTCAATCTTCAGGTTAAGAACACACATTAAAGAGCTAAATCCTATATCTTTCCTCCAGCATCCTATTCTACTTCCCCAGTTCTAAAGTGATCTAGTTACCATGCAGGGAAAATTATAGGAGACGTCACAAATAAAGTTTGTCACAGGGTGGCTTGTCCTAAGGGCTGGAGAACCTGGGTTGAATCATTTGGTCTAATACAAAAGGCAGAAGGAAGCTGCTGGAGGTGGCTGGTTGAGACCAGCTGAGCCGGACAACAAGCAGAAGAAAGCTCTCCAGGTACGGAGGGACCCTGCCCAAGAAGTAGGGGAGAATCTGACAGACCCTGAGACAGGAAGGGGCCTTGCCTAGCTGAAATTGGGATAAAGACTGTATATGAGTTTGTGTTTTGTTTTTTCAAAGACTTTGTGTTATTTTGGACTAATAGGTAAGAGACTGAAGTGGAGTTGGGAGCTGGGTCTGTGCACACCCAGAAGACTAAAGGGTTCCTTCTGGGGCTTGTTTGAATCTCTTTTTGATCTGGGTGAGTTCTTAAATGGCCCTAAAGAAGGAGGATGGAGGCAGGATGATGCAGGTGACCTTTGACTCAAGAGGCAGTTGCCCCTACTACAAAGTTCCTTGCTCCTTCCAACCCTTTGTACACAAGACTGCCATTGGCAAGATGCTAAACATATCACCCCAACCTTGAGTTTGTCCATCTGCAAAGCTGGGATCAGCTAGTGCTCGTAAATGGAGATGTAAAAGGCTCGATTTCAGACCTGCCAACTGAGTAACTGGCTTTGAAAATTGTTAATCACATGTTGTGTTCTCTATGGGCTTCCAAAGGAAATAGCCCCTTAGCCATGCTCAGTGATTATCTCAACATGTTAAGGTTGCCCCTGATCAGCACAGGTGAAATCAAACTGAATTACATTAGATAAAATTACAAACTGGTGAATACAATCTAAAATCCTATGTGCAAAACAACCCAACTGCTTAATGCCCTAAGAAATAAAAGATTAAGGATCACATAAGATTGCAAAAGCTACAGTCATATGAAGTGAAAATCATGGCATATTTAGAATTCATTTATGATTTCAGCCACCATAGAATTATTTTTTTAGAATTCATGTATACAAAATGCAAAACTTGAGGAAACAACTTGATTAAGATTGAACTTCACTCCTCTCAGTTAAGAAACCAAACATTTCTGCACATTTAGACTGTTCTAATACATAACAGCTGTCAATGGAAAGAAACAAGAAATCTTTTTCAAAAAATATTTGTATTAAAAATTGCTGTCTGCTGGAATTCTAGTCCAGACTAAGTTTGATCAAGTTCATCAATTCATAGATTCTAATGCCAGCAGGGTCCACTGTGGTCATTGAGACTGACCACCTGTATAGCACAGGTCATAGAACTTCCCTAAATATTTCCTAGAGCATAGCTTTTAGAAAAATATCCAATCCTGATTTTAAAATTGCTGATGATGGGAAATCCATGACAACCCTTGATACTTTGTTCTAATGCTTAATTACTCTTATCATTAAAAGTTTATACCTTATGTCCAGTCTAGATTCAGCTTCCAGACACCGGATTGTATTATACCTGCCAGACTGAACAGCTCATTATTAAACATTTGTTCCCCAGGATGATACCTACAGACTGTAATCAAGTCACACCTTAGCCTTCTCCTTGATTGCGCTCCTACAGTCTATCACTAGAAGGCAGGTTTTCTAATCCTTTAATAATTCTTGTGACTTTTCTCTGCACCCCCTCCCATTTATCAACATTATTCTTGAATTGTGGGTACCAGAACTGAACACAGTATTCCAGCAGTGGTCACACCTGTGCCTAATAAAGAGGCAAAATAACCGCTCTCCTCCTGGAGATTTGCCTGTCTGTGCATCGCAGAATCACATGAGCCCACAGCCTCGTACTGGAAGCTCATGTTCAGCTGAATCTCCGAATCTTTTTCAGAGTCACTGCTGCCCAGGACCCTGTAAATATGACCTACATTTTTTGTTCCTAGATGTACACATGCATCTTTAGCCATATTAAAACATATTGTTTGCTCACACCCAGTTGATTGTGCAGTCTAGACTGCTCTATATCAGTGACCTGTCCTCTTCATTATTTATCACTCACCCAATTTTTCACTTATCTACAAATGTTATCAGTGATGATTTTATGTTTTCTCTCAGGTCACTGATAAAATTTTTAAATAACTTAGGGCCAAGTTAATTTGGGACCCCACTGGAAACAGCCCCGCACTGCGGCGAGTGTCCATTTACAATATGTTATTGACATCACCATTCTGGAAATAGAACATATTAATCATCAGAATTTTTTTTTAAAAAAAGCCTAGTGGGGCATAGTGGGCTGCACTCTAGGATTTTCGAAGGCACTAGCAAAGTTAGGAAGAACTAGGGAAGTATAAGAAGATTGGAGAAAAGTGTATGTGATCCCAGTGCTTTAAACAGAGTAGGAAGAATGATCCTGGTGGTTACAGTCTAGTGCAGGCCTGCACAACTCGGAAAGCAGTGAGGGCCATATTACTGCAAAAAAAACAGCTGCGGGCCAAAAAGCCCCGCCCCCATCTGCTTCTCCCTATCCCACCACTTGGCTTGCCCCACCCCTATTCACCTCCTGTGGGCCGCACAGTGAGCCCGTGCGGGCCACATGTGGCCCCCGGGCCGCATGTTGTGCAGGCCTGGTCTAGTGCCACAGGACATGGCCTGCCCTGAAGACTGAATTCCATCAAACAACATTACATTTCAGTATGAAAGATGCCGTCTTCCCACTGGACCAGTGGAATTTTGAGCCTGTAAGACTAATTTTAATTGCTAGTTAAATAATGGAATACTAACAGGAAAAAAAACTTCTATAAATGTCTGGAAGATAATAGAACTATGAGAAAAAAACATAGGGTTAGATAGGGGTTAGAAAGACCAAATTATGTGACACACACACACTAAACTTTTTTTTATAGAATTACTAAATTAGTGGATGAAAGGAACTTAGTTGATTAAATAGATCTTGCTTTCAGCAAAGCATTTGACAAGATGAGTCATAAAGTCTTAGTTGAAAAATTAATACCAGTTTAGCTTGGAGATAACTGCCATGTTGACTGAAGATAGGACAAAGGACGATAAACAAGGGCTAATGATAATAGGTAATGAATTAGTGTTGGGTTCTGCAAAGATTGGTGTTTGTTTTGGTCTTATTTAACATCTCAGTGATCTGTTAATGAAATGTGAAGGTAATATTAAATTAGGAGATGGTATAAACATTTGTAGAAATAAAGAAATATTAGAAAGTGACTTATCTGAGTGAGTTATCAGTAAAATCATCCTGAACAAATGCAAGCAAATACAGTCGAAAAGAAAATTCAAAATAAATCTACAGCATTTAATGGGAGGGAGTCACTGATAATAACTTGAAAGCTGGGATGCCAAAAGAGACTTGAAGAGGTGGGAATTATGGAGAGTAAATTAAATATGCAAAGCACATAGTACAAAACATTGTGACTTTAGGATGCATACACAGAAGATCCACATTACAGAACAGGAAGGTATGAACTTCTCTCTGCTGAGCTCTGATGCGACTTCATTTCTAATATGGCTTCTGACTCACTCTCTCTCTCTCTTTGGTTTCAATAATAAATAATGCTTCCTAGCAAATATACTGCTTTTTCATCAGGAGATTTGAAAGTGCTTTAGCCAGCTGAGGAAGTGTTATTATCCCCAATGTGGAAGTGGAAGAATGGCTGCAGAGAGGTTAGGCAATTTGCCCAAGGCCCCGCAGTAAGGCAGTTGCAGAGCCAGAGACAGGAGGTAGGTCTTCTGATTCCTTCTATTGGGCTCTAGCCACTGGACTATGAAGCTACACACAATTTTTTCATGTCTATTTTAAAACAGTTTTCTCACACAGAATCTGACTTTTGTTATCATTTAACCTGCAATTTTATGGATTACAGCCATTTGCAGATGTGGAGAGTGCCTTTTATTCTTGTGTAACTGTCATAGCAATTTGTGTTCCACAGACCATGGACCTTTTGCTACTCATTTTTCAGGTGTTTACAGATCTCTGTGCAAGGACAGCAGCAAACTATGAGTGATAAGTAAAACCTTGCCACACAAAGGGACTAATTTTCTTCTGTTACAGAGATTAATGGGATTCCATTTTGGATACAAAAGAATTCTCTTAGGTGGTGAACTTTACTACAACACTGGGAGGGAAATGCTCCAGACCGTTGTTCACTTTCTTTCTCTAGAAGTGCTTTACTCAGCAGCTATTTGTAGGGTGCTGAATAAGCCAAGGCTGTGCTGGTGTCTGATGAGAATCTTATGTTGGCAGGGGATGATGGCTGGGTGTGATTTAAGAGCCTCCAGGGGAAAGTTGGGCTGTTAAAAACTTGTGAGTTGGTGTCAAAGTCAAGAAGACATGCAGTTTTTTGTGGGCAACCATCTTGCTCAAGGGGCTGAGGGTTCTGTGTCGATTGTATAGTCAATATGATGCTAACTCAAACGCTCTTAAGATTTCAGTGGCTCCTCTCTGATTAAAATCTACAGTACTTCCTCTAATTTACCACTTTGGTTTTCAGATAGATAAGTAATGTCACACCTGCATTGTAGAGATGATAGGATTATGCAGCAGCATATATTAAACTTTTAAACTCAACTGTTTTTCTGGCTCAAAAGTGTTCAGCATTTGGCACTACCATCCAGCGACACAGCGTTTGTACCCTACTACACTGCTGTGTGAGAGACATGGATTCCATTTCTAGTCCTGCCTCTTACTTGCCAATACAGGATGGATACATTGCAAACGCGATGGACACAGATAATCAGCACAGGTGCCACAGAAAATACAGTACAAGACCTTAGGCAATTTGAAATAGTTGTTGAATGAAGTTATTATAAAGGTGACCAAAATCAAAATCCAGGACACTTTTGTGGTGACATTTAATTTTTAGAGTCACAAAACTGCTGCAATAGATTTAGTTTGGAAGATTGACTCCTACTCTTTGGCATGTCATGCCACAAAAAGTGAAAGCATTTTATGGAAGCCCTAGAGCATTCTGGAGGGGCTACGGACAGGGATGCTTAGTTGGAAGACGACTGAAAAGTTCTTACAGATGAGACACAGCATTCACATTCACTGTTCCAGTGGAGGAGAGGGGTGTGTGGCTTCATTTATAAATGCCTGGGAGCAGAAGTCATGTTATGAAAAAAGGCTGGAGTGGTTTGGCCTCTCTCTCATCCCTGGCCACTCAAAACTTATTAAGTTGCACAAACAGGAACAATTGCGATGAGGATACCACTTTAAATGCTTTTCAGCTATAAACTAACTTTTAAGCTTAAGGGCTTGGCTATACTTGCAGATGTAGAGTGCTTTAGATTAAACCAGCCTTCAGAGAGTGCAGTAGGGAAGTGCCGCAGTCTGTCCACACTGACAGCTGCAAGTGCACTTGCGTGGCCACATTTGAGGCATTTGAAGTGGCACCGGGAGCGGTGCATTATGGGCAGCTCTCCCAGTATTCAAGTGGCCACAACGTGCTTTTCATATGCAGTTGGTGGAGTGTGTATGTATGTGGGGGGAGAAAGAGTGAGTTTTTGGGGTGCTGAGAGTGTATCAGCACGCTGTCTTGTAAGTTCAGACCCTTCCTCCCTTCCCCCCCCCTTACTCAAAGCAAACAAAAATCCTCAGTAAATGTTTGCTTTGTCTTAGAGCAGATAAGCAGTCAGCTGTCAGAAACAGAACTTTGAAAGGGCACTGCTGCATTCCTGCAGCCAATTTCACAACAATGAGAAGAGAGGCTACTTGGCTTAGGGGGATTATGGGATGTTTCCAGTGGTCAATCAGAGCACAGTAATGCAACACATCGTTCACACTGATGCTGGGGTGTTTTGCCCTATATGCAGCAGACATTAATCCTCTGGATTACCAGGAGTGCTCTAGCTGAAGAGTCAGAGTGCGCTATGTGCCTTGCCAGTGTGGATGGGGAGTGAGGTAGAGTGCTCTGGGCAGCTTTATTGCGGTATAACTTGCTAGTGTAACCAAGCTCTAAGTCTCTTTAATACAGTGAACCTGTGTGGGTCAGATGCTGCTGGTTCTGGTTCAGTATCAAGGTATGACAGGCATTCTGCATCAGCTTATAGGAAGGAATCTATATCAGAAATCTAAGTGTGATTCTCAGTCCTGATACTGGGGCCTAGTCACTACAGCTGGCCACAATTTTTGCTTTTCGTGTGCAAAATTTTAGTAAAAATGAAAATTTCCTCTCAAAACGTGTCAAGTTTTCATTGAAAAAAAATGCAAGCTGAACATTTTGTAGTTTTTAAGATTTTGATTTTTCAATGAAAAAATAAAAATATTACAACAAAAATTGACTTTTTTGGCAAAATTTTCCACCTTTGTTGAAAATCAACTTTTTCTAAAAAACAAAACCAAACCATTTTGAGGGAATTTTTTTGAGCCAGTCTACCAGTACTTTTATTGGCAGCAAATAGCGGAAGAGAATTAATCTACCCATATCTCACTTTACCAGCATAGATCTGTACACTTATCTGAAAGCTGCAGATAAGGAATTTAGCCCCAAGGAATAATGCTGCGTGATGTGGCTTTACAGAATTTTAGGAGGAAATTATCTGGTCCCTTGCATTGGCTAAGTGCGATATGTCCTTGCTCCCTCCACACAATATTTGCATGGTTCCTGGGCTGTATGAGAAAAGCAGGTGGGACCAAAGGAAAGGAGGAACCAGGAGGAAGAGCTTCTCATTCATTGCTGAGAGTTAGCGCTGTCTAAGGCAGCATTCTCTCTCCAGTTCATGCTTTGTGGAGAGTCACAGAACACACAGTGCCGGGGGCAGTGAGACAGTGGCAAAGCTACTGGTTCTGATGTGCTCCCTTGGCTGCAGGGGGCTTCTACAGTCCTGCCATAAAGCTACCAAAGCAACCAAAGGCTGTTGGGTTATCTGCAGCCGCTGCTTATATTTTTGTATTGGTGCCAGCGCCTGCCCACTCTACACACCAACATTGTCTCATTCAGCCTATGGGGAGAGCACATTGAACTCTGTGGCTCCACTGAAGCTGCAGAGTTTGGGTGTGATGGATTTGGAGTTGCTTGTAATAATTTATGAATGTTGTATCTGATTGGGTTATTGTGCTGGTTACTGTATGTGTATATTGGTTAATTTGCTATCAGGTTTGTCAGGAAATGTACTCAGGAAAGGGTGTGGTTCCTGATATGCACATATGCAGGAAAACACCAAAACAATGCTGGTGTCACTTGCTGTGATGTGCTAGCTAGGCCCACTCTGGGCTTGCTAAACACTTTTCTCCTGGAATGTCAGAGAGCCATGAAGGAGAGGAAGATCAAAGGACTCACTTGGGTTTAAAGACACACAGACACATTCTCTCAGAACTCAGAGTGGGGAGAAACTGTCCCCCAGACCTCAAAAGTTTGCGGGGAGTCAAGGAAGCTTAGCCTGTCTAGCGTCTCCATCAAGAGAAGAGAAAACTTTAGGTAAGATAAACCTTCATGTAGGCCTTTTGTTGTTTTAAAAAAAAAAACACAACTTTTCTCTTGCTATGCTTTGTTTCTACTGTGGGGATTTAACAATGCTTTGCTTTAAGAAGGATCATTGTATTCACCACCGATCACTGCTCCTGAAGGAAAGAACTGCAGGTACTCAAAATCAATCAAACCTGCTGAGTAGTCATAGTTGATACCCACGGTACAGTTGTAGCCCAACAGCTGGGCATAGAGCAGAAGAATCGTGGAACTTGTCTCCATCCCAGGGAGGTAAGGGCTCAAGGCCTAAGACCTGGAGAGGGTTCACTCAGACAAAGACCACTGAAGGGGTCAGTGGTGCAGCTAGAATCTGAAGTGTCCGTGAGAGAGGACAAAGTGTGTCTGCCCTGGATTGTGCTGAATAAGTTCTGTCCCACAAAATGGCAGCTGCCTTTGCAGACAGCAGACATCTGTCTTTGCAGACAGAAATTAAAAGACGCAGTATAGATATCAAAATCATAACAGTTACAAAGTCATCTGTACCACAAGCTTATTTTCATCCTTGACATACTGTATTTACATGACACAAAACTGGATGGCAAAAGGCAAATCAGGATTTTAAAGTTTAGTTCCATCAATGTCACTTGCCCTCTACAGGCCTGTCTCTATCTTTCTCCCAAGGCCAGCATGTGGTAAATACACTTAAAAGACCCCCACATACAGAGCAGCTCAGGTCACGGGCAACAACTCTGCCAGATTACCTGAGGTTCTTTTTTATATTGGCAGTTACAAAAAGTTATGCTTAAGTAAAGATACAGGGATAGGAGGATATTTCACTTCTCCTAATCAAGGCCATGGCTTCCTTGTAATCTCTGTGTAGATGTAGAAAGTCAGATCTGGGTCATTGCATCAGGTCACCGCAATCGAAGGAAATCCAAAAACCAGATATCACTGAAATGCATGTCAGTGGAGAAACTGGCCCTTTCTTTTAGTAGGAAAGACTTAACCGCTTTCCTAGCAGTTGAATCACAGAAAAGAATTTGAATGGACATACACCATTATCAAGAAAAATTTATTTATACGCCCACACCTGTGAATTTTAATTAAACATATGATAACATATACAGCAGTATGGTGTGATTTGTGATGCAAGTACCCTTCATATTTGTATATTTGCTGGTAAAATGTATTGCAGAATAATTATGAAATGACTTTAGCGTTCTGAGCACAAATGGCACTTCCTGAGTGGCTATATTCAGTACCTATGTTGCATTTACAGACAGCTGGGTTATCAGGTGAAGGGAACACTCAAATACAGTGGTGAAAATTACAAGGACACCTTCCACCTGTTGAACACAGAATTTATATGAGCAAGCTTACCTCAGTGTAACCGAGCAATGACTCATCCCTGCGGCACCTCCTGCTGGTCATCTGGGAACTAGCTCATCTAGCCTCTGGAGCGCCCTTTTCAGGCTGGTGTCTCACCTGTGTCCAGCTCCCGTGTCCCTCCTGGACCCAGGTGCCCCTTCCCCTAGGGTGCTGCCACCCCCCAGGCAGTACCCGCCCATGGATCTCTGGGTCTCTCCTCTCTGGGGGAATCCCCACCCTCTAGTCCCACTGTGCCTCAGTCTGGGCTACTGTCAGTCATCATCAAGCCCCAGCTCCCTGGAGCAAACTGCAGTGTAACAGCCAGTCATTATAGGAAAGGTGGTTCGGGCCAACTGCCTCTCCCTAGCCTCAGCACCTTTCTTAGGCCTTTCAGGACACAGTGTGGGAGGTCACCAGGCCTGAGCTCCCCAGCTCAGCCTGCCCCTTCCTCAGCACCTCTCCTCCTTCAGTACCGTCAGCCCAGGCAGCCAGGCCCTGCTCCCTCCAAGGCTGGAGAGAGACTGACTGAGCTCCTGGCTCCTAGCCTTTTATAAGGGCCAGCTGGGCCCTAATTAACCCAGCCACAGCTGTGGCTACCACGCCCTCAGCTGCTCTTACTGAAGCAGCCCTCTGCTGGGCTGATTTTCCCCATCTGCAGTCTTCTCCCAAGGCTATTTCAAGCCCTTCTGGGCAGGAGCAGGATGACCACCTCACTACACTCAGTTGTTGTTACTCAGTCAACTTGGCTTCTGTTGTCCTGGACACACAGAAAGACAAGATGCAAGGGATGTGGTTTAATTTGGCTGCACTTTTATGAACATAGCTCAAGTTATATGCAATAACTCATATGGTGCAAGTCATGGTTCCTTCCTTAATTATTTCCACCTGGGGGAGGGTTGTTGTTAGCCCCCCAACTCTCCACAGCTAGACCACAATCCCTTGCTAGAACCCCACCAATCCTCCCCTCATACAAGGGTTAATGAACCAGGGAAAGGGCATTGTCTCTCCGCTATACCAGACATTAAGAGCCCCCAGCCCCATTCCTCAGCTTCTTTAGGAGATGCCTTCCCCCTAAGGTCATGTCCAATTCCAGTTTCTCAGGGAACTGGGCTCTCTCTGGAACAAATACTTGCATCGGACATTTGCCACCTCCTAACTTGTGGTAACTTGAACCTTTAAGGCAAAAAACTTCACCCCACTCTCATCAATTTAGTGATGTAGGAAAAATGTCTTCCTAATCTCCCAAAAAAGACAACTAGTGCAATTTCCACAGAAGACCAAAACATAACTATTATGTTAATTCCAGAAGTGGAAGAGTCGGAGCTGCTAATCGGCTGCGAGAGAAGACTTGGGCAGAGGGGACAAGAGTTTATATACCTTCCCCAAAATGCACTGGGGCCTGTGGCTTACCTGAGTACCAGCACCCAACCAACCAGCTCTCCCAAGTTCTGAAGCGGGTGGGGGGATTGAACCCTTAAAGCAGTGGCTCCCAACCTTTCCAGATTACTATACATCTTTCAGGAGTCTGATTTATCTTGCATACCCGCAAGTAGTACCTCAATTAAAAACTACTTGCTTACAAAATTGGACATAAAAATACAAAAGTATCACAGCCCACTATTTTTACCATACAATTATAAAATAAATCCATTGGAATGTAAATATTATATTGTACTTACATTTCGGTGTATAGTAGTACATACAGCAGCATAAACAAGTAATTGTATGCAATTTTAATTTAGTTTAGTTGTACTGACTTCTCTAGTGCTTTTGGTTGAGAACCACTGCAGTAAAGGAGCCACTACCCCTTTTCTCCAGCAATCCAGACAAAGCCCCCACCCCACCTCGTCCTGGGGTGGTGGGTGGGGATTGCATTCGCACCACCACAGGGTTTTTTCTTTGTTACATTTCCTTTCTAGAACTGCTTTTCAAATCTAAGTCACACCTACCAGACAACTGAGTAGGGACTTAAAATTAGCTTATCCGAGCAATATCATTTCATGTCATTTTTTAAGCCTACTGGCTCCCATAAAACACTGCAGTTATAGATTTGATTCCACCTGGGTATTCATTTTGCAGGAAGAATGAAACGTGCTAAGTTACTAGCATCCTTTATAAAGCAGCTCTCAAAGATCATTCCTGTTCAAAAACTTACTGGACAAAAGTTAGGAAGTCTGGTAAAAGTTAAAGTTATCCAGGCATAACTATTATCAATTCATTCTTATCAACTGATAAGAGCACTTTTAATTTAATGTTTTAAAAAATAATTCAACATCCCTTTTCATTAAAAGTTATCATTATCAGGATGACTATACTTTAAATTTAGTCATGCTAAGTGTGTGTGTGTGTGTGTGTGTTTCATTTGAAAATAAGACTCTCAATTGTGCTTGATAGGCACTGGCCCATGTTGGAGGGAGGGGCAATGCCTTTTTGTATGCACAAAAAATGAAGGCCCTTTTTAAATGCTGCCAGCACCTTGTTTCTCAGATTGTTGGAAGTACTGAAAGTTGTCTAAAGACTGGGTATCCTAACAGCAAAAGCAAACCTTTGATGTTTACCTGGGAGCATTAGAATATGCAGCTTATTTGGCCTACTGTTGCATGTATGAATATTTCAGGTTAATTTGTCTGTTGAATAATTTGGTGCCACATTGTGTCAACATTTATAAATTGTAATGGGAAGATGCTGCTCTTGCCTGTCTGCCTCTCAGCAGTAACCATCATCGTCTTAATACATTTTACAATGCTGAGCATGAAAATTGCATTGCAGTATTGTTCTGGCTGCTTGGTTATAAAGAGCACTTAATGGTTTTATGTGAAAGGTTTGACCAAATTATATCCACTAGTCCAGATGAAGTGTAACAAATTAATTTACAGTTCTACTAGCAGTACCAGTTATGAGCCAGTGTGTAATTCTTCACAAGAGATTCAGCTAAGCAGAAATCCCATGTAATCAATATGAATGTCGAAAGATAGCATTGGCAAGAAAGAGTTCAAGGTATATGCTAGATATAACAATACAGAGAATAAATGTCTTTGATGCCAAGCTCACTTATCCCACATGAAGATCTGGCCCAGGATATTGCTGACAAAAGGAAAGAAGTTTAGGAATAAGAACAAAGCCATCATCATAAAATAAAGTCTTAGCCTGAGTACAAATATTAGACAAAACTGTTATTAAAGAACAAACAAAAGATGGCCAAGAAGTGATTCTTGTGATATAGAAAGAGACTCAGAGTAACAACTTTGCAAAAAAACATCTTGGGAAAGAAAGGTAAAAATGAAAGTGAAGTATGAGCTGGACAGTAGGTTTTGAGTACTGACAGTAAGACTGTACTGTTTAGTGTACCAAAAGTTTTGTTTTTCAAATCAATAGATTGCTTCTACATAATGACCTTTCTCAAGAACTGAGTGAATATTATCTAGAAATAAAGCAGAGATCAACACTGGTTGCATAAAGGTGGCAGAAGCCAGATTTTTATGATTTTCATATCTGTTTATTTTTATTGAAAGGATTCTAGATTTGTCCTGGTACTATCTTCTAAGTGATTTCAGACATAGCTGGAGGGACAGAGCTGGGGACAATAATTGCTGGGGTCTGAAGAATCTCCAGTTTTGAGAATGGAATAGCTTTTGTTAGTTCCCATTCAGTGGAGACAAGACCACTGCATGGAAAAATATGACATAATGCGGAAAAAGAATTACAGGCAAAGAGTGGACATTTTTAGCAATGCTAACCTTTGGTGTTATTTAGGGAGCTCATTGTTTTCAGAACAGGAGTATCACTGACTTGAAAAAGAAAATGAAATTTGTTCTTTTGCATTTTATAGGGAAACAAAGAAGGGCTTTAAATTACTGACAAGTTTTAATTCAAAATGAGGGAAATCTCCATTTTAGTAGAATGAAGAGAAAATTCAGCCCTGAATCTCATAGGTAACAGACTCTGTAAAGTATGACAGAACTGTTTACTGTTATGCGATTACTTTGAACTTCCAAAATAAAGACATCAGCCTCAGAATTCCTGTGATTAAATTATTTAATGTCTTATAACTTAAATTCCAATTATTGATTAGAACAGAATTGAGGATCTGGGTCACATCAGACATTAAGGCTAACATTTCACTATCAACACAGGGCAAATGAGTCATTTTAACTCAGTAGTTTATAAGAGGAACACATGATGGTTAATGATCTATGTAATTATCCATGGAAAAGTTGCAATTGTCCATTTATTTTATATATTCTTCGTTCTAATGGTTATACTTAATCTAATAAAACCCAGAACATCTCTGGAGGTGGCTGAATTAAAGTCTATCCCTCCTGTAACTCCATTGAAGTTAATGGAGATACAACAGGGATAAATTTAGTCTTATGTTGTTTGTGCTACTAAGAAAGTTACTGTATATAACCAGCAAAGGTCATTCTCCTAAAGTCTTGCTTGCAGGAGTTTCACAGGAGTCCACACAGAATTCCAAAGTATAAAGAACACTAAGAAAGAGTAGCAGATAATGAAGCCTTCAAGGACCTACATCAAATTTCATTTCCCTTCTCATGTGGCAAGGGAAGGAAGACAGTACCTATAATTCACTCCCAAGACTTTTCTGCCCTAGTGGGCTGTATATTTTATATTGATTGCCACACACTATAAATCAGGATTGCTCAGGGGCAACACAAAGGACTAGTCCAATCTGAGTAGAGCCTGCCATAAAATTTGACCACAGCCACTGCAGAGCCCCGAAAAGGTTGCAAACACAGCAACTTGTGAACTGATTTATTCCTGTATCTGTTTTGAGACTATGATTTCCTACACCAAATGGAAGAAATGAGCACTGAGTCCCCAGTCCTGCATGGGGTATGCAAACTCTCACTGTGGTTAATGGTCTCCTTGGAGCACATGCTGTGGTAACTGAGTCCCTGGCAGTAGATGACAGATGGCTTGGTGTGTTTGGGCTGGTTCCTGGATCTGTGAAAGTAAGTGTGGGGATCTGTGGATTTCTTGTAAATAATTGTCTGTAGGGTTCCCTTGCTGAAGCTGATTGTGGTGTCCAGGAAGCTGATGCTGGTATAGGAGTGTTCTAAAGAGCGTGTGATAGAAGGATGGGGATTGTTGATGTTGTGGTGGAAATCTATGAGGGAGTTCAGGTCATCTGTCCAGAGGATGAAAATATCATTGTCAGGGTTCTCCCCCAATGCTGAACTCTGGGGTACAGATGTGGGGACTCACATGAAAGACCCCCTAAGCTTATATTCTACCAATTTATGTTAAAACTTACCCAAGGCACAAATTCCTTTCCTTGTCCTTGGATGGTATTGCTGCCATCACCAAGTGATTTACACAAAAATTTAGGGAAGGGTCACTTGGAATTCCCATCCCCCCAAAATATCCCCCAAAGTCCCTTCACTCCCTTTCCTGGGGAAGCTTGAGAATAATATACTAAACAATTGCCTTAACAATGTGAGCACAGACTAGACCCTTTGTCGTCAGGACACTGAAATCAATCAGGTTCTTAAAAGAAGAACTTTATTTAAAAGAAAAAAGTAAAAGAATCAGGATGGAAGGTAACTTTATAGGGTTATAAAAAGATTTAAAACACAGAGGATTCCCCTATGGACTCAGCTTCACAGTTACAGAAACAGGAATGAAGCTACCTCCGTAGCATAGGAAAATTCACAAGCCAAAACAAAAGATAACTTAACACATTTCCTTGCCCTACTTACAATTTCTGTTTTAGATGGATTATTAGATGGATTATTCCAGGTATATTTTCAGGAGATGTCGTACCTGCTTGACTTCTTCCTCTGTCTGGAGAGAGAACAACAGAAGAGAACAACAACAAATCCTTTCCCCCCCAGATTTGAAAGTATCTTCTTTCCCCATTGATCCTTCTGGTCAGGTACCAACTAGGTTATTTGACTGCTTAACCCCTTATAGGAAAAGCAATCCAATACAGCTGCCAAGGATGGATTTTATGCTACTGCATACATAAAGGTTGCTACTCTTCCCTCTATAGTTATGACAATCATCTATGTATATCGTTGGTTTCATTTATCCAGAAATTATTTCTCAGCGGACCACAAAGAGGTTGGCATATTGGGGAACCCTCCTAGGACCCATGGCTGTTCCCATGGTTTGGACAAAGTGTTTATTTTTTAATGTAAAATTGTTATCACCACATTTACCTTCACAGAGCCAGTAACCAGCCCAAACACACCAATAAATCTGTTGTCTACAGCCAGGCACTCAGATACTACAGAATGTGCTCCTAGGAGAAAGTCCAGGTTATACACCTTAACACAGTAAAAACTGGCTTCACCAAACAAGGATGCTCCACCTGGGAAGTAGCTTGCATCATGGAGTGGGCCATTTAAATACCCAGAGAGAACCTGCTTCAAAACAGAAAATATTCCTCTCTGACCCCACTGGAATCCATATAGGGTATGATCAAACAATTATAACCCATACTTAGTGGTGATCCCATCCTGAAAGAAATCTTTCCTGAATGCCTTTGGCCTTCAAGCAGCCCCGCCTCAGCCTTCCCAAGCTTATCATCAGAAAAAAGATCCCCACAGACCCACCAACTCAAAGCGGAACCACACCTGCCGTAACAACAGATGTAAAACCTGCAGAGAATCTCCACTGCTGCCATGATTAATACTCCCCAGAACACACCTTTCAAGATCCCTGGGTCCTACACATGCCTATCACAACATGTGCTGTTCCTCATCCAGTGCACTAACTGCCCCAGTAACAACTATGTGGGTGAAATCAGACCATCACTATGACCTTGAATGAACTCAGCCAGAGACATGATAAATGACAAAATACCATGTCACCTATGGATGAATGCTTTTCACAAAATGATCACTCCAACTCTGACGTCTCAATCCTCATCCTTGCAGGAAACCCGAACACCACCTTCAAAAAATGAGCCTGGGATCTTAAATTCACAACTTTGCTAGACACTAAAAATAATAAAAAAAGCTTGTCTCTTTCCCCTGTGGAAGTTGGTTCAATAAAAGATATCACCTCACCCATCTTGTATCTCTAACATCCTGGGACCAGCATGGCAAATGAGTTTTAATTGTAGTAATATTTATTTTTCTATAGCACCTGGATGTTAAATGTTCTGGATACTTTATAGACATAGAATACAACAGATTCCTGCCCCAAATGCTTTCTGCTAGCTAAATTTCAAGTTTCCTTTCATTATATCTTCAGTTGTGTGATTAAAATTAACAGGGGGCGTAATACAATGACAGTGCTGAATTCAGTTCTGGACGCTTCTGATTCTTGTTGAGTTGGGGCCAAAGTGTCTCAGGTCCCCTTCAGTTACACTGGTGCTTAATTTTATGTATATGAGCAGTAAAACGGGCCTCAGTGGGACTACTCACGTGTAAAATCGAATACATGCATAATAGGTTGCAGGATTGGAGGCTTTGATAGTGAGCTCTTTTAGCCAGGAAATTGCGGTGACTATATGCCTATACAGTGCCTAGCACAACAGGGCTTTGATCTCAGTTGTGTCCTCTTTGCACTATTTAACATGCATAATAAATAATAATTAGCAGAAATAGTATGATTTTATAAATACAATTAGAAGTCATCAGTCTGCTGTTAAACAAATGGACAGTAACAATTTCGGGAGTCAAAATGTGATTGTATAAAAGGCTGTGGTAAGCCTGAAATATTAATTTCCACTTACACTTTGCATAGACAGAACATAGACCAGTTAGTGACTGACATCCAACCTTTTCAATGCATTAACAAGCCACAGACTGCTAAAAATCATGCTTCTGTGCTTAAAAACTCCCACAACCACAAAGATAATCCGCTGACTTCTCATAAACAAATGACCAAACTGAAGATATTTTTTCCCCCCACATAAAAGTTGGCTTGCAATTTTCAGGTTCTGAAACAGCAGGGCTGAGTGTGGTGTTTTGACTGTAATAACTATTTATGACAGATATACAAAGTCAGATATTAAGATACAGTACTGCAGAAGAGGGCTGGGATGGAAGGTGCAAATAGTAGGCCTCGGTGCAAGTCTCGAAGAACCAATGATCAACAAACACAAATGAACTCTGCATTCTTTTTCAGATGTTGTCCATTTGCTTTTATATTCTCTTCATTGCTTCTTTGTACAAAAGTTACATGCTTGATAAATCCTTGACTAGCATCAAATCAACAATACTAGTTTGTGCATGTACAATTGAGGCCTTGTCTACACTACTAGCTAACATCGACTTTCTAGAGTTCGAATTAAGAAAGCTGATGGTATACATTTGATTGTGTATGTCCCCAGTAAGCGGGCTAATTCAGCAGCTTGCATTCATAGCTCTGCAGCTAGCGTAGACTCTCAGAGCAGCGCACTAGTTCGACCCAGAAAGGTCAATTTCAGCTCTACTCCCCTTGTCAGGCAGGAGTGTGGAAATCAATTTAAAGACCCTTTTAGGTTGACCTAAATGGCATCGTAGTGAGGACGGCAAAGTGGAAGGATCGATTTAATGCAGATAAATTCGACTTTACCGCGTAGTGTAAACCAGAGCCTAGACTTTACTCTCCTTTAGAAAGTCTGATCTACTCTGTGTGTCAGTGAAAGTCTGACCTACAGTAAATGGGCTTGATGCTTTTCTCAAATTAGTGTAAATCAGGAGTAAGTGCCATTCAGTGGCGTTCCACAAGTGTAACGCTAGAGTAAATGGGAGTAGAATCAGGCTCAATATGTTTTATTTACTTAAAAACAGGTTTGTTTCTAGCTTAATCGTTTAAGTAGTTCTCAGATCCTACCTGGGGAATTTACTCTTCCAAAGCTTCAGTCAGATTCCTTTCTATCAGAGTACTGCAAGCTTTTTTTAAAAAATGTGTAAAGCGTTTTTATGTACAACAAGCCTCCTGTCTGATATAATAGTCTTAAAAACAGCTATAAAAGTAAAACTGTGTTAAAGGCAGAAGAAAATCCAGTGACACTGTCATCCTCTCTCGGTGTTCTACCTAGATAGCGTTCTATTTTCTACAGCCAAAAATACTACCACTTGGAGACGTTACTCATGGGAGGCAGAGCAGCTAAATCACATTTGACTCACTGAACTAATATAGCTGTTAAACCACAAGTAAAGTTATAAATAAGAGATGAAATCTCTCTCTCTATTTAGTCATCCCCAGAGGAGAACAATAACCAACCCAGACTCAATTGAACCTTGCACTTAAATTTCAATGATACCTGTTGGTATGAATATTTTGGGATGAATAAGACTGAGTGCTAGGGTTTTGGTTTGATATTTAACATCACATAATTCCAAAACTAAGCTTTAGAGTTAATATGTAATCAAGTTTAATAGGTACCAGATTCTACTTATCCTTATTAAACCTTGTCAAAATTAAAAAGAATAAAATGCATTTTATTCTTATTTTGCTTTATTAAAGGATTTGTCAACTGAAAATAAAATGGGCATATACAGTAGTGTGTATTTTAGAGGGAGGGAAATAACCACATATCACAATGGAATAAGAAGCAGTGTTGTCAAATATACTGACTGAAACACACCCAGTGGAGGCAGAAAAATCAAAACAAAAATGGGGGATTTGGCTAGCTTCATAGGCACATTATGTATGAACTGTGATGTCCTGATTATTGTGGTATATGTTTTTGTGGGCTATATCATCATAGGAAGCCCATAAAATCTGGCAATATGGATAAAAAAAATACCAAACCTCTCCATCTGTTTATATATCTTTTACATCTTAGGAGTTGGAGAAATCAGCTCCCCAAACCAGCACTAATATGTACACAAATCCTGTAATTGTATTGGAGTTTGAATTGTATAACTCTCCTTCCATCAACTCCCTCCTGCTTCTTGGTGATTCTTATTTGTGACCAATGTTCATTACCACCTTTGTCCTTTTATGATCCTTTAAGCACACATTTTCTTACTTACATTTCTCTTGAACTTCCAATAAAAACTGGATACATGCATGTACCTTGGATGAATGGACAATGGAAACAAAACTATACCCTCACAGCCATTATAATCCTATGTCCTTGGCATGTGTGTTATCTTGGCCTGCACATCTGGTAAAATGAGCTGGCATAGAAAAGGTGCATATACAACATCAATACATTATTTATATAGGATTATGCCCATGAAGTTATCGTTTCATGACAGATTATAATAGCTACATTAAAATACACACAAGCTATAGTATGTAGCTTAAACTATAGTACATTGTTGTTCTGTTTTGTCATACAACTCTTCAATAGCCTCTGAGCTATCAAAGTAGAAATATCTCCCTGGTAAGGTCCTAGGTATCATCAGCCTTTGCAATGCTAGTGTGTCTTTCTAACACCATTTCTGTGGTGCCACCATATATTTTATAAAAATTTTCTTTAGGGAGGGTGTGCTGTGTTGGCTACTATCGGATTTTTATGAGAGATTTCAATGTAGATTTTATGATTTCCAGCTGGGGAGAAGGGCTACCCAAGCAGTCTCCGAACCTGAATTTTGCACTGGCTTTGGTCTGTGTGTTCACCACCTCTGGTTCGTTCTGTCCAATCTGGATGTCTTACAATCAGAAGGTGCAAAATAATTTTTGTTTCACAGACACAGGAACCCTGAGCATGGCTAGCTCATTAGCAGTGGCCACAGTTCTAAGGACTATAATGTTACCACTTGAAGGCAGCCGGCCAGTTTCCTTTATCATGATTCCTATATAGTTGTTGCTTAGCTTAGGTTTTTGGAAGACTTCAGTATAAATCAGTAAGTTACCTTGGAATGTCTGATTTATCCTGATGAGGAAGGGAAAGACTCATGCTTCACATGCGGCACAGTAAACTTTTCTATCTTGATTTAGCCCTTCTTGCTGGCTCTCTACAGCACTCAATGTGTGGTTGTCATTCATGTATGCACAGCAGCTCCCTACAGCCCATCCCTCTGGAAACACTGGTGGGTAGTTGGGACAAAGAGGAACCAGCCATAGCCGCCCTCCCATGAAAGTAATGAGTTTTAATTACAAAAAGCTATTGGGGGCAGATCAGGCAGTGGCCCAATTAACAGGGAAGCTCTATTTACTTATTTAACCATAACCAAAATATAAGAACACGTCAACAACATGAATTAATTTATTCTCACAACACTCATTGTTGCCAGGTAGGGATGTATTATCATCTTATAGATGGGGAAACTAAAGTACAGAGCAATTACATGACTGACCCATGATTACATAAGAAGCAGGTGGGTACACCTCAGAACTGAACTACAAGACCCTCTTTCCTCTTAGGAAGTGAGCCAGTTTCCAGATCTCTAAGAGGCGCACTTGCCTTGTAAAAATATTTGTATTTTTGATTTATTTTGTACGGGGCATTACAGTTACTGGCTTGACTGCTGGTGCTGCTTCTAGATGTGCCAAATTACCTTTAGCAATGGCTCGGCACTTCTGAGAACTGAGCCTTTCATGGGGTTCAACTGAAGGCAATTATATGCCATGAGATACTATAAATTAAATGAGATTTTATCATGTATGTAATTATTTATTGAGCTGAGAATCCATAGAAGGTAAACAAATGTTTACAATATCATACAGTAAGCATTTCCAGGGCTTAATAAAAATGATTGTCACTCACCGTGCTTCACAAAAAAATTCTTTTAATGAATAAATAATTTGATGAAATCAAAAAATATTTACAATATAGACAAATGAAAAAAAGCTTTGGATATATTAATCTGAGCATCCGGTATTTTGCATTTGCTAACTGTATTTCTATCAAGACTGCCTCTGAAATGATACAAACTAGATAGAAACTGCAACTCAACAAAGTTAATGTAGTTTGTTACATGTGTATCCATTAGTTCAAATAAGCTACATATGCTTCATTTATTATGCATGTGTTAGAATACAAATATAACTAAAATCATATATTATCAGAATGTTAGACAGCATTCTCCACAAAACAGAAATGTACACTAGGCTGTGACAGTAACAGAGGATTACACGCAACAAAATATAACAGAAAAATACAAATTCCTTCATAAGAATATAATTGTGCTCTTTTATTTATCAGATGAATACGCTGCTCTACCATGTTGATGGTTTTGCATAAATGCAGCACCCAACAACCACCATGTGTGTGTGTGTTTGTATGTGTGTCAAGCAGCGGCATTACAGTGGAGATTGGGCAGTGCAAGCAGTTTTTATAAACACTTTCTCCAGCTCTTAAAAAGAGCCAATTATACAAAGCAATAGAAGCATAACATTGAGAAGTCTTCATCTCATATACACAAATATCATGAAACAACTTGCTTTGTTTGTGGTGGTGAGAGGAGCTTTATCGCTGCTGTTTGTGCAATCAGCCAGAATTCAAGTATTCCAAAGCCACTTCATAGCAGAATTTGTACTGATCCTGAAAAATCAACAGAAACAACCCCCCACAAAGTCATTCACAGAAGAAATTGAATTAAGGATTCAGTATTTCTGTTCTTTTAAAATTATTTACTATCAGACACGGTCAGTGTGAATGAGTTTGCAAAAGCAATTTGTATTTAGATAAGAAAAGCTTCACAGTAATCATTCAATAGTACATACAGTAACTGACATTGTTGATCATACTGTAACAATACTATGTTTAGCTATGCAAACATGCCTATAATAGGAAATTTAGAAACCAGTAAACAAACTGATTTGTAAACCTTTAGTAACCTGTCAAAAAACCTCATATGCAGTAGATATTGGAATTCCTTTGCAGTAATATTTATGTTTAAATAGGTTTGGTCTCTACTATTTTCCAGTTCATAAGTTCTATTTTATTTTTGCGTATGAACTCACTCAGTTTCTTTATTACTCCTCCTTTACACCTAATTCAAAATTCCCACACGCCCATACTTCAGTTATTTTCCTTTCATACTGAAGCACATACATCAGGTATTGAGTTTTACTGTCAGGTAGGCGGTCTGTTCAGCTACCAAACTGTCTTTGCGCACAGGCCTATGTTTATAGTGAGGTAGGCCATCTGAAACTAGGGGAGCAACCCAGCACAATCCCTGAAGAAGTATCCTGGTGCAGGTGCAGCAAGTTGTATGTGTCATTGGTATGGGGAAGGGCAGGGTGAGGGGACTTGGACCCATTCTGGGCACCATCAAAAATTATACAAACCTGCCTCCCTTGCCCCGGTGAGCAAATGGTGTGTGCGTGCCGTAGAGGTGGAGGAAGGGACAGGACACTATGCACTTCCTCTTTGCACAGCCAGGGGCATATAGGGACTGCAAAGGCCTGGCTCTTCTGCCTCCCTGCTGCTGGCTGCTCATCCACATATGGGCAAGGCACAATCTAGTCTGCTGAACAGGTGTACAAGGCGTGGTTGGTAACTCTGAAGGTTCTGTGTTTTGTGTCCATTTCTTTTTATGTTTCTGCTGATCAGTGACTTTATTTTGTAAAATTATAAACATTTAAATGTAACAAAAAGCTGATGAGAACATGGCTGTTACTCCATTAAATCTAAGTGTGAGCTGTTCTGATTTCCAAAAATTAAGTTTCAATGTACCGCCAACTAGATTATCATTTTCTGTTAATGGAGTAAGCACTGCCTTTAGCATATGCACTTTAATTAAGTAATAAAACATGACAGTCCATTGGCTGTTGTGTAGTAATAATGACATAGTTAGCTGTCTGACAGCACTCAGCCTTTATCTTTATGGTGAACACCATAAGTAGGTAGGATATGATTATACTTCAGCAATAGTCTTCTTTTGCCTGAAGCAAACATTTGAAGGGATCCTGTCTATTATCCACTCAAATCACATGTGCAACTTTGAGTCACATGTTCATTGAGAAAAGCATGTACCCTCAATGATTTCAATAGTTACTTTTGAATCAAAACTGAAGAAGAAAAAAAACAACAGCAATTGTTTAAAACAAAGAGAAGCATTTTTGTGCTGCCTTCATTTTGCAGCTGCCACTTTAAAAGTTAAGGAATGAAGTTGTTTGGACTTAAACCACTATGGTTATGAGTGAGTGTACTGAAGGTTTTAAGATCGTGCAGGGTCACATAAACTGTGGTGTATTTGGATCTCTTTTGAACGAGGAAAAAACCCCAGGAATGTTGGGTAAATTATAGCTTTACTATTTTTATCGCATATGTATAAGTAACTAAATCACAGTCATGTTATCATTATGGAAACGCATTGGGACAATGATCAACCAGCCAGCCATTCCCATTTTTTTCAAGCTCATTTTATAGTGATTTACCGATTCAGCAAATAACTGGCATTTCCAGTAAATGCAAGCCCCAGATAACTGCCTTATAGAATAGACATTATTATTCCCCATGCTCACTGCTGTGTGTCCTTTGCACATTTTACTATTTGTTTGATGATAAATATTAAAAACCTTTTTATGTTACCTAGCTTCAGAGAGGAATATTTATATGGAGCACATATTGGTAGACCCAGTAATGTTTATTATGGGCTCTTTGACATGCTTCAGTAAAGATACCCCAGTGCTAAATGTTCCATGTATATTACGACTACAGAATTTCATGAATTCCTGTTAGATGAATGTGTCACTCAGATTTTTGTACCTCCAAGAAATTGGAAGGGTTCAATGAAGTTAGGAGATGAACCTGTAAGTACGCAGTAAAAAAAGTATCCTTAATCCAGTGAAAAAATGTGTAACAATATTTACACAGCAATCCCAGAACTCCTCTCACTGTAGCACTAACAATCCCAAGAATTTATAGATTTGATATCTTTTGAAGAATGCCAACCACTTTACAAAGGAGGGTCAGTGTTAATATCCTTTTTTACAGATGGGGAAACTGAGGGAAAGAACTTTTCACTCCTTAAAGGTCACAAAGCAAATGGTCAGTGGCCACATCAGGAAGAGAACCCAGATCTCCACTTTGCACCACTACACAATGCTGGTTCTCATGAACATTTTCGAACCAACTCATTTGAATTGTTGCCATTTATTAAACTATATCCTCCTGTAAAGCACTGGACTGGGATTCAGGAGACCGGGGATCTATTCTAGGCTCTCCTGGGTCCCCTTGGGCACGGCACTTCACCACTCTGTGCCTCAGTTTCCTCATGTGTCAAATGGAGATCATGAATCTGACCTTTCTAAAGCGCTTTGAGATGGACTGAGGAAAAGCACTGTAGAAGTGTTAGGTATTATTATTATACATATTTGTTTTTAAAAAGCTGGTATTTGATAAATTTGCTATTTGGTAAAAATAAAACAAAATAAAACAAGCATGATCAATGTTGAGGTACATTCTTTGGCTGAGAAATCTGCTCCTGAAGGCCCAACTCAAACTGCGATTTATAGCTAGCATTTTCTACAACTGTATATTTTCACCCCATTTTATTTTTATTCCTGTGAAATAAATGAATCAGAGATCACTGAGATCTATTAATTTATTTACAGGTGATACATGGGGGGGACATGCAAGTTCACATGCCCCCACAGATTTCTGCCCGGGTGGGAGTTGGGGTGAGCACAGCCGTGGGCGATGTGCTGGGGAAAGGCACAGACACCATGTGCTCCCACTGAGCTCCACTAGGTGGTGCCTGGAGCAGGGAAGTGACATCAGGCTGGCAGTAGACTCAACAGTGGAGCCTGCCTGGGGTGTGTGCAAGGCTACAGAAGGGAGCTTGGGGCAATGAGGGGGTGGGGAGGCAGCAGGGGCAGTGAGGAGATGGGTGGGTGGGAGTCCAAGGCAGGCAGTGGGAACCAGAGACAATGGGGTATGGGCAGGGAGCCTGGGGAGGCAACAGGGGGATTGGGAGGTGGGTGGGGAGCCGAGGGGAAACAGTGGGGGGAAAGGGGTGAGGGGGCTCAGAGCAGCAGCAGGGTCAGGAAGGATTGGTGGGGGGCCGGGGAAGAGGCAGTGGGGCTATGGGGGATGGGGAGGTGGGTGGGAGCTCAGTAGCAGTCCAAACCAAAGTCCCTTCACAAGAGTGTTGGGATTTGGAGTTCTGAACTGGCCCAATTATAAAAATAAACCTGAGCAGTGAAGTTGAAATCTGGACCTAGATCTGACCTTCCTCATGTTTCTGAGTGGTTTGGATTCTATGTCCTAGTTTTGGGTCCATCTCTAGTTACAAGTGAATTGTAAAGAGAAAATGGAATTGCAGGCAAGCTCCAAAACAAGACTAGAATGTCCCTGCTAACTGGGCTGGGCATAGGAGATTGGTCACAGAAATTTGTTTTAATTTACTTTCCAAAAATTCTTTCAAACCACTGTCTGCCTCTTATGAAATCTGTTTTTCCAGGTTTGCTAATGATGCTCCATATCCAGCATTCTAGAAAGGCGAGGCATACTGGGACTTGCTGCAAACGAAAATATGGACCTGGTCCTACATCACAGAAGGCAGAAACCCTGCCTCTTCCTAGCACATCACCCTTAAGTAGTTTGGCCAGCCCACTAGCATTCACTATTTCACAAGGTGTTGAACACCTGAGGCCAGACTGGGAGTGGAGGTCACTCCTAAGAGTACAGGGATGGAGGATGTCACAGATCTGTGGCATCTCCCTGCTTCCTCCTTGGGATTTTGAGGTAGAAAAGATGCCCAATCACAGTTCAGTCCCAATTAACCAATCCCCTATTGTCCATCGCTCGCACAGTTAACTCATACTGGGTTATGATTCCTGAAGTTACGCAAATACTACATCTGTCATCGAAGCCAATCTGCCTTCAAAAAGCTAGAATCTAAAAGCAGTGCTTTTAAGTCTATAAAGTACAGTAGCACTGTACCCCTTAATTCAATATCCTGTTTCTACATAGATTATGAAGGTCCTGAGACCGTCACATTGAATTGGCTGGAACTGTACATCCTTCTCCCAATACAAAACTACATAGCAGGACATAACAGCCTGCTGATTTAAGCTGTCCTACAGCTCTTGTGTCATAACCGCTGGTGTTTCTTAAATTCTACATCTAAAAGATTCAATAAAACACTCTATAAGAAAAAAATTGCACATCGCCCCTTGTTTCTGAACTCCTTTAATCTTTCTATGAGGTAGAGCAACCATAATTAAATATAATATTGTAGATGTCAAACTGAAATTCACGGCTTTGATAAATATTAGGTGATTAAGCTATTTCTAAAATATATAATTTGAAAATCGGGCATTTCATTTTACATTATTATTATTTCTGCAGTGTGATGAATGCTCTCCACATGGATCACATTGCCAGAAAGGCAAATTAATAAAGATGTTCTGTTGAAAGTTTTAAACTATTTCAAAAATTCAAATGAACAGAGACAAAGTCTCCTCGGGAAGAAAGCAGTATAAAAATACTCTTACAAGTGAAATGATTTCATTATCCCCTTTGAAAACGACTTGCATGCTTTCTCAACAACTCCCACTGAAAATCTTGGAAATCTCCCCAAGTCTTATGATAAAAGGGAACATTTTCTATTTAGTGGTGCAGTTAAAAAAGCTCATACCAGAAGGTCCACCATGTTAGGCTTATTATTTCTCAGTGTCTTCACAGCATGGAATACATCAACTGCCCTCTGGTGCCGAAGCATTTCACAAACAATGCTGATTGCACAGAATGTCCCACTGCGGCCACCTCCGTTTCTACAATAAAAGTGATAAAATGGCTCCATTACTCATGACTATATGTTACTAGTTCTCATACTGTGTCTGAATGTTCTATGAGACGTGCAATGCAAATACCGGTGAACCAATGGCTATTAATGCCTCTGAACTCTAAGAAGGATGCAATTTCTAATTAAAATGAATAGGCTGAGTTATCAAACATCTATGCTACAGAATCCATCAGCTTGGAAGCCTGAGGGTAACAGAGTGTTTTAATTTTGCACTGTCTTTTCTATTAATTCATAAATCTGAAGAACAAAGTAACTATTTGGAAAATAGAATAGAGACAGAGGGGCCTGATTCTCATTCACACTAAGGCTCCATTCCCTTGCTCTGGCAGTGAAAAGGAGCCTTAAAGAGGGGTAAATTGCATATCTGTTCAGTCTGAGGTCCCTTTGCACTGATACAGCAACCTTAGCGGAATGAGACTCAGACTCAGAAATGCTAAAACATTCAACAGATTTTGGAGTTTGGTTTTGAGCTGGTTACAAGTTTTTCCATTCTAGGTTACAGTGTCTTATTTCTCGATTCAAAGGTTCCCAGGTAACAGTAAATGCTCTGCCCAAACTTGTCTTATAATTTGTATTGATAGCTGTACTCTTAACATAGCCATTAGGTGGTGCAGCAACATCCCACTACATTTTACCTATATCTTGTAGCATTAGGTACAGGCACTCACTGCACGGAATGAGTGCTTTTACAACTGTACGTGTTAGAAGCCAGGCAAAGATGATCATAGGCAGGATCAAATATAGTATTTAATGGTGCTTTATCTTCAGCTATTTTTAATTTTCAAGAGAATCTGTTTTTGGAAACCCTATTATTTCTACAGCTATTCTAATCAGAGTCTTTAGGCTGTACTTCATTGGAAATAATAAACCATAATAATTACCAGAGTGCAGACTAGTTAGCTAGCGGATCTTTCAAACCAGCACTCACAAATGGTTGATTTTCAAAGGGAGCTACAAAATCACACATCTGTCACATCCAGGCAGTATGAAAAGAATGCTCTCTGCTGCCAAAACACTGGCTGATATTGTGGGACTCTTTGAGAATTTTAATTAATCTGAAGTCATTTAAAAGGATTATGTCAGAGCTTTTCTCTTTTCTCTGCTGCCTGGAAGTGACGCGTGCATGATGTGGTACAACCATTTAATATCATCAGCAACGATAGGGATAACAGTAATTTGCATTTCAAAAGGGCCTTTCAGCTGAGGATTTCAAAACATTAATTAGTTAAACCACAAAATACTCCTTTGATGTTAGGATAATTATCCCCATTCTACAGATGGGGAAACTAAACCACAAAGAGATTGAATGCCTTGTGCAAGGTCAGGGTAAGTGGGCAATAGCAGTAAACTTGCAGTTTTCATTGTAGTTACTAATTTGTATTACAGAATGATCGGAAAGTTATTTTCTAATTTAGGCCCCAATTCATAAGAGCACTTAAGGGATGTGCCATATTCCATCACTAAGCAGGGCAGCACTTAAGCTAGTGCTTAATTGAACAGGAATGCTTTCCTGAATTGCAGCCTCAGTTAATGAGAACTCAAGCCTCTGTGGGAGCTGGGGGAAAACAGCACATGATCGATTCTAAATCTTAAGAGAGGAATAGTGGGCAGATTAAGAACTTGTACCTCCACATGGAGCAGTGTAAACTTGAGGCCCTCATGCATGTATACAAGGCCCTCAGGCAATAGGATTTCAGATTTCTCCCAAAGAACAAGAACAGAAACCCCAACTTCCCACAAATGATAAACCTTCATGAGCTTCCACTGTTTTTCAATAAGGTGTTGTGTAATTCAGTTCCAAATTATGGGATAAATTACAAGGATGCCTCTTACCTTCATGCAAATCCTTTAAAACCCAAAGTAGAGTAAATATTCATACTACTCCCTTGCTTTCCTTCCTTCGAATACTTACAAACAATGTACGACTGTACGTCCTTCTCCTCCATTGTATTCTTCCTGCCATTTCTCCACCTGACGTATTTGTTTCAAGAAAGAACGTTTGGAAACGGGAGTATCTCTGTACATGGGCCATCCCAGGAATTGAAACTGCTGCACCATCCGATACCCATCTTGGGGCTGTAAAAAACCGAACAACAAGCAAGAAAAAAGTGAAGGCACTATTTACACTCCACTCAAATGGCATACAATTTAAACATTCTCATCAAAGTTGTTAAAGGACATCACTGCTTACAAATTACTAAAGTAATTTAAACTGCCCTTGAGAGTCATGGCTTTTAATCTCCAGCAGAGTTATTAAGCATAAAATGTTTTAAATAGCAGGATATACAAAGAGACTAGAGCAGAACAATGGTACAGCTACAAGAGTCAAGTAAATGATGATTTAATATTATGTTAGTCACTCGATAGCAAAGGAAAGTCAATTATAACTTCTGGTTATTCCACATGCTCATAACTTTCAGGTTTTTGGAAGAAACGTCCCATGTTTCTCTCATTTTAAAAAGAAAGTTTGAGCAAAATCTTTCAAGCCATTTTGAGGAAAGCAGGAGTGAAAAAAAATAAACTTCTGTTTTAAAAAAAATCAGAGTGCACTTAATTAACTGACTATGCTCAAACTCTCAAGAAAAATAGTTCTGAAGAGTGGCTTTGCTATATCAATTAATGCATGGAACAAAAATCCAGAAGTATTTACATGACAATGTTGTTATTGCTGTTATACAGTAGAAATAGAGAGGATGTCAGATTAACAAGAGAAGGGACTACAGCACAGCTGAGGCAGAGTAAATTTTGATTGTCATAGACTCATAGAAGTGTAGTACTTGAAGGGACATCAATAGGTCATCAAGTCCAGTCCCCTGCACTTAAGGCTTATATGGGACTTGCTTGCTCTCTGTCAAAATTTGGAACCTATTACATCTCTAGATGGTCCCTTCCATCTGACTGCCCTTCCCCTCAAAATAGGATTAATATTGATCAGTAATTATTAAATCGCTCATCCTATTAACATTTCATGGGTTCTTGGATTTTACTCATCAAAAATCACTTGGGACTTCAAGGCCCTAGAAATCTGAAAGAATGGGGAGTTCAGGCTTATTCACTGGCTCCCTGGACTGGGAAGTAGGGCCCCAGGTACATCTTTGGCTCTTTCCTCTCTTGTTGGGGGAACAGGTCACAGGACTTGTCTTTGCTTGTTCTGGGGAGGACTGGTCCTCAGTGCAATCCATGATCTCACTGACTGACTAGGTAGTGCTGCCCATTCTTTCCAGTGTCTCCTCAGTTTTGGGAGGAGATGACAGTACATTTCACTGGATCCTCTTTGCCTGGATGGGATGGGATGCATGCTCTGCTTCATGGTCTCTCTCAGCCTGGCTTAAGTGGATGTCTGCTGACTTCAGGAGGCATGGGTGCAGTACATGATCATACCATATTAGTATCTTTATCAAGTGCTCACTTCTTTGAAATGCACATATATTAAAAGGTCCACTTAAAAGACTGTGCACTTCATAGAGATCCTGGTATAGTATTTTCAAGAAACACACCTGTCTCTCAAAGAAGTGGTGTTGGTGCATTTAGTTTTTTTTCTTTATTTAAAATGCCAGGACATTCAATGCAGACTATGATAAGGCTGCACTCTTCAAGTACAAGTGTAAAAAAATGAACACATTAAAGGCCTCCATTTTAAAAAATGACCTAGTGAGTTTTGGGGGCCCAACTTGAGACAAGTTAGAGAACCTGTTTTTCAGGGTTAGGTGCTCAATGCTTTCTGGCAATTACATCCCGTTAAGTAAGAGGTTTATATCCCTTTAAGATGTTCATATTGGGAACTTCAAACATAAGGTACCCCAAATCACAACTCATTTTTGAAAATTTAGGCCATGATTCTTGCATCAAAGTAATGTTGCTCATAAAGCCCCTGGTTTTTATTTTTTGTTACATTTATTCAATAATTTAACATAATGTATTTTAAAACATAAGCAGAATTATGCACAACAAAATATGCAATGTGGGCTACCTTCTCTAACAACATTAACTTCTGCAATTCCTGGTTAACAGTACAATTTTAATGGTGTATTCGTCTCATGTGAATGTAATAAACATGATCAAGGCATATGGTAGAAACATGTCTTTATTCTGATTACATATACATGGCCTTATTCTGATTCTATGTAGGAACCATATATCTATAAGCTTGTTCTCAAACAGACTTTGGAGTGTGAGGTGCTTTGACATGTTTAACCTTTACTTTTATAACCTCAGTAAGGTTTGTCATTCCCTTCAATTTTACTGAGATATACACATTTAATTTTATTAATATATAGTCCTGATTAAAACTAACTGGCTATTTGAAGGGAAGATTTCTTAGTTAACATTTCTCCCCCATCAATCCAAACTATTTAGTTTAAAAAAAAAGAGAGAAACTGAATTAGGGTCTTACTCTTGCTGCATTATAAATTCGGAATATCCGGCTGATTATGTCTTCTTCTAAATCAGCTGATACAAATTCCACCTGAATTGGACCATGTCGGTGTACCCCATTTTCTGGCCAGTACTGGGGACACAACTACAAGAGATCAAAATAACAGACAAGCACAATTATTTATAAGAACATTGATATCTCCTCATATCCTCAGAGAATGCATTTTTCTTGTCTTTCAATATGGATTGTTTCATTTAAATTTTCGTCTTTTTAAAGTGTTACTAAAATTCTCCCACACATTATTATAAAATTGTAGTTTCTGTGCTCAGTTTAGCTCCAGAACCAATGAACTGGCTAAAATCAGCACTGCTCGGAATTTTCAGTGACCAGCCAGTCTTACATTTGTGAATGCCTCTTTGCAGTAGAAAATGTGATCTCACTTATGCCCAGAAGTACATTAGTGGTGGGTACCTAGAGATCACGGAAAAATATTAATACGCATCTTGAACAATTTAAGTGTCCAATAAAAAAATTATGGCTTAATCCTGACGTGAATCACCTGACTCTTGGTCTTCTACCCCTAATACTTTAAATATTAATTCAACACTTTGATGGGGATTCTCAGAATTGCCCTCTGTATAGAGTGTTCACTTTCTGGCATATTTAGGTTTGCAATGTTGTTGTGGCTGTGTTGATCCCAGGACATTAGAGACACAAGCTGGATGAGGTGGTATCTTTTATTGGACCAACTTCTGTTGGGAAAAGAGACAAGTTTTCAAGCTTACCAAAGAAGAGCTCTGTATAAGCACAAAAATTTTCTTTCACCAACAAAAATTGGTCCAGTAAAAGATATTACCTCACCTACCAGGGATATCTATAGCAGTTCATGGCCAGGCATGCAGCAAAATTAAGTATAAGAATGAGCAAACTTACGCTTGCTTGCAGGAGCATTGATCTCATATTTTAAAACTTCATTTTATTCAAAAAAGTAGCAGTGGTCTTCATTCTGTTGCACTGCTGCTGGTGATCCACAGCTGAGCTGACAAATCAGACATGCTACAGCTGTTGTTTTGCACTTCTTTATAACACTCATCCCTCAACAGAGCCACTCACAAATTACTGCATTTTAGGAAAATGTGTCCATTTAAAACAGAGTAAAAATAGGACAGTCTGATTTGCATATCAACTCAGTTTAACAAATTAAAAACAAAAAAATCCAATTAAGAAAATGTATTTTCTTTTTAAAAAACACTACATTCACAGCTCACACTGATGAGCAAATTACTTTTAGACTCTTCTCTGAATCTTAATCATGTTTTCATTATGAAATACACTTATTTGTATTGAGTAACAAAATACAATGAACACAAATAGCTGATGTAGATTTCCAACATGCTGTACAACTCACTGTAGGTCCTTCCATTATGTAGAAATACCATTTATTTTTGAAAAAAACCTTAAAAATCATAGAAAAGGCTAAGATATTTGGCATACCAGTTGTAAGAATCCCTGATTTTCAAGTGTGTAGGACATTTGGGTTGAGTTTTTTTTTTTTTTTTTTTTTTGGTGAATGTGTGTAGTTGGATGTATGTGATGGTATCAACTTTTTAGGGTAGATGCTGAGTTCTCTGCAAGGCATGGAATTCCCCCTAAATTGTAGTATATATACAGTAGCTGCAGCAGATCCACATGGCTACAATGTAGCAGCCATAGTCAGTCATAAAATGGACTATCTTGAATGGTTCCTTGCAAATCTTCCTTTGACAAGAGTCAGTATGGGAAGAGTTAGGCTTCTTAAATCTCTCCAAATTGCATCTCCCAACTTAATTTGTGGTTGGCCTCCTGTCTACTTGCTTCAACCTCAGCTCTACAAACCTTCTATAAAACTATACCTTCTTCTGCATGCTGGACATGACCCCACCACTGCAATCACCTTGTTCCCAATTAGGGGAAGACTGCAAATTCCTGGGATCATCTACATATCTCTTCATTGGTGACAAAACCATCTCAACATATGTTAAGAATGTGCCATAACTTTTGTCACTAAAAACTATTTATTTTCCCCTCCTATGTTTTATTTTCAATGGCCATGATTCTTCTCCCGTAGCAGGCTTATCATCACTATCATGTTGAACACTTGTCTCTTAGATGTCACAGAGACATCCTGCCACACAGAGGCCCTTTGAAGATTCTGAAATGCCACTGATGCAAGATCAATTTGACATGTGAATTCTTTGGTTATAGAACCTTCTGCGGTCATCCAACTACCCACATAAATCAAACTATGCACCCATTCAATGTCATTGCCGCCTACACGCAGGTCATTCACTTCCATTTTCCAGGCAGCATGCATAAATTTGGTTTTATCACCTTCGATCTTAAGTCCCACATATTTTGCAATTTTTGTAGATCTTTCAGCATTAGCTTTAGTTGATCAGTAGTCATTTCAAGTAAGGAAATATCATCTGCATACTCAAGATCCTAAATTTTGCAACTTCTACTTGGGCCTCAATCAGCTTTGGAATGGAAGAGGGGTTGTATCATCCCTTTTTTCGAAAAGGGAGAGTGATTAGTTGGCTCAGATTATAGGGGAATAATGCTTCTGTCAGTGTTACGACCATACTACTGAACAGACTGAAATTGTGCCTTAAACCAGAAATGACAGCGAACAAGTCTAGCTTCCGTACCAATCAATCTACAGTCTGTGCTATATATGCTCTGTGAAATGTTACTGAAAAATGACTAGGGCAACAAAAGACAGTTAACATCGTGTTTATAGACCTTGATTCAGTGCACCAATCAGCTCTGTGAATAATACACCAATGTGGGGTGCCTGAGGACTTAATGTTCCTAGTGGACAAACTACCATGGTACGTTTAGCTATGTGAGGGTCAATGGCTGTACTACAGACTGGTTTTCAGCAGAATCAGAAGTGCACCAAGGTTGCTTCCTCTCACCTATGTTATTTTATGATTTAACAGAGTATCTGATGTAGTGTATTATAGTAATATGTAAATACAGTACATTATATAGAAATAAATACTTAAATAATGATTATGATAATAATTAGTAATAAAGCTGAATGACAATGCATGGTTTTCAATAAAACTTTTCCCTTCTTTTTGCTTTTTGAGTTTTGAGATTTATTCCTAATGAAAAGCTTGTCACTTACATTGGAGAAAAAATGTTAATGAATTGCAAAGGCAGGTGTTTTACCTGGCACATTATACATCCCAATAGCTTTTAATAGTGAGTAAGGCCAGTAAATGCCTAAAATAATCAAACACTATTATACATTCAAAACACAGCCTACAAATTCAAAAACTCTCTGTAGCAGTTACTAAAAGTCTGACTCCCTAGAGTGTTTTCCCATTCACGCTAAAAATAACCTCAGACTCATGAATAAAAGTTTTGTCTTTAATTTCTAGATAGGTGAGAGGGGTAGGGGTTTGGAAGTTTGTATTTAAGACAGTGTTTGGAATTTGTAGGCACTTTTTTGAAAGCTCAGGTTGAAAACTTTTATGTTTTTTAAAACAAAAACTTCACGAAATAAAAGTGAGCATTTTTCTTTGTATGACTTAAACTTATTAAAAAAGATTTTTGAACACATCAGGAATAAATATCACATACAGCATATTACAACATATTAATTTTGGCCTTATGTTAACCAATTATCTAAAGCATTTTAGAACATTTATATTATAGGGTCTTGCTTACTGCATTGCTCTCGTTTAATGTTGGTGTTAAAAAGTAAAGTCAGTGCTTAAGAAAGTTGCCATATCAGAAGCCCGGAAAAGCTCAAGTTCTCCACTTTTTTAAAGATCAATATATGTTTCTAACGAACAATGAGCAGCTATAATGTAAGCTAACTAAAAATACCCCATACATTTGCCTCGTCCCTGTTGCGGAGAGAGCCCCTCTATGGAGAAGTGACAAAGGGTCCTGTGGCACCTTAAAGACTAACTAAAGTATTAGAGCATAAGCTTTCGTGGGCTTCCGCTTGCCTTCAGGGTTCCACCTCAGAGCCTGTCTGGTGATGTTAGTTGGTGCAAGCGGAAGAAAGGCCGTCCAAGAATCACCTGGCGATGTGACCTTGAGGCGGACATCACGAAGATGGGATACAACTGGAGTCAACTTGAAAGAATGGCCCAGGACAGAATCCTCTGGAAATCTACTGTTGGCGGCCCATACCCTGAGAGGGGTGGAGGGCAAAATGAATGAATGAATGTTTCGTGGGCTAATACCCACTTCGTCGGATGCATGCAGTGGAAGTATCCAGGGCAGGCATAAATAGGTAGGCAAGAACCAGGTTAAAGATAACAGGGTGGGTCCAATGAGGCTGAACCAGCTTGTTATCTCTAATCAGGGAGGGTGAGGTATTCCTCTAGCAGCTGAACTGGAGGTGTGAACAGCGAGAGAAGAGAAACTGCTCTTGTAGTTAGCTAGGCAATTCCAGACTAACACGGCTACCCCTCTGATTCTTGACCTCTATGGAGAGAAGATAGTCCAGTCTCAGTTCCTGTTTAGTTCTTGTCCTCTCCACAGAGGCTTCCAGTTAGAGATCCAATTTGTGCCAAAGGTGATGCTGATTTTTGTGATGGGAATGACTGTTCAATAATAGGTACACCGAGACCACAGACTTATTTCAGGCAAGCAACATGGGAAGGCTGTGAATTTCTGTTAACTTTTGGCCACTGTGAACTTGTTTTAAACTTTGAGCCAAGTCCTAGAACTGAAAGCATCCACATCCTGTTACCAATTCCCAAGGAGTTAGGGGTGTGTCTGTATTTATATTATAGTGGACAAATGTATGATGGCCTCATTCATTCCTCCCTCCTTTCCTTTGTTTATCCACAAATTCTAAATCAATTTTCTGGTGTTTGTTTTCTAAACCAATGATGTTTTCTAAACCTAATTATGTCCTAACACTGTTTTGAAGCACACATGTACTGCCAAAACACAAGCATTATTCTGTAAAGTACATTGATTGGAGCAGTTTCTAGGACTTACTTGTGCTGGATCCACATCATTCAGCATAACAATTGATGTGCAATGGTAGTCTAGGACCAGCCTCCAGAAATCTTTGACAGTATTTGGTAAAGGATGCTGGGTAACTATAAAAGCTGAGGGTTGCTTATAGCTCTGCAAAACAATAGTAAAGATGATGAAATGAAAGTGACAAGAGAAGAAATCCATCCAGCAAAATGTCAGTAATGGCCCCAAACTCTAGGAAATTAAGTATTATTGTTATTTTGATGATTACTCACAGTATTTTCAGATCTTCCCTGAGATGTTTGCTTGTAATCTAATAAACTGTAATTTTACATCTGGAGACAATATGGCTTTAACAGATCATATTTTTAAAAATGTTTATGACATGGGCATACAGAAGGGGAAAAAAAGAGATTCTTGCTTCCAATGTAGCACCCATAAAATCTTGAGCAATAGATTTGTTTTGAGTTGTTGACAGATAGATTAATCTACGTTGACTGCACTTGATTGTTAACATGAGGGATTCCTGTATAAGGTGATACCTAGTTATTGTTTCAAGAAATATTGTTCAAATTCTACTCTAACTGGCAGCAAAGCAGTATCTTTAGGGAGAAGAGCAAAGTTCAGTCTCTCTTTAAACACTGGCCCATGTCACTGACTGGAGCACTGGGTGAACTTTCATCCACAACCTATGATTTTTTAGGACCAGACCCTCTTGGCTGCTGAAAGCCATAATGGAAGTACTTGATCTGTTACTGGTCGAGGATTGTCAATGTATTCATTAAGAAGGGCATGGTGTTATCTGCTTTGAAGGAAGCTTGTATGCACCCTGTGCTCAAGAAACTATGTCTCAACACTGGCAATCTGGATACCTGTTTGAATCTTCCCTTTTTGGTAGGGTAACTGAGAAGGTCAATGGGGCAAGAGGACGCTCACAGAATCTAGCTTTTCATTCTGGTTACACACTTGGATATGGTGTCAGACGTGGCCCCCTTCTATCCTTTGGGCAGTGATCTCTTCTTAGCAATCGATAATCACTAGATATCCATGCTGTAACTATCAGATCAATCAGCTGCCTTCAATGAGCACGAGAAGGTGCTGACTTGCCTGAAGTCATGTGCTGAACTGGAGGGGGCTGCTCTTGAATGGTTCCATTCCTTCCTGGCTGAAAGGTCCCAGAGGGATGTATAGAGCAACTGCCCACCAAACTCACCCTTGTGTGGTGTGATGCAGGATTCCCCTCTTATTCAAAGCATATACAGTGCCATCAGGGGAGTTAATGAGGAGGCACAGGTTATGGTGCTTTAATGCACTGATGACACCCAGTTCTGCATTTCCATCTCAGCTGATACAACGGGAGGAGAGAACAACTGAGCTCCTGGCCCCTAATGTAGGGACTATTCTGGGGACACGGCTGGAGCACACAGTACACCATTCTAGGGAAATGGATCCGCCCCCAGGTGCCCAGACCAGTCAGCACAATTTATAAGAGTCCCAAAGCTGCTCTAAGATGTTTTCAGGGAGGGGGAGTTGCTGAACCAAGCATCGGCCATCTCCAGGATTAGATGGATGGAAGAGTGGAAGAAAGCCCCCCATACTCCCTTGCCCTGGAGCACCAAGCATGAGGATCCAGCCCAACTATTTGATTTCAAAGGAAAATAGCTCATAATAAGATAAATAGCTGCAAAAGCTAATACCAAGAAATCCTCTTTTTTGATCAGTACTTATTTACAGAACAAAATAATATTGATCTTTCTATGATGGGATGTCGTATAATGGCAAGACAGGAGACATTATAATCTGAGATTTGCCACTGGCTTCCTGTGTGACCCAGAACACTGTGTGAACCTAGACAAGTCATTTAAGCTTTTGTTGCCTGTTTCCCTATTCATATAAACAAAGATAACAACACCTAGTTTTAAGCCTTATCTAATGTTAGTAAAATACTTTGAGATCTTGGATGGAAAGTCCTATATAAGTGCAAACTATTATTATTACAGAAGTTTTACTTTTCAGAAATAATATTTCAAATGTGTTCATTCTTTCTTAAACACTATTTTCTTGTTGTATGTGTGTCACATTTTTAATTACTCCTGTTCTCAAATGTCAGAGATATACTGTAAATCTCTAGAGAGTGTAAAACACATTTAAGTGTCTTTTTACTGATATCCTATTAGCACTATTAAAATTACCATAACTGCGTTTAAAAATATTCATTTTTTCATCATCTGAACAGAAAACTTTCATTCAGACAGATATAAATAGAACGACTGGAGTAGTGTCTTGTGTGCTATCTGTGCTGACAGGCAATTATTTTTTCTGTTAATTACTGTGTAAATTAGAAGGAAAGGGAACTAAAATACTGCTGCAAACCCTATTATCCCATTTAGCTGCCTTGGTGGCTTAATAGGTAACTCTTTTTCTCTTAGGCCAGATGGTTAAAAATTTAAGAGCTAGCGAGAAATGCAGACATTTTTAATTTGTCCATACTTCCTGACTGGCTTTCTCTTTGTGGTTTTGGAACCTTGGCTGTGACATAACATATGAAGGATCCTAAATGTACTCAGAGGTTTAAAGATTTTGTGTCATTTCTTGAAAGGCAAGTAGAAGGATTTGAGTGCTCCGCTGCTGACTATGCTTCCCAGGATTTTCCAGTGTGGAGTTTATTCCTGCTTTATTATTAATGACATAATGGGGCTTACATCCATCAGTGCGGCGTTAATGTAGTTACTGCTCTCCCCATCTATTGTTATGAGGAAAGGCAGGCATCTGTCTGGAGGCAGAACATCCATACAGCGATTCTTTTCATGATTACGGGGCAAAAGTGCTATACTGCAATCTTCTACACGCAGTGTTGGAGTCACCATGTTTAGAGTCTATGAAAAAGAATAAACAATACATGAGCAAAGTTAGCTCATCAGTGAACGAATCCTAAAATAGTTAAATAATAGAACTTTAAATCAACTTGGGAAACAGTTTCAAAGGGAATTTACAAATGTAAAAAATCAAAAGAAAAACAAACAAACGAATGAACAGCTGGATTCAGAAGCAAAAATCTTGGATTGCTGAACATGAGCACATATGAAGGAAGAACCTGAAAGATGGTTGCAGGGTTACCGGTATTCTGGAGACAGGATCATGGAGGGAAACCACATAAGATTCCAACCTCTGTTTATGAGGAAAGAGAGAACTTTACAGCTACCCTATTGGATATCTTTATTATTTTACATATTTCTTTGTGACACATTATTGCCCTGTTTTGTATTTCTTCCCTCATGGGCCTGATCTAAACCCCACTGAAATCAGTGGAAGATCTCCATTGACTTCAACAGGCATGGGACGAGGAGCCATCTTGCATGTATCCACATTGTGTTGTCCTTAACTTACCCTAAATTCTTCTTTGATCTGACTTGAGTTAGTCTGAGGATCCAGTTTATTCATTTCATAGTACACAGACCTAACTTGAGAAGCTGGAATAGATGTATCTCCACAAAGACAGGCTTCCAGTATTGCATCATGGATAAATACGTACTGCTCCTGGTAAAGCAATCAAACACAATTCCTGGCTTAGGAGGAGCACACCTCAAGTATTAGTGTGCAAATAAACAGTAAATAACCGATAAAGCTCCCATTAACATCAATGTACAGTGAGTAGAGCCCACAGGGTCAAAAGTAGTTCACAAAATATACTATTATACACTGAAAAAGCTGTGGATGGGTTGAGCCCAATCAGTTATGATAAATAAGGCAAACAATCTGTACACACACAAGAAAATGGTTTTTATAGTGGCCTCATTTTGCTTTTTTTTTTGCACAGCTCCACAGGCACATCTGCTCATAAATGTGACCCAAATTGGTGGATCTGAGCTCTGACTAAATAATATCTCCCAAACTATCTTTCAAAAAACATTTATCACCCCAAAAATGAGAATCCAGTAAGGTACCACCCATTTGCTTGTTTGTTTAAATATTGAATGGCTTTGCTGTTCCTCACTGCACCATATGAAGTATTTTCCATGTGTTGTAGGAGATAACGTATGTTATACGGAGCAGTACTTTTACTGAAAATGATACAATAACAGTCAAAGAAAGATGCCAATACCTCAGTTTGCACCATGTTAACTCTTCGAGATCGAAGCTCCCTGACACAGTTGTATATATCTACGACACCTTCTCTTTCTGCCATATCTAGCATGATGTCAATAACAATGAAGCATCCGGTTCTACCAGCACCAGCGCTAAAATAAAAAAAGAGCACAAGCCATGCTGTATGAATTCTTAGAAAATATAAGGTTTTGAACCTGATTCTGCAAATGCTTCAGATGTGGGATACGTACTGACATCAACAAGAATTCTGTGTGTGGGGGGGTTTGCAAGACTCAGGCTTCATTCTGCCATTTTTTCTTTTGTTTTTACTTAGTTCATTATTATGAATAGCTCCTGTGGCTTCAATTACTTATGGAGTGATTACACAACGTAGCCGGGGGAGGAATGAGGCTCAGAGTCTTAGCTGGGAAACGGAAAGCAGACATTTTCATTCTGCTTACCTGCAGTGTACAACCAGTGGGCCGGCATTAGGCGGGCTCTTGGACTTCACCTGCCGTACAAATCCCAGCAGTCCTGTTGCGTGGTATGGTACGCCATGGTCTGGCCAGCCTGTGAAGTGAAACTGCCTAATTTCTCGGATTTCATGAGCACCTCTCTGTCCAGAATCAAATAAAGAAGAGGAAGAAGAAGAAGAAAAAATTTAGAAATGAAAATGGGGAAGAAATTAGGAGAGAGACTTTGTTTGAATATGAGTTTAACAACTGGGGCCTTGTTCAAAAAAACTACTGGAGTTCTTTAAAAGGCAAGATGAGGTGTGGATTTTCAACTGGATTCAAAACCTTAGCATAAAATAGGCTGGTTTAATATTAACCTGCTCAGGTGCTTTTGAAAATCCCACTAAATGCCCACCTGCATCTTTAGGTTCCTAAACAGCTTTAACAATTCAGTCCTTAGGGAGTAAGTCAACAACAAAGCCAGGAACAGAAATCTTGTGGCAAACTCCCATTGACTTCAGTGATATCAGCATTTCACCCTAGAACTTCTGATGTTCATTCCTCTCACTCCTTGTTCCCAAGGAAGCAACCCAGTAGTAGCAGCACCTGTATGTGCTCCTCCAACCACAAAGGACAGCACTGGAGATGGGGGAGAAGGCTCTTTACTTCCCCTCCACTGCTCAGCCACTTAAGTGCTAATCACCACTTAGCCCTTAGTAATTTAACACCTGTAATACATGGATAAAATGACATACCTACAGGGGGCCTACTGGAATTGTATTTGCTGAGAAACCAAATGCTGCTGTCATTTACAATACCAACCTGCAGAGCATCTAGGTGAGTAGATGGATTTTATTCAATCTATTTTTTCCTCTGTAAGATTTCAGCCCTGTGTATTTGCCAATGTAATATAGTCTTTTATAACTCTATACACCAGAGGCCACCATATACATTTCAAAACAATATTGTGACAGGTGGTGTCCAGCTTAAAGGTTAGCTGTGGATATGAATATCAACTGTGGAATATATATTGATGATTTAATATAAAAAGGTTAGGGGTGGAATAAATATTGATGATTTTAACATGATATTCTGTGTTTCTTCTTCTTAAGGCTACATTTCTCTGTCTTGTATTACTTTGCATATAAAAGGCCTAACTCTATTTGCATGGTAATGAAGTAGTATAAAGTTGTTGGTTAGCTTTATTAATAGCATGCAAGGACCAGGGCAGGGATTTCCAACAATTCCAAATTTGTATCTCAACGGGGGTGTTGGAAACAAGGAATGTGTCAGATGGCCCATTCCTTTTCCCACTTATGCTCACAGCAAAGTCTCAATTGTCTTCAACCGGAGTGGGAGCAGGATCAAGATGAGGAAGACAGAGGCTTGGAAATTAAGGAGAATGGATCATTTTGAGCAATTACCTCATGCTCATGAATGTTTGAAACAAGAACAAGCAATGGTTAGAAAAATATATCCAAATTTGGATGTGTTCTGTTTTACGCTATGTCTTCACTGGGAAAAAGATGTATTTTTAACCTATGTTTAAACCCTAATGTAGTCAAGGCAACTGATATTGTCTCACACATTAACAGGGAGGCTGAGGCCCCACCGCCTTATATGTTAAAATACAAATTGCCCTGTCTATGTAAGGATTTTAACATTTGTTAGTCAAAATACCACCTACATTGTACCTCGAAAATTTAAGTGTACATTCATTACAAATGCAGAACCTCCATGTACACATGCAGAATAGATAGATGTACATGTAACTGACTGAAAGCACACTTACTTTTCCGGCAAGTGGAAATGACAGTGTACCTTCAAAACGTGAGCTGTATACACTCAATGGATTCACACTTAAATAGTTCAAATGTAATTTTTGTCTACCATTTTGCTAGATTTTGCATATAGCATGTTGCTATGAGTTTTGTTATTGTATCTACAAAGACCCATTTTCATCTCTCTGTAGGCTCCCTACTGGGTTTTATACCCAAAACAGAATCACAACTGTGTGAATCATGAAAGCATATGCTCAGCTTGGATAGATAATATTTTTCACCTTTTCTTTGAAATCAAAAGGATGAAAAGTCTGCCATATTACAAACTATCCTTAGACTGTTAATAATTTAGGCTTTGCTCCTGAAACACTTGATCAGCTGCTTACTGTTACACAAATGAGTAGTTCCATTGACTACGAGTTCCTGAAAAACTACTCATGTGCACAAAGTTAAGCACATATGAAAGTGTTTGCAGGACCAGGGCCTAAGTCTCTGTAAGTTTTAAATTACTCCAGAGAAGGATTACAACCACCACACCTTGAAATTAACTAAACTGTCATTTCTATTTAAAAAATGCATCAATCGACTTCCTCCTCAACAAATAAACTCCTTAGTTTTCTTTTAGAAGCATACAGAAAAAATGACCTGAATAACTGAGTGGGACAGAAACATTTCATACAATCTAAATTCAGAAAAGAGGATATGGTGGAGGATATGGGTTGCCCTGACTGTTCAGCACAATATGGAAAACTAAAAATAAATAAATAACACAGAGGAGAAAAACAAACCTATTTCTTACTGAACCATACAGAAGGTGCATTATCAGCTTACTGAAAAGCTGCCTATTGTTAAAAAACTAATGTCTAAATGAGGTATTTTCAAATGGAGAAATTTTTTTTGAAATAAATAGTTGGGATTGTTTATCCCTATCTGTTTCAATTCACTTATTCATGGGCTTTTGGTCATGAGTAACTGTAAAATCCTCCATGTCTTTTTTTCACTGACTAAGAAGTGAAAAAGCTAACTTCAAAGCATGAGCTTAGAACTTGATGAATAGAAATCACTCAAACCACATCTTCTTCAAAGTCTGACCATCCCCTTCTCGTCTGTTTATTAAAAAATACCTAAATAGTAGCAGACAACAGGTTTGAATGAGCCAAGGAAAAAGTGTTACTAATATTAGATTCTGTTTGTTGGGCTGGTGTATATTTAATGATTAGGCTGAAGAATGTAATAGGAAAAATTAATTGCTCATCTTTCTGAATCTGCCTTTGGCATGCATTGTGAGATCATGGACAAGATGCTCTAATCTAATACAACTGAGATTAGATGACTGAATAACTTGAGGGGAACACCTTTAAAACTTTGGTTTAAATAAAATGAATGTCATGGCAAATAGGAATATGTAATAACTGAAAATGACTTAAATTATTTGATATTCAAGACAGACTAGTGAGTGAACCAAAATCATGGAACAACCAAGATGCAGGCTAAATCTCTGTATCGAACTATGCTGCCTTTGTCACTGCTTCCAGCACGTCCGTTGGTTATACCTTGTCTCTCTAGGCTGTAAACTGTCTGACACAACAACCTGGTTTTAATACTTGTTAATTAAGTGACAACCAAATGAATGGCATTATTCAAATCAACTCAATGACAATACAATATGCCATTTGTAACTGTGCTTGTAAAGGACCTCCCCTGCTTAAAGTCTTGCTTAAAAAATTACTTCATTATAAAAGAGTTCTGCTATAGACCAGGAAATATATTGGACCAGTGGATTACAGCAGTTATAATCTTGCTAGACATCTGAATAGTAGTAGTATATGAAAAGATTTATTTTTGACACAGACTGGCTTAATTGTGGGTGAATAGAAGACAGGAAAACAACATCAATGTCCTGTTTAATTGATGGGTGGGTCAGAGCCCTCTCCTCCTTTAGTGCCCCAAGGGAATGGAATTTCTGTTTCCATTTCAAGTCTGGGCCAGGGCAAGGCAGAAAGGATCCGCATTCAAAGAAAAGTGAAAATCTAATCGTCCATAAGGGAGCACTGGAAGACTACCCAAAAGTAATTTGCTATGAAAAATGGACTGTTCGTTAGCCAGTGAAATCTAGGATCTTTCCAAAGTGACAAAATTACATGTATTTAACTTGTATGGGAAAACAACATCATATTTAGAAAATACAGTTTTCCAAACTTACCTTTTCTACTGCAAATGTTCGAATCACATATTCAGCCAGGAGCTCTGTTTCTATTAGGGTAACTTTAATGTCTTTATATATCTCTGTGTCATCTGGCCAGTATTTGCAGCATTTGACCTTTTAAAAATACAAACGAAATTAAGTTTAATATTTTTCAGCATCTGAATCTGTTCTTTAACTTTTGCAGTGATTTACGACATCAAATTCAACCACACATAAAACAGTCAGGCTGCTTACACAAGGAAATGGTCCGTGTATTTAAAGCAGTAGTGTAGCCGAGGATAAATGTGATAAATGGAGTTTGCTAACTTCTTATTTGGGGAATGTAGTTTAGCTTGGTTAGTTAGCCTACTTCTTCTTTTTTAACCACTTCACCGATGATTTAAAGGACATACCTTTTTTTAAAAGACAGTTTTGGGGTTCTAGGTGGGAGTAATATTCAGTAAAATAAGGCAAATTTCTGGGTAGTCATGAAGGATGTTTACACTGTGCATAACTCTGTTACAATAACCATTCATTTCTTTTTCTTTCCAAGTCAGGAAGTATCCAGAGGGAAAAGCTACAAATAGAAGCTTGAATAAACTAAAGCGCCTCTGGATTTTTTCTTCCACCTGCAGTTGTTACTTGTTTCAAAAATATCTTGCATTCTTTTAAAATGACAGTGCATGCTGCAGACATAAGGGTTTTTCTAATGTTGGAAAGAAAAAGCATCTATTTTCCCAATTTAGAATTAAATTCTCAAAATAACTGCTCAGGGGTGGTCAAATAGCTAAAGCACAGGACTGGGCATGAGGAGATTCTATTCCTGGCTTTAACACTGACTCTGTGCGACTTCAGACAATCATTGACTTAAGTGGGCTTTGGGGGATTCATCCCAGGGAAAGGAAAGAGGGGAGGCGACTTGCACAAACTCCTTTTCAAGAGTTGCCGCGGTTTGGTGCGCCCCAGTGCAGCCTAGCACAACCTTCACAAAGTATGTAAAATTAAAATGTGAAGCATCTTTGTGCTAGTCACCTTTCTGAGGCTGGGTGGGGCAAGGGGACTTGTGTATTGTGATGAAATGGTTACTCACCCTTACTCAACCCTGCAGTTCTTCGAGATACGTGCTCCGTTCTAGGTGCATTTGCACCTGTGATCGGAGGCTTCTCTTAGCAGTGTCTGCTAAGCCTGCACATTGTTATATAGCACTGTGCGGGCAAACTGCCATCAGTTCCTTGCCTACTGCAAAGCCCTATAGCAGAAAACTTCGAAGCAGAGGGGAAGGAGGGTGGGTAGTGGAGCACCCATACAGCACACATCTCTAAGAACTACAGTTACTGCTGGGTGATTACCAATCAGTTCCCCTATAAGGAGGAGGGAGCTTTGGAATCAAGTCCAAAATGGAAGACAGTAGAGCTGGGCCAAACACAGCATCGAAAGCAGCATCATGAGTTACTGTGTAATGTTCAGCTAATGTACATACAGAAGCTCAAATAGAAGCTTTATATATTTCAATAATGGGCAAGTTTTCAAGAAATGCCATAGAGGTGGAAATGGATCTTGTATAGTGAGTTTATATGTCCAAAAATGCTTGAATATTATGAGATTTGTGGCAAGAATGAATGTGGTCGGATACCCACTTGGAAAGTCTTTGATTAGAAATTGCAGACCCTTGTGAAGTATCTGTGGTTTGTAGTGCTGTTCTTGCTAGCAACTGGCCTTCTTGGATAATGGTTTGCAGTTGCTCTTTTTGCATATCTAGCAAGTGGTCAATAAAGGCATTGAGCTTGCCGTAGTTCATATAGTCATATTTAGCCATTAGACTTGGCAGTTTGACACTCTGAATTGTAAAGTCACAGAGAAGTATGCGTTTCACCCAAACGGGTCGAGTCTCTTACAATCTCTATCAAAGGAGGTTGATTTGGTGTGATGTTGCTTTTCTCATGAGTTAACAGTGTCTACTATTATAGAGTTGCACTGAGGGTGCATGAAAAGAAAGTCTGGCTCCTTGGAAAGTATGTAAAACTTTTTGCAGCTCTTTTATATATTGGTGGAATAGAGGATAGTGTCTGGTTGATGACCTTGGCAGGGTCTAAAAGTTCCTCATTGTTTGTGAGGGCAATTCTCAAAGAGGAAGATGTGTGTAGTATGTCCAGCAATTTATGGTGAAAGTCTTTCACCTCTTCTACTGGAATTTGTGAAGCATCAGCCAACCTCTTAGTGAGATATTGGAAAAGCTTGAAATCATCAGCTAATGATGGAGTAGGGGGCATCACTGCCTTGTCCAGTGCGGAGGAGATGTTCATCAGTGGAGTGGTTTCCACCTCTAGCCTGGCTTTTTGCTCCCAAAAGTGTCTTCCTGCGGGTCTGAGGTTCTGGATCAAGGCTTCAGGGGAACATCTGTTGGGCTCCCTGTGGGAGACACTAGAAGATCAACAAGTATGGAGCTTGTAGGTTGCCTGAAGATTCCAGTAAAGCCCCTGGGGATGGGGGCAGGGCACGGGTGTCTATACCAGGAAGAATGGGGATTGGAGCGTGGGAATAGCTGAGGAGGTCCCAGATGCTGTAAGGATTGGTTGTGATGTGAGACCAGAGAGAAACTGTTATCCTGATTATCCTGTCTGATTATCCTGTCTGATCCTATCCTGATTATCCTGTCTGACTCCCCGTTGGAGTAGAGTGGGGCCAACAAGGTCATTGGAGACAAGTACCCCAATGCGGATGGTGATTCTGGTGACTGAGACCTGTTTGATACTGAAATTCTGATACTGAGTAGCAGGGACTCTGGTGCTCCGTGATCATAAGGTCCCTAGAGAAACAGATTTCCACTATTGTGCTCAGTACTTTCAGGGATTGCCAGAGTTGACTCGTTGGCACCAATAGTTTTTTATGGGAGGCATGTTCCAAACAGGGCTGCTTTGAAGAGCTTGATGCTGAGGATGTTTTTGTGGGTGCCAATTTAGTAGAGATGGTACAGTGTCTATTCTTGTTTCTGGCAGGTGGTGCCACTGCCTCAGAGTCTGTGTCCCTTGGGCCTTTAGGCATCATAGAGGAGCTTGCATCTCGGGATTCCTGTTTCTTTAGGTACTGTGCCTTGGAGCTATCAGTGCTGAGGTGAGCTACCACGCTGGGGTCTCTTCTGGCTGGTCAGAATCTCTCTTTGAGGTCTTGCTGCCCTTTTCCTGGAGGCTTTGTGGAGGGAATCAGACAACTTCCTCCACGATTCTCCCTTTCTGGAAATTGATGGCTCTGGGGATGATTTGCATCCTGGAGAGGACTTGGGACCGAGGTCAAATGCCGGTTTAAAAGCGCTCTCCATCAGGTTTAGCTCCTGGTTCTTTTGGGACCTGGCTTTCAGCTGTTGGCAGAAGGTTTCTGCAGGATGTGTCCCTCTATGCTATCAGACACCAGATGCAGCAACAGTGTGAATCCATCACAGGGAGGCACCTTTTAAAGCCAGGGGAACCGGGCATGTCCCTATGGGTGGCAATCCCACAACAAAGGTGGGGAAAGTAAACTGGACTGCTACTCATTCCATCTCAGACCAAGGGAGGTTGAGAAGGAATGGAGGGCGGTTTGCCTGCCAGCCCTAGATAGCCTCAGGTAGACCAGGAGGGAGTGGGGCATATGGAAGCTTGGGGCGCTCAGATACAGCTACAGTGGAGCATCCGTAGGAGCACTACTCGAAGAAGACACAGCTAAAGCTACTACTATTCACTAATGACACTAATACTAAGAATGTCGACAAACTAAGTTCTAGATAAAGTTGAGGTATCAACTCCCAGAGCTCATTTTCAGCCTGAGCTATGAATTGGAAGGAACTGAGGGTGGTTCGCCTGCACAATGCTATACAGCAACAGCACGGGGCACGAGGCTGAGTGACTAGCATGCATGCATGGACTGAACGGATGCTGCCCTGAGAAATCTCCGATCAAAGAAGGAGGGGTGGAAGTAGAGCACCCATAGGGCACTACTGAAAGATGAAACATGTAGCTGTAAATACTGAAAAACTGTCCTCTTTCTCCAATTTTTGTCAATGAGATGGTCAGTGAGGAACATTACACTTTGATTAGTTAAATATTCAATGTCTATTCTTCTCTATTCAGGTTCTTATATCACAACCATCACTTTTGTACCTGGGCATTTTCCAGTAGTGTATTAAATGATAAGACCAGCATCTATTATGTATCTGTTACACATGATGTTTTTCCCATCCTCACACCAAGGGGAAATTAAATGTTAATCTTCTAATATACGCAAGTACATAGTTTTGCATAAATATACAATTTTTGATTGGCTGCATACAAAAGTAACTGCAAATTTTACACTGGCAATGAATAGAACAGTAGTAAAAATAGGCACTATATTTAGTCACATTCTTCACTAGAGAAATGTATCTAAATATCCACTGCCAGCAATGAACACACACCATTTAAAACATTAAAAATAGCTGCATGCAGTTCATAGTAGAATAGAAGTACCAGCACTGTCTATAATACTTTTTTAAAATTCCATATAGAAGATTTTCCCAAAGCCCTGAAGTTAGGAAAAGGGAAGCCATAAGAAACATTTTGGAGGTTCATTGTTTATCTATCTGTCTGTTCTATTTGATAATCCAGGTCACTGGTTTTCTCCAAATCCCTGACTCAAACTGAGCGAATCTTTACAGTCGTTGTTAGAGAAATATTTGAAATAGCTTTTTCCTCATTGGGTGAAGGTGTTTTCCTGTATCCTGTGCAGAGTAAGCACCTTTTCACATGGTCACCAGATGGATACAGCCTATTGACAGCCCTTTTTCTGACCTTAATTTCCTCTTCCTGCCTGTAACTTTTTCATGGGTGAAATCTGATACACACACACGTTTCCAAGGCACGTATAAAAGAGGAAGCAGCTGCAGCCGTGATCCTAGTCACTACACAACTACTGAGCATCATGTGTCTAACTTTAGCTCAGCTCCTTTCAGATGGGTGCCTGCCATCTCAAAACAGCTGAGGTTAGTAAAATAAATGATTTAAAACATAGATTCACCTAAACTGCTTGGGTCTGAAGGAAAACACGCATGTTTCTAACCTGGTGCAGTCTAGAGAGACAGTTCTTGGACCAGCTTCTGTTGGTGAATAGAGACAAGCTTTTAAGCTACACAGAGCTCTTCTTCGGGTCACAGGTGCAGTCTAGAAAGCCTGGATTATGATTAAGGAATAGGGACACTTAAAATGGCCACTTCTGTGACAGATTTCGTGATGCACACTTCCCCTTTCTTTTGTCTTAATGGCTGGATTTTGTTTCCTTTTGAATTCTCCTTTAAGATGACCCAGTGTGGTAGGGTTGGGGGGTATTGCACAGAGATTATGAATCTCTGTGTCCCACACAGCTCTGCCCCATAGAGGCTTTTTGCTTCCCACCGCACAGTAGATTTTGGATGTGGGGCAGATTGGGAGTAGCGTTGACAGATCCATGACAACGCAATCCTCTGACATTTCTCTCTAGTGGAAGAGGGGTGCATCAGCTATGGGAACAGCGCCCTGGCTTCAGCTGTAGCCATCGACTGCTCTGCTAAGTGTTTCACAGGCTGGGAGAAGATAACATTCTGTTTTTATTTTTTAATAAATCATTTTGGCTCCAATCCTGTAACCATTTAAGCATGTGCAAAATTATATGTAGGTTTACTCAACAGACTGTTCAATGTGCCGAAAGTTAAGCAAACGCAGAAAGACCTGATTCTGATCTACACTAACGTCCTTCAAATTAAAGTAAAGTACGTTCAATAAGATATTGTAAAAGGGAATCAGGTCCATAAATGTTTGCTGCATCAAGACCTTTATTTGTTTTAGGTAAATACCTTTAAAATGAGGACAGAAAAGATTTTACATAACTATAAAAACATTAACTAGCAAAAATTACCAAAATGTAGAGGTCAAAAATTTAACAGAGCCTCTTTAGTTACTGCATCTGGATACATTTATTTGGTTTTTGTATAAATATCTGGAACATATTATAAAGCAAAAGTTGAACAGAAGGTTTAGATATATGATACAAATATAGCTATCTATATCACAGAATATCAGAGTTTGAAGGGACCTTAGGAGATCTTCTAGTTCAACCCCCTGCTCAAAGCAGGACCAATCCCCAATTAAATCATCCATCAGATTTTTACCCCATATCCCTACATGGCCCACTCAAGGACTGAACTCATAACCCTGGGGTTAGCAGGCCAATGTGCAAAACACTGAGTTATCCCTCCCTCCTGATGTACCTAACTATATATTGTATTTCTATATTTCTCTATATAAGTATACAGAGTTAAAATAAATAGCAAATGTATTATAATTGGTTTTTGCATAGCAAAATGAAAAAAAACAATTACAATAGGTTTTTGCACCAGTAAAATATTGATAAGTGTCAGCCACAAGATAGAGAATACAATTTTCAATGTTCAGATAAGTAGAACAAAGATTGAGAGGTAGCGTGGAGCTTATACCATATTTGTTTCCAATCACATTGCCAAAAAATACAGGTGTACTCCCCTTAGAAGGTAAAAGTGTAATTGGAGGGAGATCATGACAACTCTAGGGGCATAAAACCCCAGGTGCATTTGTCCATCTGTTACGTATGTATTTACTTTACTAATAGCTTTCGGGATACGTAAGCAGATCGTCATCTACTTACATCTCAAAGACAGCAAAATGAGGTAAAGTTAGAGCCTAAAAGATAAAGATAAAGGTGGCAAGTTGTGCTCACTAGTAAATATGGCAAACAATATGGGAGGCATATAAACAGTGAAATGGAATAGTGATTAAGCTTGATTGCTTTGAAACAGTATATTTGGCCTTAGGCAAGTAACATGCTTTGAAACTGTGGCCATGAAAAGCAAGAATCAGAATTCACTCATTTTTAGAATAGAAACTGATATATGAACTGGCAGGGAAATAAACCTCAAAGTTAGTATTCAGCAGTTTAAATAACACTGATTATTCAGATTTCCTAATTTGCTTTGATTCTAAAATATCCTTAACAAGATGTCATAGAGATAGCTATTGCCCATAGATGGCATGGTTATTGTTAATGCAGAACAGGTTTATACATTCTAATTTAAAATTAATCCTAAACTAAGTAAAGATAATAAAATAGACATAAAATATGAAATGGAATTTCATGGAAGTAAATGCAATAGCTATCAAAAGTCACCTGTGAAAACTTTTTACTGTTATAAATCAAGATAACTAATCCTATTCTTATTTTACTGATTTGAAGAACAAGGAGATCACATAAGTGTAAGAATTTTAATTTAAATCAATTTGAAACAAAAAAAGTATCGTGATTAAGAATGTTTCAAATTGGTAGGTTTGAAGAAAATAAAATCCAGTCTTCCTTCTTTTTTTTCCAAAATATGTATCTTGTCTTAATGTGTGAGTATGTTGCTCTGAATGGTCAAAATATGTAGGTTCTAGTGGTCAGAATAAGGAACAGGGAACTGAGGGCCAAGTCTAGCTTGAATTCATTTTTGCTTGAAGTTACACCAGCCAATGTTGTGCACATGTATGCTGCCGCTCTATTCAATGAGGCAAACATGGTTGATTTGTGGACATCTTTATTCAATGATTACAAAAGAGTCCTTCTAGTTTCCTGGAGAATAACATACAATTCTTTCCCCTGAGAACTCCTCCCCGGCTACATGTGATGGAATAAGGCCAACTTGTTATTTCAGGTCATACGTTTAGAAAGCAGAAATTTGTTTTGACTGCTAGACATATGATATTATTCACTGATTTTCCAGATTAACAAAAATGACAGAGAGTCCTGTGGCACCTTAAAGACTAACTAAAGTATTAGAGAATAATATTTTATTCCTGCCCCTGGATACTTCCACTGCATGCATCCAATGAAATGGGTATTAGCCCACGAAAGCTTATGCTCTAATACTTTAGTTAGTCTTTAAGGCGCCACGAGACTCTTTGTCACTTCTGCAATTCCAGACTAATACGGCTACCTCTCTGATTCCAGATTAACAAAAGTTTTAAACTATGAGATTTTATAATTTTTTTTCTTTGGCAGTCTGTTAAAAAACATAGCTGCCATCATGTTCAGTTAACTATCACTGCAACCGAGTACATATAGAAGTTACCAAGAAAAATATATTTATGAAAAAAATAAACACTAACTGGGGAATTACAATATTTTTAGTCTTAGAGCACAGATTAGAGAGGGCCTGGAGACAGGGACTGGATTTAATGCATCTGTTGTTTTTCCCCATCTCTATATTTTGTTTTCCATCTTCAGAGATAAAAGAAATCTTAGTCACCATTGGTCATTAAAAATCCGTGACATGTCTCATAATAACAAGTGTATTAACCCCAATGTCCAGAACTAATTCCAACGTGTATAATGATAAGTCTTATTAAAATTCCCAGCAGTTTAAATTAGATAAAATACTCTACACTTTATCCTAAATATTAATGTAGAATTTTGTGTGCTGTTAAACAGTTACTATGTTTCATCCCAGTAGTGGCTGTACTTCAGTAGTGGATTAAATGAATCCCACATATAGTTTGCATATACAGGAACTCCTCACTTAAAGTCATCCTGGTTTACGTTTTTTTGTTGTTACGTTGCTGATCAATTATGGAACATGCTTGTTTAAAGTTGTGCAATGCTCCCTTCTAATGTCGTTTGGCAGCCACCTGCTTTATCTACTGCTGGCAGGAAGAGCAGCCCATTGCACCTAGCTGGTGGGTGGTTGGAACCAGGATGGACTGGCAGCCCCCCAATTAGCTCTCCGCTCCCCTAACTTCCCTGTGCAGCAGCTGCCCAGCAGACAATCAATTGCTGGCAGTAGAGCTGTCCCTCCCACCACTGTCATGTGCTGCTCCTGCCCTCTGCCTTGGAGCTGCTCCCCGAGACTCCTGCTTGCTGGGCGGGGGATGGCGGGGAGGAAGAGGGTGGCTAATGTCAGGATGTCCAGCTTCCCCCTGCTCCTGCACCCCGCTTACCCCATCTTCCATAGAGCAGAGACACATGACAGAGTTCAGGAGGGAGCTTGCCCTGGCAGCAGCGAGGGCTCAGCTTGCTGATCTAATTAACAAGGCAGTGTACTTAAAGGGGAAATGTGCATCTCTCACACACACACACAGTGTGTGTCTCTGTCTCTGTCTGCCCTACCTCCTTTCCTGCTGCCTTGTACAGTATGAGAATTAATCCTTGAGGGTTCAGCCGATTGCTAGTTTATTTAGCAGTAAGGCATTCCTTGGGAAATACCCACCCTCTGACTCCTCCACCTCAACCAAGCTTCACAATTATCATCATTGTGTACCAGTATTAAATTGTTTGTTTCAAACTTATACTGTGTGTGTATATATATATACAATACATTCTTTTGTCTGGTGAAAAAAATTTCCCTGGAACCTAACCCCCTCATTTACTTTAATTCTTTTGGGGAAATTGGATTCGCTTAACATCGTTTTGCTTAAAGTTGCATTTTTCAGGAACATAACTACAATGTTAAGTGAGCAGTTACTGTACTATGTGGTAAGTATTAAAAGTGCTTTGGGATCCTTTTGAACGTGAAATGCACTATAAATGCAATATTATGGAGGTGTCTGGTAGCAGCTCTATGGTTAGAGTTCTATTCAAATGTGAATAAATTCCTGTTTTACTCTAAAAGTGGGTGGCTAATTGGTGTGAAATTTCACACATGGTTAGTTTTATGCTCTTTGGATTATACATGTAGTTTGTGTCTGGTTTCTCATTATACATTTATAACACAATGTCTTTGGAATTGGGATCTGGCTGATATTTGTCCTTGGCAGTCCGACTTTTCACTGTTGACCAATATTTTATAAACCAGTGTCTGTCTAAACAAAAAAACAGTAAATATGTGAATCCTGAGTAGATCTGATGTACTGAATTAAAAAAAAACTCAATAGATTATGAATTTGGGGTCATTTTTAACCATTATTCACATTATAACTAAAAATGTATGTGCTGTGCACCCAAGCTTGACTGATGAGTGCCAAGTGCATGGAGATGTGATTGATGGGGGCCAAGTGATGGAGATTTTAAAATCTTCTCTAATAGGAACCACCATTTTCCTGTCAGATTTTACCCTACAATAGTTTCTTGGGCAGTCACTGGTTAAGAAGGGCTCATGTGCAGCTGCTGGCAGGTAAAATCTTCTACTTTCATACATGTCTGCCTAGCCTCTCTCACATTCCCTGGGATACACTTATACTTTGAAAAATCCTAGGATATTAGTACCCTAAACACAATTCTGTGGAGTAGTTAAGATTGCTACACACATAACATACCCAAGACAAATTCATAACAGCAAGGAAATGAAAAGTTAAAACACCTAAGTGCACATACTCTCTAGTCATCCCTCCATACCCTACTGTGACCACAACTACCACCCAGCACACACCATGTAGTTCAGCCTTCACTCTGCGCTCACAAGGATGCCAGCCTTTCATCATCACTTTTAACTGACATTCTGCAAACATTAAACTGCTGTGGTCCATTACAACCAACTCCTACACCAAACAACCACAGCTACTATTGCTGGGGGGAAATAATCCAATAAAGGAGTATATGAATATGTGCAGAAGAGGGGCCGAATTAAGGCTGAAGTGCATAGTCTGTTGTATACAGTAGCTGTGGTAAGGATAAGGTGTGCATAAAGGAGTAGAGGGTATGCACTGTTCTTGGCTTAACTATTAATTTCCTTCCTCTGTGTGTTTGTCTCAGGTATGTTACATTATTGCAACCCTGCCTGCTTCCAAACTATATTTTGTGTATATTAATATTGTCAGAACTTGCTGTTTTTACTTCTTGATAATAACTGTCACACTATAATTAGTTCTTATGCATCTAATATAATGCTTCTGTTTTGGTTTTATTTTGCATAATTATTTCTCCTGCCACCTGTTGGTAAATATTTTATGATACTAAAATAAGGATAGAAAAACATGAGGATTTATATATCAGCTGCTTCTGTCGGGTTTCATCATTGCTTTCATCATTTATTTATTTCCAAATTCCTCCATCAAGAAAAAGGGTGTGGAAAGTGACTCCTGAAAGAATCTAATGTAAAGTGATTGGACAAGCCAAATTGGATTCCAGGTGCCCTACAAAAAACCAGTAACAGTTCAGTAGGTGAAAGGGAAGAGATTACAAGAAACTGATACAGCTACATGAGCAGAACTCACCAGCTTTCCAAAACTTTATCATAAAATTTTTGGGAAGCAAGTGATGTTTCAAGGTGTGAGATTCTATACAGGTCTCCAACAAGAATCAGAAGGGGACTTTGGCCAATATGATTCTGACATAAGGGCTTAGTCAAACTCCCACTGAAGTTAGTGAAAAGACTCCCATTGACTTCAATGGGAGGATCAGGCTTTGCATGCAGTCTCTGAAAACCGGCAATGATGATTTGTTGTCCGTGTTTGCAATCAATCATCCTTATTTTTTTTTGGATAAACATACCAGTTTCTAGAAACATACCAGTTTCGACCATGTTAAGCTAACTCCATCTCAGGAAAATAACTTGATTCACATTAAACAATTTAATAGTTATACAGTTTATACACAGAAAAGTAGAGGTCTCTCAGATCAGCCTACTATTTTGGAATAGTTTTGTCTCTCTGGAGCACTTTTGTGCACTTTGGCTTTATTTTTTACCTCCTTGTCAGTGGTTTGGAAAATTTTGACTCTGGCACTAAAACTGTCTGCATCTGTCATAAGCATAAAGTAGCTTAGAATTCCCGCTTACCTGTAAGGGGTTAAGAAGCTAAAAGAAACCTGGATGGCACCTGACCAAAAGAACCAATGGGGACTGAAGATGTTTTCAAACCTGGGGGGAGGGAAAGTGCTTTGTCTGTTTTATTCATTCGCTCTGGGCTTTCAGGGGAATCAGACAATTTTCTTCTCTCCATCTACCTATAACCTTTCTAAACAGCAACATAAGTAGTTTAGCCAGGCAAGGCTATAGCTTACATTTGTTTTTCTCACTTGTGAATTTCTCAGGTTTTTAGGGAAATACCCTTGTGTTTTCTCTGTAACTTTGAAACTCAGCAGAGGGGGATACCTCTGTGGTGTGGGTGTTCTTCCTTTGATTCTTTTTGTGATTGTAAGTGCTTTTCCACTGATTTTTATAAGGGATTTGTTTCTTTCTTTTTTCCTTTAATTAAAATATTTCTTTTAAGAATTTGACTGCTTTGTTTTCCATTGTGTAGATACGGACTTTTGGATCAGGCTCACCTAGCAGAATTGGTGAGGGGGTTTTCTCAAGCCTTTCCCAGGAAGGAGGTATAGGCTTGGGAGGGGATTTTGGGGAAAGAGAGGGGACTCCAAGTGGCCCTGCCCTATTCTTGGGGTAACGCTTGGTGGTGGCAGCATACTGTTCCAGATACAGGAGCAACTTGTGTCTTGGGGAAGTTTTAACCTAAGCTGGTAAAATAAGCTTAGGGGGTCTTTTCATGTGGGTCCCCACATCTGTACCCTAGAGTTCAGAGTGGGGAGGTAATCCTGACAGCATCTTATTCCTTAAGCGGAGTGTCATTTCTTTTATGCAAAACTGGAAAAATGGAAAATCTAGCCAACACCAACCTAATGAGGAAACAGACTTTTTATCTATACTCTTAAAGAACTTCTAGTTTTTTTGGTCAAGGCTCTCACATCTGCTTCAACCTCTCTTTGCCTCAAACCACTTCATAACCTGTTATCAGAGAACTGTTCATGGCAACTCAACAACGATTTTCCTAAATGACTGTGAGACCTCATTTAAGATTTTTAATAAACAGTCACATTCTAATGAGGTCTTCATAAGACTGACTAAATATGTTTAGAAATCATTAACTTAAATTACCAGTGCAAAAGTCTCCTTTGGGAGCCCTGCAGATTTTCTGACAAGACTTCTGGCAGATGGATAGATATAACAACACAAGTGAGTTTTGAGTCTCTGCACAAACAATGCAAATGTGAGTGACTGGCTACTAGATAAAGAGCTAAATGTCCCTCAAGTAGGTTCATTAAAGAGGGAAAACAATCAAAACACATTTCTGTGCCATTTAAATACCAGGTGCATAGCAGTCTGCAGGTGCCAGAAAAACTGACAAGGGTCCCTTGCTGGAACACAGGAGCTTAAAGGGATGCACGGCTCTGACAAGTGTGTCTCAGATAATGACAGGTATTGGCAGATGTACCCAGACTCTGCTGGAGGGGAATGCAGGGAATGAGTCATCTGCAGCAGGTGCTTGCATTAGGGAAAGCCTCATGGTGACTCCTGCACCAGCAATTAAAACAGCCATGATGCATAATGCTCCAGGGCAAAAAGCAAGTGCCTAGTACTGATTTAATGACTATCCAGTCAGTCTTGGTACACAAATACACATATACCCTCTTAATAACTAATTCATGAAGGACGCATATTATGTGACAAACGTGTAAAATAGGTGTTCTTCTTTCCTTAAAAGTAAGATACTTTCCCTTGCTTTTCAACTTAAATAGGACAAGTGGTCTGTAAACAAATCTGTAAATCTAATACTAGCAACCACAACAAAAAAGTAAAACTTCAAAATAAGGAAAGGTTACTGGGTTTGCCCTGCAGGAATCTGACCTATTGTCAAAACAGAAAATGATGACAACAATTCAAGGACAAGAGCCCCGTTAAAATCATTAGTAATCAAGGTAGCACAGCCCTTGAAAGACAGATGGCATGTTTGTAATTTAACTCTGTGGTGATGACAGCACCATTTTGGGAAAGGGGTATTTGCTCACTTATAGGCCACAGCCTAGGGGCGATTAACTTCATTTCTTCATGTGTCATAATCTTACTGTTCTTAAAATACAGTTTTAATTCCCTTTTAAAAAATAGTATTCATCCTCCCTTATGAGTGGATATATATCTCTGCAAGCCGCAACTTTGTGCCCCAGCTGGAATTCACATGATGTAGGATGCATGGTGGCACTACAACCTGCCTGCCTTTGGGATTTCTGCTTTTACCTGCGTAGAAACACAATAGGGCACCTGACAGTAGAAGTCGCTGAGGGGATGTTTGAGTTAGTAAGGACTGTTGTTGAGGGTTGAAGGATTATGACCAAGATCTTCACTCTCTCCTTTGAGTGAAACCTGGTAGTCCACTTGAGTTTATGCTTCAGAACGTTGATTCTAAGATAACAATATACTGTTTCATCTGATAAACTGTTTTTGCCTCTAACTGCTTGTCTACATGGGGTCATCCAGGAAAGTTAATACAAATTAACTAAAGGTGTGAATTTGAAGTGGGTTAGTTAAACTGCATTAATCCCCTCTGTGAACACCCTTGTTCAGAAATGAAGGGGCCTTAACCCAGTTTAATTTAGTTTGACTTCCAAAGTGAATTAAACTAATCCAAACTGAGGCCATTTTATGTCTGTATTTACAATGTGTATGCAGGGATTTAATGCAGTTTAAGCTACTTCAAATTCACAGCTTTAGTTAATTCAGATTGATTTTCTGGGTGTGCTTATGTAGACACACCGTAAAGTGGAGGAAAGGATTATCTCTTTAACATATCTCTTCTTGGGGGATTTCTAGATAAAGCTCCAACAAATTAAGTATATTTTAAAATGTACTATTATTACAAATATATTTCTTTCATTTTGGTTTGAATATAAGTGTGGCTGTCACATTGTTTAAGCCTATATTTGATTCATGGGACTGGATTTTTAAAGTGGCCTCAACCTAGTCTTTCTTTTTACCTCTGCAATTAGTAGTACCTGTGTTTTTGTAGTTGGTGTTAATTGCAGTCACAAATCCTATCATGTCTAAGTACAGTACTGGTACTTGATTTGTGGGCAGACTGAGGAACCGAGATGTCTAAACGGTAGGATTTAAACTAACAATTAACCACAGACTCAACAAACAGGTACAATAAACTGAGAATGTAAAACTGAACTTGTAAACAGGAGGCTAGATCTGACAATCTGATGCATAATACCTAAAAACTGATCTCTCTATAATACAAACATTTTTCAGCAGAAAATGTCAACCATCCCTTTACCAAGAAATTAAACACATGCATCAAAACCATTTTGGCTCACACCAGAATATATGTACTGTTTTCCCATACTTCAGCAGTTAATAAAAATGCTGGACTTAGTGTAGGCAATATTTCTGCTGATTTCAGCTAGGATTTCCAGTGAGACATAGGGGAGTTAGGTGCCCTACTCTTATTGAATGTCCCTTAGAACAGAGACCCAGTTGCATTATTGGTGTGTTTTAAAAGCAAGTGGCTCTTTTGAATACCTGCTGAGAATCTTATTAGCAACAAAGACATAATCAGGGGACAGGGTTGTCAACATTGTCATATTTAAAAACTGGACACTTCAGCAGGAGAGTAGGAAATTCCCCCATCCTGCCTCTTCCCCTTAGACTCCTTCTTTTCCCCCTAGACTCCACCCCTACCCTTTCCCCTAGGGCCCCAGCCCTGGTTTGTTCCTCCTCCCACTCCTGATGGGTCAGCGGCTGGGAGCTGCAGCTGCCCAACATAGGTAGGAGGCAGCCCTGTCTGAGTAGGGGCTAGCACGGGTCATGACCTGGCGCCTCCCTACCTCCCTCTTCTGCAGTAACTGGACTTTGGGTGTCTGGTCAGTAGATTTGACCAAACACTGTCAAGTCCCCTATTTGATCGAACTTTCCCATTGAAAACCGGCCACTTGGCCACCCTACCAGGAGACCTTCTTCAGAGGCAATCTATATGGAAAAAGGTAAAGTATCAAGTGGTTAATTCCACTTATTTCTTTATAAATCAATTCCTGAATAAAACCTCCTGGTCAGCACACTGATTTTATTTTCTGATTTCAGTACACTTGTGAGGTAGGCTAATTGTTCCATTTACAGCACAGAGGGTAAAACAGCATCTTCTTCTTAGTCCCACATCCAAGCAAATTTAAGTCATATCTGTGCTGAGCCACTCCTAGAAGCTCAAGTAAGCACAGGACTATGACCTGGACATGCACTTTGATTAAGTTCCTTGTTAAGAAGGTGAGTCATTTTTCACAGGGTGTACTAGGGGAGGGAAGTGGGGAAATAAAACCACGATGGATTTTTAACTAATGTGTCACAGCACAGTTCTGTGCAACATGTGCAGTCTCAAAATTTAACAATCAGTTCCAAAATTAATCTGAAAGGCCATGTAAGTTGCCTCAGAAGGATTTCCTTGATGCTTATTGTAATTATTAATAATTAGATGCACATAAAGTTATAATACTTTGCCTCTGTTGGCCAAATGTTATCAAATATTATCAAAGCCAAGCCTTCAAGCCATTTAAAACTAATTAACAATACACCTTTTAGTAGAAGAAGTGGTGAAGATTTTATGTGCTATAGTCTGTGTACAAGCATCTTGTGGGTCTGTTATTTAATATCCAAAAGTAAACATCTCAAAAGTCTTTCATCATTTTAAGGACAAAAATTACTTACCCTTCCTACTTCCACTAGATTTGTTACCATGACTATGCTGGCTGTGTTCTCATGCCACACCATTCTCCAGAAGTCATATATCGTCTCCTGCATTGGTCCTGAAATAATATATCAAAGGGAAGGTTATTTTCTGAAAGTCTTGGGATTGGAAACTTATCTCCAGGGAATTTTGAGAGACTGTTTTTATCTGCACATATCAGTATTGTCATATTTTTCATTTAGGCTTGAATTATCCAGCCCATCAGCATTTAAGTTATTTTTCCCCCCCCGTGAAATAGTGCTGTGAAAGAAAGCTAGTTCTCCAACATTTAGATATTTATCACCCTAATACCCAGAAGTGGCATTAGACAAATGGATAACATTACTCTTTCTGGTAACATTTTGATGATATTCTGGGGAAACTATATATGGAATAAAATGAGTCTCAATGGATTATATGGCCTTTTCTGGTTTCAAATATTTTTCTTAGTGTTCACTATCAAATTAGTCCAACACCTAAATTGTACTTTCTGAAGTGAAGCAGAAGTTATAGTTTTTTTGACCCACAGTATACCATTTTTAAAATAGCGGGGAAATGGTAAAGATCTCTGGATTGACATGACAACAGTCTACTCTGCAGTACTTGTTCTGAGGAATGACCTTGAAAAATCAGTGTGCTTTAGAATTTAAAACCCTGCATACCCAGGTCTTGCAGCGTTGTACTAAAAGTAGAGAGTCAATCCATTGTAGTATTGTAAATATTAATGACAGAAATGTAAAATGCTAGAATGCCCACGCCACTAATTTCATTTACTTCTACATCTTTTCTGTTACATGTGGTGTTTATCCCAACTTTTGGATCTGAAACAACTTCAAGGCAAAGAGAATAATCAGTTATAAAATACTGCCAATTACTAAAAACCTAGCATCCACAGTGAATCATCTACTGAACCTCTATACTCCAGTAAGCAATTCGTTGCTTATTCAGGAGAGTGCCATTAGTCTATTCATTAAGAGACAAATAGACAAATTTATCTACCTTCCCTCTCCAAAAAAGAGAGACCTACACGTTTGAAGCATAAATAAAGCCCTTGATTGATTTATTTAATTTTCAGTTAAATTAAAGGGTTGTGTCCAGTTGATAAGTTTTGACAGTGTGAAGCTTCTTTGGAAAGTGTTGTCATTTCTACACTCAGAATTGGAACATAGTTATAAAATAATAATTTTACAGCAGTTGAAACAACACTTAATCACACTGCAATGGACTAGCTAGACTGCAATGTTTTACAAAGACAGTGTCAACTTAAAAACCACACTTTTCTGTATAATGTTTTTAAAACTTAATTTTACATGTGACATTTAAAAGCACTATAATTATTTTCTTTAATACACAGAGATTATTTTTTAAAAAATGTTTCCTATTTCTCTGCTTTGTGCTTTTGACAGCACTTTGTGTATAGTCAGTTTCACTGTTTTCCCTAGAGGCAGTCAGTTTTCCCTTTACTTGTGTAGGTGTTTCACATAACATTACGGGAGAAAAAGGCATTTACAGTAATAGGAAAATGTGATTGTAAGAGCACAAAAGTCTTGAGGCAGGTGTAGCAGCTGAAGCTATTTATTTCTACTTCAGTTTTTGAACTGTGCTAGATCCCAAACTCAAGTCCATTTTTAAAATTTAAAATGCAGAACATCTGATACTTTTCAAACATGACAAGGTGAAATTACTCCTGAAGCTGAATATCTTATCTCATAAGTATCCTGTATATATTATTCAAGATTGATCTGTACTCCATTTTCTTATGTTCCATTGATAGTGTACATTATGGGTGAATTTTTGGTTTTATTTTTATATTTTTATGCAATGTAAGGTACAATATAGCTTTTTAGACCCAAAAAAAAGAAAAAAAAAAAAAGAGTCAGAAGATAATGGGACCGATCCCAGGCTCCATTAAGTTGCTTTGTTTTGCTGGGAAGGTGGAAAGTGACCTTGCAGCTTCCCTAACGGCACAACTAAGAAAATCCAAGGGAACAGGGACACATCATAGCTGGCTAGTAACAGGGAGGGAGTTGGACTGGAGAGTGATGTGCTCTGCCAATCCCCACCCAATGGAATGGCCCCCTAGGGAATTGTTTCAATGAGTGTAAATTAGAGCAGCCCTGTGGTTGCCGTAATATATGTCATGGGCCAATTCAGTAAGTTCAGGATCTGAAGAGGCATAAAGGTAACTCAGAGCAACTTTTACCTCCCTCATTTCTGTCAGCTATGCTGAGCATGAATTCAATACACTTGAGGACTGAGCCCAATATCATTACTGCCTATGACCTTAGTGTAACTGAGGCCAGCCAGCTTTTGGTTTCTTTTCCCTATTCATTAGAATTCTTGTTTATTTAGACGATTTAATTCCCACTTCCAGGGAAAATGCAGTTTTAATTATGGAATCTTGCTAGGGTGCCTCCATCATATGAAGTGCATTGTGGCATGAAACCAAACAAATCTAGCCCTAATTCCAAATATCCTTAATTCATCAACTGTCCAGGTGATTTTCTGCCCCTTCTTCCAAGGGATATATCCAACATCTTAGCTGGGGTGACTTGTAATTCATTGTTAGGGGCACGATCTAGTTGTCCAAGTACAGGACAAGGGTCCAAGAATTCATGCACTCTAATTCTGACCTGACACCAACTAGTGCCAGCAGACCCAGGGGTGGGAAAGGAGATAGGGGCTAGTGCTCCTGCAATTACAATGTTGTGGGGACTCATCTTCATGCAAATTTGTGCATCACTGGAGAGAGGTGGAGGCAAGAGTGAGACCCAGAGGGTCTGGAGTGGTTCCTGCAGGGCTCAGAATTGGGCTGGGAACAGTGAGCAGGAAGCTGGAATGGGCCAGGAGCAGATAGGGACTTCTGGAACTCTCCTTCCTAATCTGGACTCATCTCCACCTCCCCAAGTCTCAATACCTCCCACCACTTCTCTTTCTGTCCCTCTGCCCTTTCAGTCCTCTGACAGCAGCTGTCTCTGTGCCTTCAGTGTGTCACTTAACCTTTCCATCTGTCAGCTCCTCATTTTTAAAATGGATACATACATTGCAGGGTATGTCTAGGCCACTATGTAAGTCCAGGATTCGAACTCAGACTCAAGTCTAACCCCCACTTCTGTCTACAGACAAATTGCGCTGACCCAGGGTCCAATCACCCCATGTCAGCAGAGAGTCCGAGCCTGAGCAAAGCTAAAAGCCAAGGTTCAAGAGTATTGCTTTGCAGTGTAGACATAGACTCCAAGACGACAAGTCTAGAGAGGCTACCAAAAGTATTCTACATTCCATGGACTGATGCTTTTTGCTTTGTGAACAGTTACGTTTGGTGGACAGTTAAGTTTTCCCACACTGAACCATGAACAAAGGGCTTGAGTGGCGACACTTTGTGAGGCTCCCAGGAAGCGTGCGATATGGGGGTTGGACTTGGGCCTGCATAATGCACTATAGGTGCAGGAACCCCAGGGGTGGGATCCCCAGTTCACCAATTGCTAACCTGGGGTTACAACTGAGGGTAGATGCTCAAACCCTAGGTTAACAAACCAAGGGTCTGCTAACTCAAGTTCTACTAGGCCTGGGCTTACATTGCAGTGTAAACTTGCCCTAAGGCACAATAACAACGGGGACTAGCTGAGAGAGGGTGAGCAGGGAGTATGAGGTATGTTATAACAGATATTAGTACTGATCTCACCTGACCCTCGCTCTTGGCCTTCGCTCCCCAAGAAGGGGTAGGAATGGGAAGCTGTAATTGGTAGAGCTAGTTGGAAATTTTCCACCAAAATGTTTTATATAGTTCATATATATATAGTATAGAAAATATAGATTCTGGAAAATTTTGATTTGTTTAAATTTTTCAATCTTTTGTTGGGAAAATGGGATCAAAATAGCTTGTTCTGGGTCAAGTTCACCCATATTGAAACACTTCAGCTTGGTGAACCTGGGGACAAACCACTGCGTGTTGCACCATGAGAATCATGTGTCCCTGGTGCAGCCTGGGACACTTTGGCTGGCCTCCAGAAGAGAATGCTACGTAAGGTCTCTGACCTATGAATTCCATGAAACTCCACAGCAGCTCAATGTGGAATCGAGACAAAATGAAACATGTCAATTCAGGAATGCTGAAATCTTTTGTTTTAAGTGCAAATGTCAAAAGGAAATGTTTCAACATTTCCAAAACAATTTCTTTTCTGAAATTTCCATTCCATGAAAATGTTTTTGATATTTTGTTGTTCTTTTTTTTTTTGTCCCTAGTCAGGGCAAAAAACAAATATCCAAATATCCTGTGGGACAGAAATTCCAATTTTCAACCAGCTATAGCAGTGGGGGAGTACATGGAAGCACAGCATAGCAGTTGTCCACATTGTTGTTGTAAGAGAATGGGATGCCTCAATCATGCAGTGGTTTACCTTCTCCCCGCACCTGGTGAGAGTTGTGGAGTTTGGGGTTACAGATCCTCTAAGTGATCCTGTTCTCTTCCCCTTCTGTGAAGCCACCATCCCATAGTAACCAAAAAGGTGACTCAAAAAGACAGAGTATTTTCAGAATAATGCTTCCCCTTCTATAAGATCATCTGTGGCAGAGGGCAGTTGGGCTATAGTTTAGAAGAGTGGCTCATTGACAGTTCTGGAATATTTTGCAACTATTTGTTCTTGACTTGAATCTTTTTCTCAGTAACCAGAGTTTTTCTTGTGAGTTTCAAGACTTTTGTATTTCAGGTATTGAGCTCACAAATCAAGCCAAGAAATAGATCCTAAGCACCAGTTACCTCTTGAATTTTTTTTCATTTTCTGTTCTTAAGAAGGAGGGAAATAAAAATCATAAAAGAAATGAGGCTTGTGGCAAATTTCTGGCACTGTTATGATGGGTCCTGCGCTTTCTCTTCTTGTGGGGGGTTCAGGGAGCTATTTCTTGCCCCTGAATAGGGTATTAACTGCCCCACTAGTATCCTAGAGAAGGGGGAGTGGAGAGGGATGGACCCAGGCCCGCCCTCTACTCCGGGTCCCAGCCCAGGGGCCCTGAGGATAGTGGTAAAACTACCTGAAGTAGCTATTCCTTCCCCTGGGCTACTTCCCTCTCCTACCCTTCAGTTTGTGGGGCGTCCTGCCCTCTTTCTACACAGGTCAAGTGTCTCTTTACCTAGGGTCTGGGTGGTCTTGGTTCCAAACTCTCCTCCAACTGCTCACTGCTCCAACTCTTCCAAACTGTTCATTGCTCCAACTCCTCCAAACTGCTCACTGCTCCAACTCCTCCAAACTGCTCACTGCTCCAACTCCTATCCTCCTCCCCTGTCTGCCTGAAGCAGGGGGTTTTATTAGGTTCTTAGCAGGGCCTTAATTGATTGCAGGTGTTCCAATCAACCTGCAACCTTCCTTAGTCCACAGGGAGCCATGCCTCAATTAGCTCTGAGCTTACATATCTTCCCTCAAGCACTCTACCGCAGCTCCCTGACCTTCCTCTATCACAGGCTGAAAAAAGTTTTCATGAAAACAAAAATCCTAATGACAACAACTATGGCGTCAGAAGGAACTGAACAGGATCCATCTTCCCTCTAAACATAATTCATTGTCTTTGTTTTCTTCATTCGCTCTTCTTCAGCTTCACTGAGCTTAGTTTTGCCTCACATTCTTCTTGGAATGAGTGATGCAAGAAATGTCCTCTTCTGCAATGTCAGGTGTATGATTCTCCTTCTTGTCTGAGGTGGGGGAGTGGAGTTAGCTTATTCTTATAAGTGTTTTCCTGTTACATCCATCCACCCAACCAGCCTCTAAACTTCTTTCAGATTCAGGACATTGCTGGGGTGTGGAGGTGGGGAGAGGGAGGAGGAAGGGAATACCTAGTTAAAAGTCTTTGAAAGTAATTCTTTCCTACGTTTCTGTCTTATTATCTATCCCTTTTCTAATGATTCCTAACATTCTTTTAGCTTTTTTGACTACTGCTGCACACCGAGCAAATATTTTCAGAGAACTATCCATGAGGACTCCAAAATCTCTTTTTTGAGTGGTAACAGTTAATTTAGACCCCATCATTTTGTATTGTGACGGAGGCAGACCAGAAGGATATAGGAGAGTGCAGGTATATTAGTCTCAGGATGTGCAGGTCCCTGTTCCCTGGATAGCCAAACAAAGGCTACTCCAGGCCAATCAAGACACCTGGGGCCAATTAAGAACCTTCTAGAAAGGAGTAGAAACAGCTAGCCTAACTGGGACACCTGAAGCCAATCAGGGACTGGCTGAAACCAGATAAAAACCTCCTAGTTAGTCAGGTGGGTGTGGGTGTCAGGAGCTGTGGAAGGAAGTTGTGCTGTTGGTGGGACTGAGTGGTGGACAACGTATCATACAGAAGGAAGGAGGCCCTGCGGTAAGGGTGAAGTGGAGTTTGAAGAAGCGGGGACTGCTGTGGGGAAGTAGCCCAGGGAATTGTATTGTGTTTTGTGGATAAATGGTCAGCCATCTTAGCTGATACTATTAGGGTCCCTGGGCTGGAGTCTGGAGTAGAGGGAGGGCCCAGGCTCCTCCGTTTTCCGCCTCCCTTAATTAGTTACTGAGAAAGGGAGGCCACTCTGGGCCTAGATGAGTTTCTGAGGCCCCTGAATCTGCCAGGAAGCGCAGGACTCACAAATACAGACTTGGTACTTTGTCACAGTATGTATAGCTGGGAGTACGTTTTCCAATGTGTATTACTTTGCATTTATCAACACTGAATTTCATCTGCCATTTTGTTGCCCCATCACTCAGGTTTGTGACTCTTCACAGTCCGCTTTGGATTTCACTATTTTAAGTAATTTTGTATCATCTGCAAACTTTGCCACTTCACTGTTATCTTTCCTTTTTCAGATTATTTATTAATTTGTTAAATAGTAGTGATCCCACTACAAATCTTTGGGGCACCATTCTATCTCTCTCTCTCTCCAGTCTGAAAACTGAAGGTTTATTCCTAACCTTTGTTTCCTATCTTTTAACCAGTTACTGATCTAAGACCTTCCCTCTGATCCCATTATTCCTTACTCTGCTTAAGAGACTTTGATGAAGGACCTTGTCAAAACCTTTCTGAAAGTCCAGGTTAAATTATAGCCATTGGATCACCCTTGTCCATACATTAGGTTTGTTGATACCCTCGAGGAATTCAAATAGATTCAGGTGGCATAATCTCTCTCTACAAAAGCTGCGTTGACTCTTCCCCAACATATCATGTTCATTTATGTGTCTGATAATTTTGTTCTTTACTGTAGTTTTGTCTTGTACTGAAGTTATGCTTCCTGGCCTGTAATTGCCAGGATTGCTTCTAGAGCCTTTTTAAAAAAATCAGGATCACATTAACTATCTGCCAGACATCTGGTACAGAGATTGATTTAAGTGATAGGTTACACACAACAGTTGGTAGTTCTGGAATTTCTTATTTGAGCTCCTTCAGAACTCTTGGGTGAATATCATCTGATCCTGGTGACCTACTACAGTTTATCAGTTTGCTCCAAACCTTCCTCTGTTGACACCCTAATGTGGCACAGTTCCTAAGATCTGTCACCTAAAAAGAATGACTTGCGTGTGGGAATCTCCCTCATAGCCTCTGCAGTGAAGGCCAAAGCAAATAATTTATTTAGCTTCTCCACAATGGTCTTATCTTCCTTGAGTGCTCCTTTAGTCATCCAGTGGCCCTGCTGATTGTTTGGCAGGCTTCCTGCTTCTGATGTACTTAAAAAAATGTTGCTGTTAACTTCTATAACATTTGCTTTGAACACAACAGCAGGTTCACACCATAATATTTGGTTCCCAGGTTAACAGAATTAAATTATAGATATTAGTACTGGAAGGGTGCTGAGATTAAGAAGATACCATTTAGCGGTATCTGATAGCTCCCCAGAGGAAGAGCATGGGACATAGTAGCTATTATCACATGTTGCCAAAGTCATTGGCCCTGACTGGGCAGAAGCCAGTAGGGAGACTCACAGCTCAGCAGCAGCACAAACTGCATGTTTAAATGAAATGCAGTGAACCTACTCCCGTCCAGTGCTGGCCTCCATTGGTACCAGGTATATGGGGCATGAGATGACTCAGACTCTATCTTTGGCCCTTCTGCTTTCACTTTCTTTCACTTAAGGAAAACTGGCTGCAACACTGTTGTTGCCTACTGCATCGACACAGTAGAGAGTAACAGTCCCTTGCACTATCATTAGTGTCTAGCATATGTGTATTCGGGCATCACACTTTGGCCCTCTTTCTTTAAAGGTATATGATCCCTGCTGGTACATTAAATGTACTCTACAGTATTTCTAATGAACAGTTCTGATTTCAAGACTCCATAGGAAAATGAATTAGTTCTCTCTGCAAATGCACTGACGAGGAAACAGTGCCTATCAGAAATAGGAAAAGTACAGTCCAAGATGTCTTGACAATTTAATATAAAACCAACAAAAATAATTAGTGGAGCAACAAAATAACAGATTCAAAGCTGTATAATTAAAAAATCAGAAAAGTGTCTTTCCCTGATACAATCTTAAAATGGAACATTCAAACTATTAATAGACTAATGTTCTACATTCCATATAGAATAAGGATAGCTGCACAGCATGAGGCTCCATTTGTATGCAAAACTGCAGGATTGCTAATGTTCTGCCAATCCATGATCTGATTGGATAATTATCCCATAAGTACTTTCTACATTTTCTCTGAACCATGCTATAATTTTATATAGCAATTGGGATTGTACTAAAACACCTTTTCAGAAAATATGTCAAAAGCTGTGATTTAATACAGTAAGAGGAGTCCCAGAAGAGGAAAAGAGGGGTCTGGGAGGTGGAATAGACCGGAACTCAATGGCATAGACAGTGGAAATAACGTTTAAACCCATCTGCCTGAAGTTAAGATCTGTCATGAAAGGAAATGGGTTATGTGATGGCTGAATAATGGGAAAATTGCTACCAAAAGAACTGGTTGACAGCTCATGGGCCATCTGTCAAAATGCCTTTCTAGAGGGCTGATGAGTCTTGCCTTGTTGCAGTCTTTGGCGCTTTCTTGGTAGCTCATAGGATCTTTAGTAAAACAATGGCTGTGACAGTAGTTACTATTTCTGTTATTGTAGTCTCATTTGTTTTCTCACTGAAGAGAGTATTCTCTCCAAAAGGGAGGCTTTGCACTGTTTGCATCTCTTTAGGGACCCCAGATATCTGTAACACGAGCTTTCTCTCTAAATATTGGCGACTGAGGTCAGAATCTGTAGCATTCCAATTCCAATACCCAATGGTAAAGGTCCATTGTCTCCCAATGTGATCATGCAGGGTTGTAAGCATAGGTAGACTGACCTATATAATGGGTACCAGTGCTCCGTCAGTGGAGAATATGGGTTGTGGGTATGGGAGGGTCTCTATGAAGTCCTGGAAGTCCTATCAGGGCTAGGTTGTTGTGGTGAGACCCTTGCTGGAACAGGTCCATCTTTCGATTAGCCTCCAAGAACTGTTTTCACTCAAGTGGTAAGGTTGTTAGCATCATCTATGTCAGGGTGACACCACTGGAGCTGGGCCAGGGAGAGCATCCTGATATTATAGCTCTGCTGCAGATGTGGATTGGGGAGTGGTGGATGGATGATGCTTTGATGTCCCATACTAACACCTGGTCTATCAGGATGAGGGACTCTGGAGCTGATTAGATCATCAGATCCTCTAGAAGAGCATTCCTTGGTTTTACAGGAGGAGAGCTGACTGGTGTCTTCAGTGACTGGACTAATTGTGAAGACAGTGCCGGTGTAGAGAGCATGCACATGTTACTATCTTTGCTTTGCTCAGAGGAGTTTTGGAGAAGCAGAAGCTCCCAGTACTATCAGTGCCTGCCCAATTTCACCATAAGTTCCATGTGAAACCATGTAGGGCATGGAGCCTTGCTCATACCTGAAGGAAGGGGTGTGACGTTACTGACATATTCTGGGACCATATTGATCATTGGTGAAACCAAAGTCCTGTAGTGGCACAAAATCTTATTTAAAGGGGGTCTTATAAGGGGCCTAAGACCAGGTTATGGTTTGCTGGTTATGATTATACTGTCTGTATGCATGTGTCACTTTTGTAGTTGAAGTTATAAATACTGTAAGTATAATGTAAATCTATATTGTCTGTATCTCAAATTTATGCTGTGCTTCTAGCTGACATCCCAGTCAAGTTCCTGTTAGCTCTCTTTAACCTGCTTGATGGCCCATTAAGGACCATCAGCTATACAATTGACCCATTGAAAGCTTGGAAGGCTCCATTCCACATAAGAAGTCTACCTGAGAACATGCAAAGTAGCATATGGGTAATGGCAGCTTCCTGCAAGTACTGAGTCATGCAAGGACATGTGACATGCCCATGTGACCCTCAAACTCCATTTTGCTGTAATTTTCCACAGCAAAGAACAAAGAAGGGTTCTTGCACTTGAAAAAGCTATAGAAGGATGATGCACAACCTCCATTTTGTCTTCATTTCCTGCTTCTTACTCTGGAGGAACTTTTGCTACAAACTGAAGCTTTCAACAAAGGACTGAAGGACCCATCCCAACTGTGGATGTTTGTATTCCAGAGATTTGATTTGAACCTGCAGTTTATTCTACCACTGATGCAAGCCTGAACCAAGAACTTTGCCATTACTGTATGTAATTGATTTCATTTAACCAATTCTAGCTCTCACCTATATCTTTTTCTTTTTATGAATAAACCTTTAGAACTTAGATTCTAAAGGATTGTCAACAGCACAATTTATGGGTAAGATCTGATTTGTATATTGACCTGGCTCTGGAGGCTTGATCCCTTGGGATTGGGAGAACCTTTTTCTTTTACTGGGGTATTGGTTTTCATAACTATTTGTCCCCGTAATGTGTAGCTGGTGGTGGTGACCATGGGAAACTGGTGTGTCTAAGGGAATTGCTTGTGTGACTTGTGGTGTTAGCCAGTGGGGCAAAACCCCAGTCTTTTCTGTTTTGGCTCGTTTGGTTTGCCTTAGAAGTGGAAAAACCCCAGCTCTGGGCTGTGACTGCCCTGCTTGAAGCAATTTGTCCTGACTTGGCGCTCTCAATTGGGTCTCGCCAGAAACAGCACCGTCACAAGGGGAAAAGCCTCTCTTCACTTTCAGGAATTATGAGCAGATTTCTCTGCTCTCAAGTACTTCTCCTTACCCTGGCTGTGCTCCACCCTTAGTGGAGTTATTCAGCCTGGCGAGGTGTTCTGCCAGTGCTTATGGAGTACTGCTTGGAGGTGCTTGGCAATGACTTGGAGAATGGGAGGGCCTACGGATCCACTCCAGGTTCCAAGGTATCGACAGAGCTAGAACTCCTGAGCCTGCCTGGTGCGAGGGGGGAAACAAAGAGCAAATCCTACCCTTAAATGGGATGTGTGCCTCCCCGAAACAGTAAAGACAAGTGTCATGAGGGTCGCTCACTGGAAAGACCTGGGGACAGGCAAGGCAAGATTTTGAGCACAGAACCCTGGCATAATGTGCTGTTGTGAGGGAGAGAGGCTAGGGAAGGAATCCCCTCCAACACATAACTCCAACTAACTAACTACACTAGACATAAGCAAACAATCTAAAAATTAAATATTTACTGGTAAACATCAAGTGGCAGTAAAGAATATGGACACAGGAGGATTCCGTTCCAGACTGTGAGCAGCAGAAGATGACTTGAAGAGGCAGTTGGTCCATATCACCACTTATGCCATTGGTTCACAGCATGCAGAGCCATAGGGCACAGGCATGGACCAATAGACACTGCTGTTGAAGATTTCCTGTCCTGGGCATACAGAGCATTTGCACACCCACAGTGAATACCTGTAGGGCACTCCAAGAAGCATTAACATTTTATACAAGGCTGTATCAGTAGTTCTCAAATTTTTACACTTGTGACCCCTTTCACATAGCAAGCCTCTGAGTGCAACCCCCCTTATAAATGAAAAACACTTTTAAAAATATTTAACACCCTTATAAATGCTGGACACAAAGCAGGGTTTGGGGTGCTGACAGCTCATGACCCCCCATGTAATAACCTCGCTACCCCTTGAGGGGTCCCAACCCCCAGTTTGAGAACTCCTGGACTATATTTACATGGGGATTGTCGTACTTTCCCTTCCTCACATAGCAGAGAATTGTTCAGTCTGAGATATCATTAAATTGTGATGGCCCATCCAGGTAGAACATGCTACACACAATGGTTATCAGTGTACATACAGGGCAAGCTTTCCAATCTGCTACAATTCTTTTAAGGAGGTCAGCACATCAGTGTATAAAGAAAAACTGGTTGATATAACCTGGACTTTCAAAGCGCTCACAAGAGTTTAGTAAGGAAACTAAGAAGTCCCCAAGGTGAAATTCCGCTCTGTGCTGAGGCTCGGCACAAGGCCTGTGCATCTCTCAAGTATCATGTAAGCCAGGGGTGGGCAAACTTTTTGGCCCGAGGGCCACACTGGGGTTCAAAATTATGTGGAGTGCTGGGTAGGGAAGGCCCCGCCCCCTATCCGACCCCCACCCACTTCCTGCCCCCTGACTGCCCCCCTCAGAACTCCCGACCCATCCAACCCCCGCTTCCTTGTCCCCTGATCGCCCCTCCAGAGACCCTTCCACAATGTAACTGCCCCTTCAGGACCCTACACCCTATCTAGTCCCCCGGCTCTCTGTTCCCTAACTGCCCCCTCCTGAGACCTCCCTCCCACATTAAGCCCCCCCCACGGGACCCCACCACCTAAGTCCCCCGCCCCCAACTTGCTTACCTGCTCAGCCAGGCGCGGGACCCTGTGGCTTGCCGCGGTTGGCCCGGCCCCTGGCTCGGGAGCGGGGAGCCAACGGCTTGCTGCGGTCAGTCTGGCCCCCGGTTTGGGAGTGCGGGGCTGCGTGGCTTGTCGTGGTCGGCCTGGCCCCCAGCTCGGGAGCGTAAGGCTATGTGGCTTGCCGCGGTTGGCCTGGTCCCCGACTCACTGACCACATAAAAATGGCCAGCGGGCCACATGTGGCCCACGGGCCGTACTTTGCCCACCCCTGATGTAAGCCCTCAAATAGGGCTGATGCCATCTGGTACAGTAATTCATATGGTCTTGTCCAACTGTACTTACACAGGATGTGGCAGAATTTAGCCTTAAGTAATGACTAAGAGGTAAAGTGCTACTTACTAATTGCTGAATTTGTGGAAGGCACACTTGGTTATTAATTATTTTTTGTTTCCAATACCATCCACAATGTGACTGTGCTGAATAAACAGGAACAAAGACAGTCTCTGCTTCAGAGAGCTTTACACTAGAGAAATCTCTCTTCAGGCCTCCCTTGCCCTGCAAAAAAAGTGCTTAGGAAACATATTCCTTTCTTCATGGATTCTATTTCTTTTCTAATATGTGCTAGTTTGTCTAGGATTTTACTAGATCGCCATGACATAAGCCATAATCAAGCAGATTTTCTCCAGATTCATTTACTCCTAGTTTAAAACTAGGCTTAAAATATGGTCTATCACAAATGAAACTCTCTCCCATACTAACCTGTCACAAGTTTCTTTTTTTGACATTTAAAAATATGCTGCTCCAATTTTACAATGTTAAAAAAACCCAACAATACCACAATTCCATAACAGTTGATCTGATTCAGATGAGTTAACTAGGATTTATATTTTAACTATTAATTTTAAGATGAATTTTTCATGACTTGCACACCCTATATGGACTGTTAATAAGAAACAGATTTGACTAAATCTTGTTAACATGGTGTTTCAAGAAAACTCTGAACGCAATTTTAACATCTAACATAAATGCCCTGAACTATGCAGTGAGATGCTGTCTGGTGTACCTCTTTGAAGAAAACTTCTTCTGACCAGCCCAAGATTACATGCCAGCTAAGCATTGTGCAGAATTCTTTGCTGACTATCAAGCAGGAGCCAAGCCCTACATCAGGCCTGCACAACATGCGGCCCGGGGGCCACATGCGGCCCACACGGGCTCCCTGTCCGTCCTGCAGGGGATGAGTAGGGGTGGGGCAAGCCAAGCAGTGGGGTGGGAGGAAGCAGATAGGGGTGAGATTAGGGCAGGGCTTTTTGGCCTGCAGCTGGGTTTTTTGCAGTAATATGGCCCTCGCTGCTTTCCAAGTTGTGCAGGCCTGCCCTACATATTACTAACCAGCTAGCCAGAACCCTTTGTTGGCTAACTGACTTTGGCAACTAGATACTTCCAAAAGTGCCTACGTAATTTAGGAGCCTAAGGCCCATTGACTTTCAATGAGTCTAAGGCTCCCCAACTGCAACTCATTTGGACACGAGGCACAGCCCACGCCAGTGCACTAGCTCCTTTTGTGTCAATACAGGGATTCTGTACTAGACCTTACACAGAATTAGGGAAGTGGTTCTCTGAATCCTCTGCCTCTCCTCCAACTCTGTGAGAACATGGAAGGACTTAGCCAATAATGTGCCTTCCACAGTGTACGGAAGCTATGAGCTGTGGCACCAGTGGCTCATGGAATGTGTGCATCTGTCTTCACTTCACCCTGGAATGGATCTTTAGCTTAACTAAGGCCTGGTCTACACCGGGGGCGGGGAGCGACCTAAGATACGCAACTTCAGCTACGTGAATAGCGTAGCTGAATTCGGCGCATCTTAAGTCAACTTACCTGGCTGTCCACATGGCGGCAAGTCGGCCGCTGCTGCTCCCCTGTCAACTCCGCTTCCATCTCTCACTGAGATGGAGTAAAGGAGTCAACGGGGAGCGCGCTCGGGGATCAAGTTATCTTGTCTACACTAGACGTGATAAATTGATCCCCAATAGATCGATCACTGCCCAATAATCCTACAGGTAGTGTAGATGTACCCTAAATAGCTACTCTGAATTCTCTGTCAGTTTAGAATAGAATAGTTTAGAAGTGAATGAATAATGGCTCCTGAAAAATTTATACAACAAATTTCACAATCCTTAAACAAAAATATTTACCCAACTCACAAAACTGGGTTTGTATATATATATTTATTGTAATAAAGCATAGATAATTTTTTCCCTATATTCTGCCCACCTCTAGTTTACAAGCAGATGCAGGAATATCACAAATTTCTCTTCACTAATTATTTGTGTGTGTTTGTATTGCAGCAGTGTCTAGAAGGGATTGGAACTCCATTGTGCTAGAAACCATATACATATTAAAATAAAAAGTGTGTTCCTCCCCCACAGAGTTTACAATCTAAGCACATGTTAAGAGGCAACAGAATGGAGGACAGGGTTGGAGTGAACAGACTAAGTTTGGTATAATGTGTAGCAGTCCCAACATGGCAACTCCCTAGCCATTTATGGCAATATCAGCTATTCCTGGCCCACATTAATATTTCCATCAAGTTCACACACAAGTCGTAGTTGCACTTAGATATATTATTAAATCCAAAGCCAGCCTTTGCTTGTGCACTTTTGGCAGGTGCTATTTAAGGCAATACCAGCTCTATTTGTTCTGTTCAACACAATAAAATGGAAATGTCATACGATTTTACAAAGAACAAACTGCTGTTCTCTCTAATATCTTTTGACTACTCAGAAACACTGTTCTGGGGGAACATAGCGAATGCCAACAATATCAGCAGTCTAGCTAATCCAGAGCTGCTGTCTCTGACAGTATGCAATGCTGGATGCAGGTGAATGCATAAAAGCTTTCTACATAATACACCTGGCCAGTGCTGAATTGGACCACAAAAAGAAGTTTCCAGCTTCTGACCTTAGCTGGCGATTGATTTAAGCTGTTGCAAATTTATCCTGGCTAGTATTACTGCAGAATTTCTACTTATTCATATAATAAATGTTGTGTCCTTTTTGGACTCTTACTAATCTATTTGTCTCAATTATAATAAGTCACAGAAGAAAAAAGTATTTTCTTCTGGATAACTACTGATCATCCACATATTCCAAATGGTCAAGTCTGAGAACTAGAAGATTCTGAAAGACAAGGAATTTATCTTGTAAAGAAGATGTTGCACATAATGGATATCTAGCTTGAGAGTATGAAGTAAATGATTTGTTGGATTAGGGAATTAGTACCATCACATAATGGAGACTTATTAATATTAACAATGAATGTGAGCTTTAAGGTCATTTTGTCCCTCCTGATAGTGAGGGATTCGTTGGGGGAATGGACAATACAACTTATTCAAAGAGTTTTCTTTTCTTTTGTTCTTTTTTGTTTTAACTTATTCAGCAGGCTGAACCAAGCATAATCATTACGGGATAATTATATCATTACTTGTCTTTAACTCAGCAATATGATTTCATTCTGGCTATTTGTTTCTTGTATTTTTTCCAAAAGAACACATTGTGAATGAATGTAGTCAAAAGCTGTGTGTTATGTGTTAGAGTGGCATGTTTCTTAAACTTGTGCTGTTTAAATAAGGGGAACCATTCTAATTATGTATCCTGGACAGTATTGTCTTACTATGCTACCCGGGAATGAGACTTAGTAGCTGCAGAGGAAATCTCTACAAAGCCTGCATCTCAACATGCAACTGCACAGAAGACATAATGCAGATGCATCAAGAAATACAGCATTAATCCAATCAGCCTATACCAAAGCAGTGTTCTGATGTCACCCAAAGTACTATATCTGCCGGTGGTTATCACAACTTGGGAAGAATGCAATTGCCATGGAAAGATGCAGATTTTTTTTTTTTTTTAAAAGATGACAGATTTCAAAGACTTGGATTCAGGTTCAGAAAAACACTTGTATTTGTTGTTGGAAAAGGAAATACATTTTGTTTTCGAACTTTCAATGAACTTTTGTTTTTCAGGAAATGAGGTGACCAAAGGCCTCTTCACATCAAGTGCCAGGCTTCCTCTAGACTGCTGAAGCCTGGCTGGAAACTAGGATTCAGAGAGGTCCTAGAGAACACAGTGGGGAAGCAGAAGTTTTGAGTTTATGATTTCTGCACAGGCTATCTTTCTCAAATCCTTTCTATGCCCTAACACATAGTGACTGACAGGCACATCCCTTCCTTCATCAATCCCAAAATAGGGCAGCACTCTTAAGCCAGGAGGGGAACCAAATAATAAGACAGTTGTTTTTCATGAAACACACTCAGAAAAATCATGGACACATCTAGAGTAGTACAAATTCTTAAATTTCCACCCTGTTCAATAACTTCTCACTTAAAGTCATCCCAGTTAACATTTCAATATTAAGTGGCTGATCAATTACAGAACATGCTCACTTAAAATTGTGCAACCCTCCCTTATAAAGTTGCTTGGCAGCTGCCTGCTTTGTCTGCTGCTTTCAGGAAGAGCAGCCTGTTGCAGCTAGCTGGTGGAGGCTTGGAACCCGGGTGGACCAGCAGCTCCCTTATCAGCTCCCTGCTTCTCTAAGTTCCCTGTGTGGCAGTTGCCCAGCAGGATATCAATTGCCGGCAGTTCAGCTGTCCCTCCTCCCACTGCTGCTCCTGCCCACTGCCTTGGAACTGCTCCCAGGAGCCTCCTCTTTGCTGTGCAGGGGGAGGGGTAAGTAGGGACTAATGTCAGGGTGTCCCTCTCCCCCCTGCTCCTGCACCCTGCTTACCCCAGACAGAGAGAGACAGAGAGAGCTTGGGGCAGCAGCTGCTGTCTCAACTTCTTGATCTACTTAAAAAGACAATGTACTTAAAAAGTGGTGTCAATGTACTTAAAGGGGCAATGTGCATCTCTCTCTCTCACACACACACACACAGGGTGTATGTCTCTGTCTCTGTCTGCCATGCAGGGTTCCAGGAGGGGGCAGTTAAGGGACAAGGAGCAGGGGAGGGGGTTGGAGGTCCTGTGGGGGGTGGGAAGTGAGAGGGAGTGGGCGTGGCTAGGGCACCCTCCTTCCTCTTTTTTCATTGTTAAAATATGGTAACCCTACTCGCTATCTACATTTTCAGGAAGTCATAAAAGTAAATTATCTGCCTGCAAAAACTGGCTTAGTATCTCATTTTAAAATATTTTACTTCTCACAAAAATATTTTTCTACTTTTTGTAACAGTGAATTTTTTTCCAGAGCCTTGAATCATCTCCCTTTGTGTAACTGATATGACATAACAGTCTCATTACTTTCAGTTGAAAAGCTGCTTCCTCCTAGTCAACAGAGTTAGAACTTGAATATTTCTCTACACAATTCTGGCACAGAGTAAATTCACATGTAAGAATCTTTCTTCAGTATTCTAGGTTGGCTTCATAACAGAGAAATAAAGCCAACATAACGCTGAATCAGGGATCTATAAATATTTGCCAGAATACATGTCCTCCTCCAATTTCTTATTGTTCTTCACAGGAGGGTCTGCTTTTGTTTTCACTAACTGTAGTACATCAATATTACATGAGCCAAACACCAGCACTCAAATAAAAGAAACAGCATGTCTGAGACCAGGAAACTCATGCCTCACAAATATATAATTCATTATTAATATTTGGCATGTTTGTAGCTTGTTCACATCTTCAAAGCACTTTTTCAAAGATTTTAAAGTCTTCACAATATCTCTAAAAGGTGATCACAGAAGTATTATTATCCACATTTTAACATGGGCTCTTTAAGCCTCTTGGGCCCACATGTTTGGGGATGCTAAAGTTTGTGGATCTACCTAGGGATGGATTCCCTGGCTACTTTTCTTCCATGTTAATAATATGTTATTATATGACCACACATACTGAGCTGAAGAAAGGCACTGTTGGTTTCTGTAGGCTGGTAGATCTAATCGCCAGCCTGGGGCAATCAATCGACCATGCCCATTTCTGTTTGTTGCCTTTATCTCAGGGCTCTGTTTATATTTTAAAACATAAACAAAAAGAAATGTAGAACAATAACAAAAAGCAACAGTCCTGTTCTCAACTGAGTTTGAGGGGCCCTTTGGTTTCCAGTATCTGAATGAGCTTGGACTTTTCCCAGCTGGGGTTGCCAGTTCTGACTGAAGCTATTCTGGGAGATTCCCCTCTCCCCTCCCGCCCACACACGTCATAATGCCATTTTCTTAAAATATCCTATTAAAATTTTCTGGATCTTTAAGAGTCCTCAGCCGAAACCCCTTACAAATGCAGCACTTGTCCTTTTGGTGACTCTTGCTAAGGCACTTTGAACAAGAAGTGTGTGGGGCACTTTTTGGCATGAATTTGCCACAAACTTCACACGCTTTGAACCCTGGCAACCAAGGCATGCCCTGGTGTTCGGGAACAAAACAGAGGTAGGAGGCACCCCCTTAATAGAAACTTAGAGAAAGGACTACTAACACTACTAGTAATATTACTAAGAAACGAAGAAAACTAACTATATACAAATCACAGTGGGACACTGCTAAAGACGCTTGCAAAAGCAAGAGAGAGGGAAGTTCCAGCTAGCCATCACCAACGGTAAGAAGAAACCGAGGGGGTGGTTGGGTCGGCTAGGCCCCATACTGCCTGCCATGAAGGCATGACTCCAGAGGTTGCTGAGGCTGACCCTATGGATTCTGCTAAAGGGAAAAAATCTTCCAGCTGTCATGAATCCAGCGCATGCGCACCTCATGGGAATTGACATGAAAAAGCACTCAAAGAAGAACTAGACTAACATGAATTTGGCATTCAGAATGTAATACTAGTGCTTTAGTTGAAGAAACACTACAAAACTTTTGCTAGAGACTTGTTAGAAACAGTTGTATTAATACTAAGGTTTTTATATGAACATCACAGGACAGAAAATAATTAAATACAAAATAGAAGGAATCAATAGAAATTTTTTCCCATATCAGGGTCAGATATGGTCCATTGGCAGTATGAAAACTGAGCAGTATGGGAGTGACTTAATACTGTATAAAAATTCATGCCTTATACTCATATTAAAAGAATTTAGTGAAATTCTTTGAATATCTATCTCTTGGAAACAGAGCTAGATTCCAGTAAATTGTACGGTTCAGACAGCCTGCTGTGAATCAACTTTACAGAACTAAATCCATGTTTAAAAAAAAAGGGAGGAAAAAAGTAAGCAGTGATTTTTAAGTTGCAGCTGCTTGTTAGCCCAGCCCTACATGACCCACTGTGTTGAGTTGTGACAAAGGATTCTTTATTATCAAAGTGACCCAGGTGCGCATTTTAACTATTAGTGCCAACTGTGCAGACCACAAAATGTCTTCATTAATGGCAAGTTCAGCCCATCAGACCCATTATGCTTATGGTGTTAAGAAAAAAAAAAAGAGAGAGAGAGATGCTGATTTTCTAATCCAAATTTCAGGGTTTGAATTTATTACACTTGAACTGCAGTAAGAAGTTCCCTTGATTGGATATTAACTAAAACACACTCCATTTGCTAGCTCTTATAAAAATGCATCTGCCTCCTAATCAACTGAATAGCAGCACTGGTATATGCATTTCCAGGATGCAGATAAGGGTCAGTAAACCAAACTCTGGTTAACATCGAAGACGGGTCTACAGAGGTGTTAATGGGCCACTTCACCTTGATTGGTCCCTTAGAATATGTGCTAACTACTTATGCTAAACTATCTGTTCAACCTTGCATTTAGCTGTGACATGGAGTACCTTTCCCATCCCTGAAGGGTATGGTTACACTTACAAGATTATAGCACTATTGGTTATAGCGGTCCCCTTATACAGTAATATGTATAGCGCTATTGTACGTCCACACTCAGACGCGCCAGCGGTATAGCATGGCCACATGTGGGGCACTTAATGCAGCATTAAGAGCAGGGCATTAGGGCAGGTATCCCAGCATTCAGCTGGGTGCAACGTGCTTTTTAAACGAGGGGGGTGAGGGGGGACGTGTTGTGTGTATGTGGAGGGAGAGACACAGTGGTTTTTCCGTTCTTCTGAAAGCCTGTCAGCGAGCCTCCGTTCACAGAAGGCTTTGTTTTCACACAGGCTCCCTCCTTAAACATTTGCATTGCTTATCTGCCGAGTTAAGAGAGAAACTCTAAAGAGGTACTTCCGCATTCCTCCAGCCGAGTTCAAAACAAAGGGAAGAGATGTCAATTGCCTTAAATGGCTCTAGGCATCCCAAGAGATCACTTGTAGCGCAGTGGGTGTCCACATTCTCACCATAGCGCTACAGCGGCTGCGCTACAGCCCCTATTCCCCATGCGGAGGTGGATTACGAGGAGTGCTATAACTCCGCGGTTATAGCGCTCTACGTGCCTTGCCAGTGTGGACCTGGAGGAGGTTATAGCGCTTGTGGGGGCTTTATAGCGCTATAAAGTGCCAGTATAACCAAGCCCGAAGAAGAGCTCCATGTAGCTAGAAAACTTGTCCCTCTCACTAACAGAAATTGGCCTTTTAAAATATATTACCTCACTCATATTGTCTCATGGAAGATGGTAACACTCTAACAGGTGATTATGGAACTCCCAGCTCCGTTAAAACCAGATTCGTAGCCTATTATGAACTGATTAAATTTTCCACTTTTTAGCTGCATACAATTATATTTGCTCATTAACACTTGATATGTTTAATGCAGCTGAAGAAAAATACTAGGACAATTAAATATCAATCATACTAACTCCACAGAGACATGGAACTGACTTCTTTAATGATTTCTTCCCGTAAAAGATAATGTAGTGTAGAGGGAGGCTGGATTCCTAAGATTGCTGTGAAGTATCTTTGCGGTTGTATCACATTCACGTGTTTGTACTTTTTTATCAGAAAAAACTGTTCCAAGAGAGAATATGAATACCTCTGGCTATGTCTGAGAGCTATGCTCAGGTCTTGGCTACACTTGAAGCTGTAGAGTGCTTTGGGTTAAATCAGCCTTTGGAGAGCGCACTAGGGAAAGCGCTCCATTCTGTACATACTGACAGCTGCAAGTGCATTGGTGTGGCCACATTTGCAGCATTTGCAGCAGCATTGGGAGTGGTGCATTATGGGCAGCTATCCCAGCTTAGGACAGCTGCCCTTTTGAAAAGCTGCAACGTGCTCCCCCAAGTTCCCCTGCCTCTCTCTCACTCACTCAGTAAATGTTTGCTTTGCCCCATAGCAGATAAGCAGCTGCTGTCTGAAATGGAGTTCTGAAAAGGCACTTCCACATTCCTGCAGCAATTTCACAATAAAGGGAAGAGAGGCCACTTGTCTTAAGGGGAATATGGGGCATTTCTGGAGGTCAATCAGACAACCGTAACCTAACTCCTCCTGAAGCGTCTCACCTAATACGCAACAGCTGTTAATCCTCTCGGGGAGGTGGAGTACCAGGAGTGCTCCAGGCAGGGAGTCACAGTGCTCTATGTACCTTGCCAGTGTGGACAGGGAGTAAGGGAGAGTGCTCTGGGAGGCTTTATTGCAGTATAAAGTGCCAGTGTAGCCAAGCCCTTAGTGATAGGTTTACAACTGAAAATAACAAAGATACAGAAAATTTAATGCCTTTCCCCCTCTATATGATTTCTTTTAAGGATTATAAATAATCCAGTGTAAAATCTTGCTGTCAGCATGTTTGTCAACACTGTTAAAAATCAAGACCACACCTTCTGTTGAATGATTTTAAGAAGAGAAAATATCACACTAGGGATTAGAGGTTTTGGCTTGAAGTTAGGATGCTAGAGAACTGATCTAAATTCATGTGAGAAACAGAATATAGAGGATCTCGTCCATTAAAAAAAAATCAAACAGATCCAAATGCAAAACCAATTTGAACTTGTATCAAGTTGGTCTCTATCCTCTTTTTTCCCTTGGTAAGAATTTTTTTTTACATTAATTTTATTTATTACATTGCAGCAGCACCTATGAGCCTCACGGACCAGAGTATAAACCATAATACAAGAATGTAGTTTTTTGTTCACATAACCAGCAAGAAATATATAAAGTGAGTTTATCTTACCTTGAGTAGCAATGTAGTGATTTGGCCGGTGATAACCCTAAAAACATGGGGAAAAAAAGTTGTGAGTCAATTTGCAGTGCAATGCACCATTGTGTGCTGGTAGGATTGTCATGTTGTAGAGATTAGTGTTCATAACCCTACTGAATATCACAACAATAAAAGTTACATACTAAGGGAAAATTCTGGCCTTTCCAATGAGAGGCATATTGAAGAAGTACAGGAAGCAACTATGTTGCCTGGACTAAAGGGTCCCTAAGCTATTGGCTTGCCTAGTGCCCAGGGTAGTATGTTCTGGAAGTTCCTTACTGGCTTCTCTGAAAAGGAGCGACATAAACTTAGGTGCACTTGGTAGCCTGGACACATCCCCAAGTCCTCGAGCTGTGAAGTGCTCCTGAGTACAGTGTTAGTCCCCTGCTTAGCAGCTAAGAGAGCTCTAGATTAACAGTCAGCATGGATGCTGTGTATCTGTGGTAGGGAGGGAAAAGGTTCTCTGTACCCTCTGCTCTGTTCACAAATAATTTCTGAACAGAAAAAGGGTAAAATCAATGAAGAAATACCTTGGTGTAAATAGTTTGTCCACCTGTAAATAGGAATTACACTGAAAAGCAATTCTCAGTTTCTTGCTGTGAAGGCAACAGTAACTTAATCATACGCTGGCTGAGCAATCAACACTAACAACTTATGCATTTTTTATAACAAAGAATATTAGCTCTTGAGAGGATGCAAACTAGAAACAACAGAATTTGTACAGTATTTTTGTTTCTGATGCTACAGAATTATTGCCAAGGCTTTAACTCATGTAACAGGACATCATTATAGACAGTTATATCAATATTAATATCAAAAGCTTTAAATAGTGGTTAAGTTATGACACCAAAGGAAGAAATGTGAAGTTATAGCTCCTACTCCATATCCGCTTGCCAGTGCAGAATGTGTCCTAGGGGTAAGGAATGAAGTGAGGAACCCTGGAGAACAGAAAATGTTACAAGAACTACTGAAGTGGTTCCTTTATATGCCATTCTGAGGCAAACTTTGAGTGCCTAAGGATCGAGACTTATTTGTATGACCGTGGATAGAGTTGGCATTTCTCTATTCGAGCATCATTTACTAGCTGCGGGGTTGGATTCATTCAGACTAGGGAATATCTCACTATACAAACAAAGCCTATTCCATGCCAATGCCTTTGAAGCTGCCATTCCTATTGGAATTCCATTGTTCTGATATGACATCTGTTACAATCTGCCTGCATGAGACAGGCTGCCCGCCTGAATCTGTGAAACTAAGGAAAGACAAATTGCCATTTACAATCGAATCTTGAATACCTTCTTGCTAATAAACAACCACTTCACCTACTGATTTCTGATGATCCAAAGAAACATGGACGCTTTGTACTACAGCTATCTTCCAATGAACGGAAGATATATACCCTTACAACCCTCACCAGTAGTGTCTTCTATGTCCACACAGCTGCCCTACTAAATCCATTCTGCTTTTCCTTTTTTTTTTTCAGGAGCAGGAAGACATGATATGAAGCCATTATATCAGGGTCTTGAACAAGAGCCTGTGGTCCAAATCCTCTTCCCCCACATTTCATGGATGTTCAGATCTGTATCCAAAGCATAATCTGAATTATATGTCAGCAGCTAAACACTGAACCTGAAGTCTGAACACCCCTGAACCTTGGGAAAGTTTGAATTTAAATCCCAATCCAACCCCTGAATTTGGGTCTATTGCTACTTTTTATTATACAAATTTCTGTTTACAATTTTATTACTCTTTTAAATGGAAATGTTTCTGTTTTTATCTTTACCTCATGGTTAACGTGTTAGTTTCTGAAACTGTAAAGAATGGGGTAGAAATATAACCCTAACTTGACTGCCTTTGAAACTACTACTAAATATCATTAGAAAGAGATAACCCAAAGATAGTTATATAAGAAGAAGCATTAATTTGATTGCTCTATACTGTATGAGAAAAAAAATCTACTAATTCCCTTGTCACACCTGGTGTACATGTGTGAACCGAAGACTGTGACACCTTCATTAAAAGGTGTCACTGGGGACGAGGAAATCACTGAATGTAGGCTGCTGCCTAAGAATCAGCAGTTGTTCTGTACACTTATGTCTAGTGTTTCTCATGAACATCAAAATTACTGAAGTTTTCGTCTCTAGCTTTCAGGCATTAGACAGTGTTGACTTTTTCTTGATTTTCAATTCTACTTTTGATTTTAACCTTTCAACCAAAAAACATGCTGTCTCTTAAAGAATTTATTCTAATGTAAAACATTAAGTTAACATGATGCAGAATGAACAAAGAATCACTCTTCAATAATTAAACACCCTACATATTTAATGAAATGTCTTGCTTGCATTAGAAGGACTGGTTAACAGCTGCAGACTATACTTTGAAGGCGACTTAAAAGTGTAGCGATGGCAAGAGATTGCAAATCACTGCATTAGGAATTACAGAGTTTTGTCACATTAATATGCAAACAGCTTTTTTTTAAATGTGGAATTATGCCAAGTTGTTGACAGACAATGTAAATAACATTTCCTTTGACAATATAAGCGCCAGGAGGCAAAATAGCCACGTAATGTTGGTGGCAAAGTTTCACTCCAGAGTGTGGCAGTTTCAAGAAATGACTGAACTCATTTTCTTAATGGCCAATATTTGGTGTTTTATTTTTTCTTTATTGTATATGTGGGTTCCCATGACTGTGGTTTCCAGTAATGTTTGGCAGCCAGAACTGTGATCAGCTATGCTAGCTATAAGAAATGGTCAATAAAGTGTAAAATAACACAGACCACATGTTTGGCTGAACAGCAATGTAAACTTTGTTTACTACATGAGTATACATACGTCAATATAATTTCCATTGATGTAATCTGAATTTGTTTCTCCTTCGATGGGCTGCAGTCTCACTCGAGAATGATCATCTGAAATGGGAACAACAGATAAAACAATGTAGTTTGGTGAGCTTTTAATAGTCACAAAATATAAGGTCACATTCCAAAAGAAACCCTTAATACACATATACTTAAAGTCAAATGACAAAGTCTGCACTTTTCAAGTTTCCTGTCATTTGGTTTTGGCTCAAAATGAGCTATTAGATGTTATATATACAGTAAAACCTTTCCACTCTGCACTTCATTTATGAAATTCAAAATTCTCAATGATTTTGGAGCTGAATACACCTGATATTCAAACCACTGCCACCACTGCTCTTTCCTCCTAGAAAATGTGAAACAGTTTTTGCAACAAATTGCCTTTCATTAATACATTTAACAGCACTCAGTTGTCAAAAGCTCAGTCATTTGCAAAGTTCTCCCACTATCAGTGAAAAGTGATTGTGTAAGGCATATAACAAGGTCTTGTGGGTGATCATTACTTGAAGAGACAAAACAACCAAGACTAAAAAATAATTTGGTATATCATATATATATATTCTTTAATAAAAATCAGTTTCACTCCCTCTATATGTTGTTTCAGTGATTTCTTTTGAACTGAGGAAGGGACTTTTCTACCTTCTTTTGGATACTGGATAGTATCCCATTTCTCCCCATGCCATTTTTCAACTGAGGTTGTGCTTTCTTGGGTGAGAAATGCTAGATCATTCTGTAAACCATTCAAACTTACTCTAACAGGAGTGGAGCCAACATTTCCCACAGACAACATGAATGGGTCATACATATGAATAATTAATTTACAATATTAATGAGAAATTTAGATGTCCCTAAGGGAAACAAATCTGACACTTGCTCCGTATGATAGGAGCTTGGGGTTTGCTATACCATAGCAGATCAATCAAATTCAGTACTTCACCTTTGGCCAGAGCTAACAACTGATGCAACAGAGGATAAAGGGGGAGAAAAAAGAAAAGAAAAAAAAGCAAGCCTGAGATATGATTGCTTTTATTTTATTGATATGCTATTAAAGGTCATAATTACTTTTGTCAGGACAGCTACTGCCCTTTAGTGGTAATGAGTTCCACAGATTTGCTATAGCATAAAAGAGAATTTCATTTTCTTTATTCTAATGCCAAAGCTAGTAATTTTGAAGTGAGATTCTACTCTGAAAAGTGATCCTAGCAAATAAGATATACAGTGAATTCCATATTCCATATGTATTCAGTTTGTGATTAAACAAGTAACCTTACAAACTCAGTCTGTGCTCTAACAGTCAGGAGGAGTCTTCTTGTTTTAGGCATCACCACCAGTGAGAAAGTTCTGCAGAACTAACTGCAACACCTCTGCAGCTGCCTTGTCTTCAGATTGTTGTTTTACTGACAACTATGAAACTCCCATTGCTTTCAGTGGCTATGCATAAGCACAATTCTGCTGATTATGGTGCACAAAATGGAATAGTATTCAGCTCTTACTCTCTCTCTTTTAGTGGTGTTGGCTCTGCAAGCCATACTCAAGTTAAAAAATCCAGTCAAACAAAAACAAAACAACACTCCAAAACCCTACACAAAAAACCTTTTTCCCCCATAAACACATACTTTTCATCACTAAAGTAAGCAAATGTGACTCTGAATCCACTAAAGGGGTGGAGTAAAAAATGTTGAGTAAAAGGATGCCATGTTTACATGGCTATTTTCCAGACTGGAACCACATTTTAACAAGTGTTCCTTTGTTGTTATACTGTGGGGTAGCATTTTTTTTTAAAGAGCTGATGATTTTTTCCAGTACGCCCTTTCATAATTTACAACAGTCACAATTGAGTATCTAAAAGTTCTTGCCTTTTCCAAGCAAATTAAAACTATTTTTTGCAGTTTCACCTATATGCAAGTGCTGCCACACCTGTCTAACTCTCTTTGCTGCTCTTCCCTGGACCTTGTCACCTAATTCTCAGGGATAATTTTCATAAAACAAAATTGGACAAGATGTGACCATAGTTCAATATAATGTTACACTTTCTGTACTGTTTTATTTTGATCTTAAATATGCACCCGATCATTCTCTCTGTTGTTAAACCAGCTGCGGCACATTTGGAACACATCTCCATTGAACTGTTCTTGGGCTTTGTCCTAAGTCGACACCAAAAATTCAGAATCTGTTAATTTATGTAAGTTAAGATTATTTTATCCTATTTTGAATTATCTTGCTGTGGGGCTTTGGGGGAACACCCAGCACCCCCATGTTCATCTTTATAAAATGATTGTGTGGTATCCAATGCAAAGTTTGTTATGTTGGGTGTCTTCGGAAGGCTCATAAAGCACGGAGCATGCTTGTTATAATGATGTCATAGTAATTGTTACAATAATATATTAAGGTTATAGGTTATAATTTCATGTATATAGTTATGAGGCTGAAAATGTATCCTCGTGGCTTAGAGCAAGCCCATCCAAGAACAGAGAGACTGTTCACATCTTGTCAGGGCATGGAAGGGACAAACCCAACCCAGTCTCACAGGAACAATGGACACTGGTTTAGGCAGCAACAAAAGAATCTGTTAGACCCTCATGGGAGTGAACCCCTCCCGCTTCATTTGGGCAGTTTGGGACAGTTAAGGTAATGCTCACCTGATTCTGAACAGGGTGGGAGCGAAGCCAGGAGGAAAGAAAGGACATGATAAAAGGGAGAGACATTTTGCCATGCTCTCTCTTCCACTTACATCTACAGACACAACCGCCACCAAGCAACTGAATCACTGACCAAAGGGGAGAGCTTGACTGAAGAGTAACCAGCCAGCCTGTGGTGAGAGGCATTTAAGTTTTTAAGGACACTGAAAGTGTTAAGATTAGCTTAGAATGCATTTTGCTTTTATTTCATTTGACCAAATCTGACTTCTTATGCTTCGACTTATATTCACTTAAAATCCATCTTTATAGTTAAAAAATCTATTTATTCTACCTGAAACAGTGCATTTGGTTTGAGGTGTGTCAGAGACTCCCTTTGGGATAACAAGCATGGTACATATCTATTTCTTTGTTAAATTGACAAATGTATGTAAGCTTGCAGCATCCAGCAGGCATAACTGGACACTGCACGAAGGAAGTTTTTAGGGCTGCATCTGGGACCGGAAATATTGGCTGTGTCATTCGCTTGCAATTAGCTGGGAGCACCTTACATATCAGAGGCTGTGCGTAAACAGAACAGGAGTAGGGGTTCTCACAGCAGAGTAGGGTAAGGCTGGCTCCCAGAGTCAAGGATTGGAGTGGCCTAGCAGATCACTAGTACAGACAACATCAGAAGGGAACGTCACACTTAAATTTATCTAAACTGAATTTCCTCTGCCATCCAACTGTCCAACGAATTTAAATACATCCAGACAACATCACACTCTTCTAAATCTTGCGTACACTGGTCCAAATGCTGTGTTTTGTCGTACAAAACAATGGGTTTCCTTTGAAGTTTGCGCCATTGAGATCTTCTGTCTTTGGTCCAAACCACTTTAGGACCATTAGCAAACTTCATCAACTTACTATCCACTTCCCCATCCCCAAATCACTCAGGGTTCAACTATGCACTGGTCCAATGTCCCTGTTTCCATGATTCCTCAGTCGGCAAGGTGATTGAGCTAGATCCTCCCCCAGCCCATTACAAGAGAGAGCAAACTGCTGGCAAGGTGTGCTCGGTGAGGGCCCTGCAACTTTGAAACTTGTTCCTTCTCTTAGTTCAAAATACCCCAAACCTGATGACTCTTTGGCCAGGCTGCAAGAGCAGTTTGCTCAATAATATTTTGAGGAAAAGTTCAGGAATGATCCTGGGGGTTGTGGAAGTGGATTGAAAGAGGCTCTTCTGCTGCTTGGATTTAGTGGCGATGTGAGTTAATGTGTTACCTGTACATTATTACTGAGCACTGCTTGCTGGCCAAGTTATTGTGTTGCCTGTATTGGAGAATGTAGTGCTATTGGGTGGTCATCATGATGTTGCTGTAAGTATAAGTAATTGTTAGGGCACCTAATGCTTTCTGTATGGGGGATCTCTGCTAGTTAAGAACTAAAGAAATAAATAATGAAATAATATGTTGCTATTGAAAGGAGCAGGATCCAAGCCCACCACCCTGCAGGACAGTGGAAAACCCACTGGGAGTATCAGAGGAGAGCAGGGATTCATGTCCCATATTCCCTCCTCCTGCCAGGGCAAGTGGGTGGGAAAGGGATGGCTAAGGTAGGACAATGGGCAGGGAATGGCAGGGAGTAGGCAGTTCCTTGGTTCTTTCCCATCTTGCGCTCCTGGAGCGAAGAGGGTCTGTAACTCTCACAGTCACAGTTCTTTCTCAGTGCTTCACTTAGGGTGTTGCAGCTTATGGGTTGTTCCTAGAGGCTCTCGAGTCCTAATATATTAAATAAATCTGATCCAAATTCCAACCCAAGGTTCCCTACAATTGATTCTTACTTAGCTAGCTTTTACGTATTTGTCCTTTTTAGGTTGTTCTTCTAATTAATAGTTTCCAAGAGGGGAGCTTATAAAAAAATCTTGGAATATCCAGGTCAATTATGTTCATCAGCTCATCTTTATCCGCTTATTTATTCACTTTTTCAAAGGAATCTAACATTCTGAAGAGGCTTGATTTTCCCTTTCAGAAACCATGCTTGTTTGACCTTTCAAGTTACACTTACCCAAGTCCTATGCTACTGTATACTTAATTAAACTATTAATCAGTTTCTTCAGAACTGAGGTGAGGTTCACAGGCCTCTAATTCCCAGGATCTTACTTAAAAACAATACCACATTAACAACTTTCCAATCTTCAGGCATGTTTGCTGGCTTATAGATTTTGGGCCTGATCCAGCTCTCAATGAAGTCAATGGAGAGACTCCTATTGACCTCAGTGGGAGCTGGATTGGACTAGGATTAAATATTCTCCTCCGGATCTCCATGATTTCATGTTTATTTCCTTCAAAACACCCTCAAGAGAACCTGTCAGTCTACTAACCTCCTTCACTCAAGCGTCTCAAGTTACCTGCTGAGTTTTCCTCTATGATTTCAATTTCTGAGAAGGTCACACTTAGATTTCTCATAAATAAATAAATAAATATTTTAAGAATATAAATGTCCTTGTTTTTCCCTACAGGCCAACTAATAAAGCCTGGTAAAGCCCATTGCTAAATGTCCATCAACTATTTCATTACTTTCTTTCCCTCTACTCTCTCCATGATGGCCAGCTTTCAGTCATACATGCAGCTTTTATTACTTTGGATTTAAAGACTTAAAAATTATTTAGCCTCATAATCTCTTTCCCCTTGTTACTTCACATCTGCATCTTAACTTAGGAGAACCTGTGCTCCATAGACAGTGGCTAGGAATACTACAGGGGCTGAAGAAAGATGATTACACAATTTCTGTTAGCTTTCTATGGGATTTGGGTGGCTAACTTCCTTGATCTCTTTGAAAATCCTAGCCAGTATGTGTGTGATTTGGGCCCATTTTCTTATTTTTAAAGGATTTTTTTATAAATATAAAACAGGCACTTTTTTCTGTGTGTCCTTAATCACACAGCTTTTTGACTCAGAGATACACAAACTATATGTGCATCTAACAGAGATGGGCAAACTGTGGCCCGTGGGCCACATCTGATGTGCAGGACTGTCCTGCTCAGCACTTGAGCTCCCAGCTGGGGAGGCTAGCCTCTGGCCCCTTCCCTGCTGCCACCTCTCCCCTGCAGCCTCAGCTTGCTGTGCTGCCAGCGCTCTGGGCAGCGAGGCTGCGAACTCCTGCTGAGCAGCATAGCTACAAGAGCCACAGGTGTGCCCTGGTGCTCTAGACTGTGCACTGGCATGGCTACCAGTCCTGGTGCACTGAGCGCCATGGTAAGGGGGCAGGGAGCTGGGGGGTTGCATAAGGGACAGGGGGTTCTGTGGGGCAGTCAGGGGACAGGGAGCAGTCAGCAGTTGCGTAGGTGTGGGAGTCCTGAGGGGCCTATCAGGGGACAGGGGTGTGGATTGGGGTTGGGGCAGTCAGGGGATGGGGAACAGAGTGGGTTGGATGGGGGTGGGGTATCAGAGAGCCTGTCAGGAGGTGGGGGTGTGGATAGGAGTCGGGAGGGGGCAGTCAGGGGACAGGGAGCAGGGGGGTTGGATAGCGGGTGGGGAGGCTAGGGGCAGGGGGTCCCAGGAGTGGGCGGTCAGGGGACAAGGAGCAGAGGGGGTTGGATGGGTCATGGGTTCTGAGGGAGGTAGTCAGGGGGTGGGAAGTGGAAGGTGTCGGATGGGGGAGAGGGCCAGGCTGTTTGGGGAGACCTTCCCTACGTGGCCCTCCACACGGTTTCGGAACTCCGATGTGGTCCTCAGGCCAAAAAGTTTGACCACACCTGATCTAACATATTATTCTTAAATAGCCTCCAGGCTGATTACCTGAGCTTTTACATTTTTCCTTTACCCTTCAGTCTGCTGTTAACTACTTTCCTCAAAGCTTTTAAACAGTCTCATTTCAAGTGCACTGTCAGTGTGTTATCCATGGGGGAGTCACCCTCTATTATGATATCAAACCTAATTTTGCACAGAAAAAACCACCAACCACTTTGATCTTCAAACTTCCATAGGTTGAACTTAATTTTTCTTTCTAAGCATGAACATGAGCATTTCATCCTGCCCCTTTCTTCTGCATCACATGCACAAACATACCAGCCCGTGGGCAATATTTTCAAAAATGATGAGTGATTCTGTGTGCCCTGCTTCCCCCCTAAAACACATGAGTGGACAGCTGACTTTCAGAAAGTGCTGTGTCTGAAAACAGGCTCCTAATAAAGATATCTCAAGTTGGACACCCAAAATCATGTCACTTTTGAAAATCTTGGTCAATATTCTTTTCTCATTTGATCAGGGCTGCAGTAGGTTAAAAATGAATTCTTATAGATAATAGAAATCTTTCTTAAGGGACAAATGAATATTACCTATGCCTGTAAACAACCACTGTACAGTAAATACAGACAACACTGTTCCAAAGCACAAAATTCATTTAACAGTTTCAAAGCTATTTTTTGGTTCTTAACATGGAAGCAACAAAAAAAAGATCTTTATATTTAATAAAGAAGAAACACATTTTGTATAGGTGATTAGATCGTGGTCAGCATTTAGCATAATGATGAAGCAGCTCACAAGTTGCTGTAGCCACCTTCTCATTGTGAATGGGGCAGGCTTGTATCTAATTAAATTTACATCACCTGGGTAATGTAATGTACACTGCTATTTTAACAAGCTCCCTCTGTGTTGGCAGCTTGGTGCTATTGCTTTAATTTCCTTACAAAGCAATACTGACTACAAACAATAGCATAATGATGGCATTTTGGAGGATTTAAACAGAGAGGATAAAAGCGCTGAAAAACCTACATTAATCTCACATTCTAAAACAATATATGTTTCACTGCAAAAATATACCTAGAATATATGGCATCTAAGCCATCTACAGTATTTTTAAATTCTTAAATAGAGTGTAGAAAGAGGTTTTTTTTTTTAAATGCCTTAAAAGCAGAAGCCAATATTTTGATGATAACCTAGGGACATGATTTTAAAAGCAGGCCTCTAAAATTATTCTCCCCAATTTTGCCCATTTGTTTACATAAAGCCCATATATAATTCACGTAACTCTGACAACTACACCATTTGTATAAACTAATTAACACACAGCAAATTTGTAGGCAAAATTTCAGAGGCTTTTTTAAAAAGGATGCCCCTCAAGATAAATAATATGTTGTAATTTTAATTTGTATTATTCTAAATTCTTACTGCCACATAAATAGTATGTTTTATTGACAACTCATCTACATCCAACTATCTTTGTTTCTTAAATATTGATGATATATTAAAAGTAAGTTGAGATACAAACAATCTAAAGTAACATTTGCTATCTTAGAGAGTCCTCAGTATTACTTTTAATTACAACTGTTTCGTGCAGCTAGTATATTTTATTTGTTTTCCCTGTGCTAGTCATCACCTCTTTACCCCAGATCTGTCGTGCTACTAGTCTTCTACTTATTTCAGCTGGGGACCCAAATTGACAGGCTGTTTAGAACACATTAAAAGAGGCGCCTATGCAGCAAAACTCTGACTAAAAATGTGGATCTATTGTCACATCAGGAGATAAAATTTAATAAAGGAATGGGAGGCATACAGATCTCCATATCTCTGTTATTAAGAACCTGTTCTTATTTACACTATGGGCATTTTTATACCTAAATAATAATTATATCAATTGCATATATTTCTATGCAATATACTCTCACAAAGAAAAACTTTGTTTCTTTAAGGGTATCCACCTGTGCAAATATTTAAAGCAAGGAAATATCCAGCTAATGTATCCTTTTCTAATATCTAAACATCACATCCAGTATATTCACTAACAGGTTCCACCTCTGTGTATAAAGAAATACCATAGGTCTCCAACATGTCCAGTAGGAAAATACTCAACCTACTTTTGTCTCAATTACTGTGTGTTATGTAGCTGGCTTTTGTGACTCACTATGAGAGGCCCTGCAGTCCTGCTAAACCCTGCCCCAGGAAGAGTGAGATGGGAAGAAAAGAGCAGCAAAGGTGGTTCCTCAAGGCCTGCCTAGAGTGGCTTCACTGATGCACCCATCTGGGAAGCTAGAAAAAAGACCTGGTCCTCCAACAGCTAGAAGACGTAGTGACAGCCAATCAGAGCCCAGGAGGCTAAGTTAAAAGAGGCTGCACGGCATTAGCAGGTCAGTTCCTGGCTGGGATCAGAAGAGAGAAGAAGAGTGCTCCTCTCTGGCATGGAGACAGAGAAGAACCTGAGAAAACTGAGCTAGTCTGAGATAGGACTATAGACAGAAGAGCCTGGTAGGAAGTGGCCCAGGGAAATAGCAGTGATGGATTAAAGTGAACAATACATGGCTGCTGTGTACAGGGTCCTGGGCTGGATCCCAGAATAGCTTGTAGGCCCAGGTTCCCAGCCAGCCACAAGTAAAGAGGCGTAAACTCCAAGAAGGAGACAGATCTTGTTGGGGATCCCGAACAAAGGGATGAATTTAAAGGTTCCAATGCCAGGACTGAGGATCCAAGGGAAAAAAGACTATTTAGTCATCAGACTCTTTAATATCCCAGAAGAGGTTCATTTGGACTTTGTGACTTGGCCAAGCTATTGAAAACCCACTGACGTCAGCCTGCAGGAAGTGCCGGGGTGAGAAAGGACAGTGGCACTGTACCTTGCCTCTTGGAGGAGCTCAAGAATTGAGTACCTTTTTACACCCTGTAACATAAAATTCTGCTTTAGCAACATCAATTGTCCTATCTGTTACTCATCTATACACCAGTGACCTATATGTGTTATTTTTCCATGGAGAAGTATGAGGTCAGCATTAAGGTTCTGCATAATAGTGTAATTTAAAGAAGTGTATTTTAGTTTTATTGTATATGAAATTCAGCAGCTTCGCTGTGTTTATTTTCAACTATGTAGAGATTATCAATTTTAGAGGAGAAATATTTCAAGATTTAGGAAAAAAAAAGGAGTTACAGTTAAAAATGAAATAAATTGACATCTATGTGAATGCTGAGGTTGATGGGAACTATATATTTTGTACAAAAGAGCAAACACTGGTAATCTGACTTTTTCCCAACTACCGTTTTCTCTCACTTCTATTCCTGCCTTACTTCTTCTTTGCACCCACGTTCATTCTTGGAGACTTCAATTTCCATGATGCTGAGCTATCTGATCCCTTTTCTCCCTCACCTGATATATAGACTTAGATCAATCAAAAAGGCCATTTGCTTGATCTAGTTTTCACCATAGACTGCCCACGCTCTCTGCCTCTGACCTCTCCATCACTGAAGTCTTCTGTCTCCCCCCATCTCATTCAGCATCATCTCCTTTGATCTTCCAACCAACCATTCCATGACTTCCAGTCCATTAATGTCAAAGACTTCTCCTTTGCTGTCCTCCTCCTCCTCTCTGTGATCTCATCCCCCTCTCCCACAGATTTAGTCATTGACTTTCTCCATCACCTTGTATTACTTAGCATTTCTCATGCAACAAAAGGGCCCATCTTTTCAATCCCCTTTTTCCATTGTTGCTGCTGAGTGTTTCTGGTGAAAGACCCATGACCATGCTGATTTCCTCTACTATAGATTTACTCTCTCTTTACCTTCAATTCCCTATTTAAGGCCTCTCCTCATGTCTGCTAAGAATGTTGCTAACTTCTTCAAAGAGAAAATTCACTAACTCTCCCTCTCTTTTCTTATGCCAACATCTCCTCATTTTCCCTATGACTGAAGCTGAGATCCTGTGTCTTCCTTCTTTCTGTATCCCTTTCACCTGCCCCTGCAACACCCCATCCCATAATTCCAACATTCTCACCCCTCCTCTGCTTCATCTCACTCCTTCTTACTCATCTCTCTTCTTCATCTCTCCCTCTCATCTGGTTCATTCTCCTATCAATACAAGCAATGCTTTAGTTTCACCCATCTTAATCCCTTCCCCTTGACCCTATTGGTCTCGTCAGTTACCATTCTGTCCCTTCATCTCTAAAGCTTATAGAACTCCTTGTCTACAAGCACAGCTTAGAGTTCTTCTCCTCAGAGTTCTTAGAGTTCTCTTCCACCACTGGACTCTCTTCAATCCGACTTATGTCTTCACTGAAACTGCTCTCACCTACGTCTATAATGACTTCTTCTTGACTACAACTCAGAACAAGTACTCCATCCTTCTTGAATTGTTGGTTATCACTGACATACAGTAGAACCTCAAGAGTTACGAATACCAGAGTTACGAACTGACCAGTCAACCATACACCTCATTAAGAACTGGTCATTAAGAACTAGAAGTATGCAATCAGGCAGCAGCAGAGACAAAAAAGAAGCAAATACAGCACAGTAATATGTTAAACATAAACTACTAAAAATAAATGGAAAGTTAAAAAAAGATTTGACATAGTAAGGAAACTGTTTCTGTGCTTGTTTCTTTCAAATGAAGATGGTTAAAAGCAGCATTTTTCTTCTGCATAGTGAAGTTTCAAAGCTGTAAGTCAATGTTCAGTTGTAAATTTTTGAAAGAACAACCATAGCATTTTGTTCACAGTTACCAACGTTTCAGAGTTACGAACAACCTCAATTACTGAGGTGTTCATAATGCTGATGTTCTATTGTAGTCCACCATGCTCCTCTTCTTGAAATCTTGCCCTCTCTAAGCTTTTGAAACTTCACCCTCTGTTGGTTCTCCTCCTACATTTCTAATAATTCTTTCATTAGGAGTATCCTCCTCTTCCCAACTGTCACTCAGCTTCCACAGGCCTCTGTACTTGGATCCTCCTCTTCTTCCTCCACACTGGTAATCTCATTCACAAATGAGGCTGTAATTAACATCTCTGTAATGATGACCCAGAGATCTACCCTTCTCCTGTCATTTACACCAAAATCTTGGCTTGTGTTTCTAACATCTCCTCATGGATGTCCAGCTGTCAACTCAAGCTCAGCATGGTCAAAAGCTGACCTTTAGATCTTTCCTATCACTGTAGACAACACTATTATCTTCCCTGTCACTCAAGCCAATAACCACTTCACCTTGAATGGTTCCTTAGAGTACATGCTAACTACTAATGCTAAACTATTTGTTTGATCTTGTACTTAACTGTGGCACTCTAAGGCCATGGTTACACTTACAGGATTATAGCAGTATTGGTTATAGCTGTCCTCATATACAGCTATAGGGATAGCACTATAGCGTGGCCACACTGACACCCGCCAGCGGTATAACGTGGCCACATTTGCGGCACTTCAGGCAGCATTGGGAGCAGCGCATTAGGACAGGTATCCCAGCATTCAGCTGGGTGCAATGTGCTTTTCAAACGAGGGGAGTGAGGGGGGACATGTTGTGTGTATGTGGAGGGAGAGAGCGAGTGGTTTTTCCGTCCTTCTGAGAGCCTGTCAGCGCGTGTCCATTCACAGAGAAGACTAGCAGGCTTTGTTTTCACACAGGCTCCCTCCTTAAACATTTGCATTGCTTATCTGCAGAGTTAAGAGAGAAACGCTGAAAAGGTACTTCCGCATTCCTCCAGCCGAGTTCAAAAAGGGGAAGAGACATCAATTGCCTTAAATGGCTCCAGGCATCTCAAGAGATCACTTGTAGCGCAGTGGGTTCCACATTCTCGCCGTAGCGCTACAGTGGGAGCGCTACAGCCCTTATTCCCCGTGTGGAGATGGATTACCAGTAGCGCTATAAATCCGAGGTTATGGCGCTCTACGTGCCTCACCAGTGTGGACGGGTAGGAGGTTATAGTGCTTCTGGCGGCTTTATAGCGCTATAAAGTGCCAGTGTAACCAGGGCCTAAGTGCCGTTATCAGACCTGAGGAAGAGCTCTGTGAGGCTGGAAAGCTTGGCTCTCTCACCTCCAGAAGTTGGTCCAATAAATGATATTACCTCACCCACCTTGTCTCCCAGAAGCTAAAAGGAAGTTAACACAGTAGCACAATTACGCTGCCAACACTTACATGCAATGATATTCCCATATCTGTTCTTCATTCTGTTCTCATCTTTCTTAGCTGAGTCCCAGGGTGCAGACTGTCCTTCAAAGAAACTCTATTAAAAAAAAGATAGAAAGAAAGTGACATTAAGAAATTCAGTATGTAGCATCAGGAACCCTAAGAGTAAAGGATAAAGCAATGGAGCAGGGAAGAAATACTACAACAGCCAAAATTACAGTTGTTAAAGAGATATTTAACTAATTTGCTTATCTAATAATGATACCAGACTCTTCTTTGAACAGCACTTTCTTTCAGCTCCATGTTTCACATGGAGGGTTTGACTCGAAAATAAAGTGCATATCAGCAAGAATGATTTTTGTGCAAAGAGAGATAATTAACCTTGCAAAAGTTCCGTGCCTGTAATGCTAAGCATAATTGACTAATTAACGTGCATTGTCCAAATTCTGCTCCTAGTTACACCAGCATAAAACCGGAATAAACCCAGTGAGATTACTGATAGCAAAATCTGACCCTGTGTTAATAATATACTACCAACAATCAGAGAGGCAGCCATGTTAGTCTGGGTCTGCAGAAGCGACACAGAGTCCTGTGGCACCTTAAAAATCCGACGAAGTGGGCATTAGCCCACGAAAGCTTATGCTTCAATACTTTTGTTAGTCTTTAAGGTGCCACGGGACTCTTTGTCACTTATACTACCAACAGTTTCACATTTACTTGGTGATAAGTGGTTATTCAGTCTCTTAATACACAGTGGCATTATTCTCAATTTGCATTCAATTGGCCTTTTATTAAAAACATTATTTACAACCCCTCCAAGATTATTAGATTGTCAGCAAAGAAAAATGATGTTATTTTATGAAAAATACAATCTTATTATTTGCATTAGTTTTATTAAGTACAGTACAGAGACTGGGTGAATATTAGACAAAAATAAAGATGCTAACAATATCTCTTTATATTAATATAATACACCACTTGGCATAAGAAGTTCTCCACTTTTCATGTGCAGGTCGGGTTCTAAAATAATCACATTCACACAGTGTCTTTGTGTGCACTGTGTCCATAAAAGTCAGGGTCATCCATAGGCATAAGCAGCTGCGTAGGGCACCTGAAAATTTGGGGTATCCCTGGGTCTTAGTGTCCACCCTCTCGCCTATCCTGACCCTTCCTGCAAGTTCCCACCACAGCTGACTGCTGCAGCCTGGTGAGTCTTCTTCTGGAGAAGATCTAGTACTTAACAGTGAAAAAGCCTTCCAGCCTGCCAGACCTATTAGCACAACATGGAAACTGTTAAAGAGCCATTCAAGTGGTAATGAAGCCATTTAACAGTCATTTGCCAATCCCCAGGTACATACTATCAGTTTCTGAATGTACTGCCCCAGCCTACATTGGCAAGTTTCTGTGCAGTAAAGAAGCTTTCTGTGGTATAACTCCCAAGGTGTATGCACTGCAAAGCCACTTAGTGCACAGAAACTGTGCAGTTGCAGCGCTGTAAAACCCACCCCGACGAGAGGCGTACAGTTTTCTGCGCCGGGGTACAGCGCTGCGGTGACAGTGTAGACATCCTGGTCGATTACAGTGCTGGGATTGGCCTCCACGGGGTGTCCCACAATGCCTGTTCTTGCCTCTCTGGTCATCGGTTTGTACTCTACTGCCCTGCCCTTGGGTGACCAACCATCATCCTCACCCCATCATGCCTGCCCCATAAATTCCTCTTAATTTCTTGCTGGAGTCAATGAGAGACAAGAATTTTCAGCTCCCAAATGAGCACTTTGAATAAAAAACCTAGAGAGCTACTAAGTTATGTGATAGATACACAATGGGCCAAATTCATGCCTCATGTAAGCAAACAGAATTCCAGTGGCTTTAGTGGAGTTCTCTCCTCTTGCAGATGGCTGAATTCAGACAGTTGCCATGGAAATATAAAGGGCTGTCTCCTTAGCCCCGTGACACCAATAGACAGAGGTATTTTTGCATCACACTGAGAAATCCTGATTCCTACCATGAGCTTCATAGTCTGTTTCCATTGTGGGTGATGCATGTTTATGTTAAATATCTACATTTTTCAAACTGCTTTAGATTGTTTTGATTATTATTTTTTAAAAAGATCTACAAATAAACCAAAATGTTTTCTTTGGGGTTTTATTTTTCTCTTCCATAAACGTTACTCTTTTAAAAAAAATTGAAATAAAAATCAAGCAACTTCTAAGGAAAATAGAAGAACAATGTCCACTTATGCTGACCCTTTTCTGTAAAGATTTTTCTTGGCAGTACTCTTACTCTAGTATTATGATGATGAAGACTGGAGTGGTGAGATAAATGGAAGAAAGAGATATCTATTGCACTGCTTGAACAGAAAAAATAAACAGTAATTACAAAAGACAGCTGAAGTACAATTTCTTAGATTCTCAATATGTTACTATATATAAGCAAAGGGCTTGTCTACAAAAGGGGGAAAATGTGCTGTATGAGGAGTGTGATTTATAATATACACTAACATGTTGTGCGTGAATTAGTTCATGTAGACCCTGCTGGTGAGCTTTAACGTAGTGTATTTGAAACAGTACATTCAAGTCCTCTATGCAACTGTTAGTGCGCACCAGCAGGGATTATACAGACCAATTAATGCACAACATACAAAGCATATCCCACAGTGTAGACAAACCCAGAGACAGAGCAATAATCTATACTGGATTAGAAGAGTTCTTTTGGTCCCTGAGGTAAATGAAGGAACAAATGACTCACAAGTGTTCTATCAAGATCTTTAATTACTTGTGAGAAATACAAGTTTCATTCCAGTGTCTTTTGCTCCCCCTGTGTCTTTTAAGCACGTTGCCCTACTGGGATAGAGTGGTTCAAAAGTTCACTGAATTGCACAGGGTATCATGGCAGCTGCCCATATTAAATCATCAGCATTAGTAATTTTCTTTAACAGTAGACCCTTAGCCAGAAAAATGCCCTAAGACATCCTTCAGTTCACCAATGATTGCAAAAAGCCTGGGCCTGGATGCCAGGGTAGGGGCCAAGTGAGCTGGAAAAATGCTGAGGGGAGAGGGTGGACTCAGTGGGCCTGGATGGGGGGTCATCCCACCACTGCTGTCACCTCCTCAGCCAGGATCTTTGGCAGGCAGCTGTGATGCTGCACAGAGCAGCGACCCTGAGTAGCCTATGTTAGAAGTGGCTGGTCCCACCCATTCAACTCCCCACCTGGCCCAGCTGCCAGGGACAGGTGCTGAGTGTAACAGGGGCAGGTACAGCAGAAGAAGGACAAAGCCCCTCGTAGCTCCGCCCCCTCCATGCCCGACAGGCTAAGCAGAAATCTGCAGCGGGCAGAAGATGGGGGCGGGGGGAGATGGGACGACGCACTTGACCCTGCATGCCACCCTTATGCATTGCCTATGGAAAAAAACCCCTACCTTTTCTTAGAGTGAAAATTTCAGTATGAAAGTGTCATATCTGTAACTTTTTACCAACAAGAAAACACATGATTTTTTTTTTAAAAAAAGAAAATGTGAATGATTGAATGATCAATAAAGCAGCAACCATCTAGGATGGCTCTGCTTGCTTTAAATCAATGCTGCAATAGTCAACATTAAAAATTAAACATTTGCCAAGAGTTAATGCACTGTGCTGCTCACACTAGGAAACAATTGCAATATTTCAGACAGGAGTGTGAGATAACTGTTGTAAATTTTGTCTTTTATTGACGACTTTTTAACTATGTCATCAGAAAGCCGTAGGGCTAGAAATGTTGGAAGCTCTCTAGAAATATGGCTGGAGGATAGAGATGTGAGTGTGTGGTCTTATGGGCAGATATAGAGGCTAGAGATTTGGGTACTATTCACAGCTCTGTCATTGATTCTGTCACCTTGGGCAACTCACTTGCACTCTACCTCAGTTCTGCTATCTGTAACATAAAGGTAGTAAAATGAATCTACCTTGTAAGTCCTTTGAGATATTCCAATGAAGAATGTTACATGACTCTTATTATTATTACACAGCTGAAAAACTTTTTTTAAAAACATAGATGGGTTACTAGGTGACAACAATGTAAGTACCTACCACATCATTTACAAAATGAAAGTACTGAAAAGCAAGGAAATGAAAAGTTAGGGCTATCATAAATCTTATGCTGCCTGAATAATAAACACATTATTCACAACAAGTACAAAGACATGCATATTTCATTACAGCAAAACTTTAACCCTGATCCACTGACTTGCTTTTAAATGTAATTTTTTTTCATTAGATCAATTTTTTTTTATCTGATTTTTTAAAAGTGATATTGTTAAGTGGAAAATATCAGTACTTTCTTTTATCAACTGACAACACATTTCTGGCTAAATACTTTACACAGCTGTTTCTTGATGATAAGGTTCATATGTTGTTTAATAGAAAAGTGCACAATGTTATTATATATGATACAATCATGCATGTATGTGGACTTGCATTGAGGTTGATCACTGTGCCACTCACAATGTACATTGTGACAACCAGGAGGGGTTCCCAGAATTGTGAGTTACTGTGCTACCTCTCAAACTCAGCAGTTGTGAGTTTTGCTGCTGCTAAAGTATGTTTCAACTCCCTGACACACCATCTTGTCTTCCCAGCCAGAAAACACTGGCCATCATGTGCCAGCCCCTCTGCCATGTACATTTGCCAAACTGGACAGTCTCTATGCAAAAGAATAAATGGACACAAATCTCACATCAGGAATTAGAACATTCAAAAACCAGTAGAGCACTTCAATCTCCCTGGTCACTCAATAACAGACCTAAAAGTGGCAATTCTTCAACAAAAAAACCTTCAAAAACAGACTCCAATATGAAACTGCAGAACTGGAATTAATATGCAATCTGGACATCATCAAATTAGGTTTGAATAAAGAGTGGGAATGGTTGGGTCATTACAAAACCTAAAGCTAATTTCCCGCATATTAATTTCCCCCTACTGTTACTCACACCTTCTTGTAATGGGCCACTCTCATTATTATTACAAATGTGATTTTTCCTCCTTTGGTACTTTACTGTTAATTGAATTGTCTCATTAGACTGACCTCACACTTGCTAATGCAACTCCCATTCTTTCATATGCTGTGTATTTACACCTGCTACTGTATCTTCCACTCCATGCATCTGATGAAGTGGGTTCTAGTTCACGAAAGCTTAAGTCCAAATAAATTTGTTAATCTCTAAGGTGACACAAGGATTCCTAGTTGTTTTTGCTGACACAGACTAATATGGCTATCACTCTGAAACGTCAGACTTTGCCAGTCTAAACTTTGCCGAGCACAGTGATTTTCAACCTGTGTTCTATGTCTAAGGGTAGTCTAGATGTGATAAATCGACCCCTGAGCACTATCCCATCGACTCCTGTACTCCAGCGCCATGAGAGATGCAGGTGGAGTCGATAGGGGAGAAGCAGCAGACGATTCATCTCAGTGAAGATGGCGCGGTAAGTGGATCTAAGTACGTCGACTTCAGCTATGTTATTCTCACAGCTGAAGTTGCATATCTTAGATCGATCCCCAACCCCCGAAATGGTATAGTGTTTCCCAAACTGTGTTCTGCGGAACACTGGTGTTCCACATGATGTGAATAGATGTTCCCTGAAAGAATCCTAATTTTAAAAAAGAGTATTTAAATTTTTTTAATTTTAAATTTGGCATATTTGAAGCGTAGTTTACAACTCTCTTTGAATTACTATGATTTAACATAAAACTCTTTTTCCAGTTATTGATAGATCTCGTATTGATATCATAGCGTAAAGAGAATTCTGACTCTTGCACTTGATTTTTGTACTACTTTATACGCGCTTTCCAGTTAGAAATTGTTAGTTCAAGTTATTTTAAATTTGTATTTTTGCTTTGTTTTATAAAACATATTTGAGCATAAATAACATAATTTTTATTTGAAAACCAAACAACTACAATATTATAAGTGTTCCATAAATATATACCAGGCTAAAAAGTGTTCCGTGGCCAAAAATGTTTGGGAAACAGTGGTATAGACCAAGCCTAAGATTTCCAAAGGGGTCTGCACCACAATTAGAAATGTTTAAGGGTCTGCAAACTTAATAAGATTGAAAACCACTGGCCTAGCAGATAATTATCAGAGAAACTCAACTGCCAAATTGCTCAGAGATGTATCTTGCAGTCTTCTGCCCTCTCAATGAACACTCAGGCTATTAAGTTTGCTGCTTCATTAAAGAGAACGTATGCAGCAGTTTATTACCTTAACTGGGGTCATACACACACTAATTTAATCAAAACACTAAACTGCTATACAGTAAAAGTAAAAAAAGTTTATTAAACAAAAAGTCATAGGCTTAAGTGATACCAAGGATAAGAACTAAAGATAGAAAGGGTAACATAAAACCCCAAACTACATATACACGTCTAAAAATAAAACCTGATTTAACAAACTAGACTGTCTTGTTCAGAGACATGTTTCTCATCAAGTCTCCTTTCTAGCATGGCTTACCAGACTCTTTGGCCAGAATCCTTCACAGAGCTCAGATGCTCAGTTTCTTTGTCGCCTCAGATGAAGGGTAACTTAGGGATTCTCGTATAGCCAAGTATTACTCTAAAGCACTGTCTCAACCTTTCCTGACTACTATACTCCTTTCAGGAGTCTGATTTGTCTTGCGTAACCCAAAGTTTCACCTCACTTAAGCACTACTTGCTTACAAAATCAGAGATAAAAATACAAGTGTCACAGTATGCTATTACTGGAAAATTGCTTACTTTTTCATTTTTACCATAAAATTATAAAATAAATCAATTGGAATATAAATATTATACTTACATTTCAGTGTATAGTATATAGAGCAGTACAAACAAGTAATTGTCTGTATGAAATTTTAGTTTGTACTGACTTCGCTAGTGCTTTTTAGGTAGCCTGTTGTAAAACTAGGCAAATATCTAGATGAGTTGATGTATCCCCCTGGAAGTCCTCAGCGTACCCATGGTTGAGAACCAACGCTCTAAAGGGTATTCCCAGATAAAGTTCCTTTTCCCTGCTAGGTATAGATGCTACACTGTCTGGTCTAAACTCCATGCTGGTTTCTGCCCTCCTGGTGATTTTTACTATGCAAATGAACTCTTCCAGTAACTTCCAATACAAATGAATACCTTGCTGAATTTGGCCATGGTTGGTTTGAGGTGTTGGCCTCATTTATTTATCTCGAGGAAACTGGTTTATCAACTCTCCCTGACATGTCTGATTGAAACACATTTTACTCACATATCACCAGTACATATGTAAAGTTATTTTGTGGAGGAACTGTACAGACATCACAGAAGAATATTAGTTATCAGTCACTTATTAATTTGCCAATGATATAGTCATGCTACTTTTTGTGTACATAGCATGACAAAAGTGTGCTGTCTGGCACTGGAGCGCTCTTAGAATCATATGCATACGCATAATTTTTATATTACTTATTCAGACAACTGTTGAGCTTATATTTTGAGATCACAAATGACAGAACTGCATTTATTTTGAGTAAGAGTTAAGGTTATGGTCTCATGATAGAATATGCTTTATACTAAAAACACTCTTTGGCCCAGATTCTGCAAAACTTGTACATGTGGTTTATTATAAGCAGGTATATTTGTGTTCGCAAGATTAGGGTGTTTATGTATTTATGTGGCAAGTACAGATTTCATGATGCTCTTGGCCTTTTCTTTATTTATTTTTCAGAGGTTTGCAAATGGTGCGATAGGTAACTATGCTTGTCAACTGAAAACCTCAACTGGATTTTGAAAGTTTTTTGGGATTTCCCAGGTTGGTTGCTTGGTTTTATTAAAAAGTGTTTTAAAAATAGGGTGATGAGATGTCTCAATTTTATAGGAACAGTCCTGATTTTGGGTTTTTTTTTTCTATATAGGCTCCTATTATCCCCCAACCCCCATCCCAATTTTTCATACTTGCTGTCTGGTCACCCTATTTAAAAACCAACATGCATACTCCTTAAGTAGCTTCGACGAAAGAGTTTATTGAAACAGACTGTCTACAACAAGCTGTACATCACCCCAAATGTTTGTGAAGAATGTAACACACTCTCAATGTTGGCAACCCCACTGTGCACAAGCAACGAAGACTTCATTCCACTATCACCGCTTTGTTCATTGAAAGAGGATTTTTAGTGATGGGGCCAGAGGAGAACATCTTTACTTTCAGTCTTTTCTTCTCAGTTAGCTCCCATAACTGAGAATCCAAGTCTAGTTTTCAAGTAATGAGACTCTTAAAAGTTTTACTATGACTGTCCTTAAACTGTCTGTTGCACAAACAAACGTAGAAATCTGTGTAATCAATGTAATTGACCTACCATCATTTAGAAAACACTTATCACCATGTTATTGTAACTGAGGTGTATACATGGATGAAAAAACAATAATGGCTGATTGAGGATAGCAAATAAAATATATCGATACTGTCTCAAAATCATCCTCAATGTCTTTGACAGTTTCTGGAAAAATTCTTCTACCTGCTGAGACTTTCTAATACAATTTTGAAAATGTTAGCATTTTATTTTTGGGTACAAGGTAGCGTGACTAGATTGCAAGAGTGAAATATCAGGACACACTGGGCGAGCGGCGGAGGAGGTTGGGGGGAGACCGGCGAGGTTTTGTGTGTGCAAGGATATTTTGCGCCCTAGGCAAAATTTTACCTTGCGCCCCCCAACCCTTTTCCCAGAGCATTGCTTATTATAAACTTTTAAAATGAATATCGAATAATGTAATGTAGCATGGGGCAGAGGGTTGGAGTGTGGGGGGAGGGTTCTGGCTGGGACAGGGGATGAGGGGTTTGGTGTGTTGGAGGGGCTCAGGGCTTGGGTTGAGGGTGCGGTGGAGAGGGAAGCTCTGGCTGAGGGTGCAGACTCTGGGGTGGTGCAGGGCAAGGGATGAGTCTGGGTGCAGGCAGGTTGCTCTGGGACTGGGGCCAGAAAGGAGGACTCCCCCGAAGATCGGGGGGAGGAGCCCCCCTTTTCTCCCCTCCCCCTCCCGCAGCAGCAGCACACTCACCCAGTCACTGGCAGGAGAAGTTGGGGGGCACTAGGACCCGGCGGTGGCAGTTGCTGCAGGGAGGCATCATGTTGCTGCACTGAGAGACACAGGGACGCTTTGGCTCTGAGGGCCATCGAGGTGCATGGGGGCAGCAAGGGGTGGCCGGGGACACTTGGGGGAGGCTCAGTGGGGAGGCTGGAGCTGGGTTGTGTGTGTGTGGGCGGCTGGAGGTTCTCTGCCCACTGCCTACAAGCCCCATCCTGCAGCATTCCGTGTGGAGATCTCCTCCCCTTCTCTGCCTACCTGGGGCCCATGTGCAAGCTTCTGCGGAGCTGCCCCAGGCAGAAGCAGTAATTGGCACGCCGGCGCCTGGCCCCCAATATCGGGACAAAAGGGCATCCTGACCGATGTATGGTCGGGACGCAGGACAAGTCCCCTAAAATCGGGACTGTCCCGATAAAATCGGGATGTCTGGTCACCCTAGTACAAGGGGAGCTGAAAATCATTCTTAAACAGACCCCCGGTTATAATCTTAATTACAAAGAGACATGGCATGGTTGTTCCTATGTGGCCTGATTCAAAAGAAATGATGTGCACTGCACACATTTTAGACATAGACTCACCTGAGCTACACAACAAACTTGTCAAGGCCAGACATATTTCAGTTAGTCTACAAACACTCTAATGAGGAAGACAGCAAAAATCCTGACTCTTTAGAGCATTAATCCTCATAGCCCTCACTGGCAATAACTTTTTAAAAAGAGAAAGTTACTCACCTTGTTCAGTAACAGAGATACTTTGAGATATACCCCTGTGGGAGCTCCACTTTAGGTGTCACATTGACACCTAATCGGAGCACCCACAGGGACACCACTCGAAGAAGAATGAGAGTTGAACTACATTCTCTCCTTTGACTGACTGCAGGTGAACTACCAACTCAGTCACTTATTTTTTGTTTAAAGACACAATAAAACAAAATATGGTATTTCCTATAAGTTTACATCAGGGTGGTCTTTTTTCTTCAAAGGGAAAGTGCCCTCAATTCATCTTTTTATTTTTATATTTATAAAGTCCAAATTTTTTGAGCTCCTTAGACTGCTAATCAGCCTGCTTAAGGATCCCTGCAAAATGGAGTCAAGAGATTCTGAACATGCTCAGTGGTTTCATCATCAGTGCCCAATGGAGGTGTCTGCGAGTCTCAAACAGATGGCCATGTTAGGTCTGTCTACACCCACGCTAGGTCTGTCTACACCCATGCTTGACTTCTGCAATTCTCACATTACTGCACAAAACACATTCTTCTGAGCAATTATATGCTTTTGCAATCACTTAATGACAGTAGGGGCAAGTCTCATGATATAATCCCTGTGATGCTGTATAACAATGAATAGTTATACTAATACAGTCACCCTGGGCACAATATTGCAATCAATCTTATAGAGAGTATATCACATAAGGTATCAATAGAAAAGTTATGAATCGCTAAGTAAGACCATCTTATTTATATGCAGGTATCATCTTTGTACCTGAAGTTATGAATATTTGTATCTCATACATGTGTGTTGTTCTTGGGTGACACCCATAAGATAGATTTATATCAGGGCTAGACAGCTACGTGTTGATGGCCCATTAAAGACACTCGGCTCTCAAAATGGGCCATTGAAGAAACCCATCCCGCCCAATGGTTTTTTTCCTGTGTATGCCTCAGACAGTAATGAGCCAATGCCCACCCACTGTGATTCAGCAAAACATGTAGGGGCATGTGATATTAGGATGACGAGATGTCCAGATTTTAGAGAGACAGTCCAGATATTTGGGGACTTTTTCTTACATAGGTGCCTACGACCCCCCACCCCTTGTCCCAATTTTTCACATTTGCCATCTGGTCACCCTATGTGATATGATCACGTGACCCTGGACTCCATGTTGGGCCAGTAACTTTCCATACACAGGGGCTGTGGGCTGGTTTTGTGACAATAAGTTTCCATGCACGTGGCAGAGGATATAAAAAACACTTGAGACATCTCCATTTTGCCTCTTCCCTGCTCCAATTCTCTGGATTATGGATTTACAACTAAAAGGAGTATCTTGAACTATAGACTAAGCGCCAACCAATCCTTTGGAAGTTACCAGAGAGACTGTTGCAAGCCAGCAGTTTATTTCATCAGTGCTAAAAACCTGATATAAGGAGCTTCCAATCATTTGAATGTATATAACATATTAGCGATTTATAACTCTCTTCTTTTCTTTTGTTAATAAATCTTTAGTTTGTTTACTAAGGATTGACTGACAGTGTGATATTTGAGTAAGATCAGAGATACATATTGATCTGGGGGTAACTGTCTGATCCTTTTGATTAGCAGAACTTCACATATGGTGAACTGAGTTTTCAGTAACCTCTCACTATATTAGACTTGTTTGTCTGAATGGGAGCCAAGGGCTGGAATGGCTATGGGGGACTGTGTTTAGCTTCTGGTTAACCAGTGTGGTACTGCAGAAGCTCTTTTATTACTGGCTTGGTGAATCTAATTATAGACTAAACCACCAGTTTTGGGGGATTATCTGCCCTGACTCTTGCAATCTGCCCTGCAGTGGCATTCTCAGCATGTTCTACCCCAGGGATCCAATCATAATCCCATAGAAATTAATAGAGAATGATACACTTTCTATATAATTTTAAACTAACTTATCTATGTATCTATTTTCTTATGCTGGTGCTATTGATTTAATATCTGGCACTTCTTACAGGATTCAACAGCAGCAACATAATTTTCATTAAATTGTATTGTTTGGCTTAAAACTTCTGTAGATAAGAAAAGCATTCTCTATTACATTCTGTAGATTTTTGGAATAATTTCCAAAGAATCCTATTTAAGATTTATAGGACCCTATTAGTTTCATACCATTTTAAATTCTTTAGGATGTTTTTGAAATGAGGTTCAATGTGAATTAATATGAAGACTGCAGTAGGAAACACAATTAAAATTCTAATTTAGCAATGTACTCCCTGGCACACTAGTTAGCAGTAACTTAACATAATTCATCTTCCAGATTTATTGCTAATGCACTGAATATAGTATGTTGAAGGGATTTTATGATCTTTCTTTGATAGGAAGACCCCTCTGGGCACCATATGCACATTTATACTGTAACTAATGTACAGGATATATTTTCAATTTGTGTACATAAAATTTAGTTAGTCTCAAACAGTACTTATTTTCTTTGATGAAATTAGATTCATGGTTTTAGGTGATTTGAGTGGATGTTTTTTCTGTACTGTATTGGAGGAGATTTTTATAAAGAACTCTTGGTTTTATTCAGCTTAATATGTAATTAAAAGTGTTGTCTCTGACTATCCTGTCTAATACATTCTGGAGAAAGGCAGTGAACCTAGACACCACTCGTGGCAGTAAAGTATCTATAAAACAATACAAATGAAACTGCACAGGCTCCAGTGAATACCAACTACACTTCTGCATTTTGAGAAGAAACATCCTCTTTGGGTGCAATGCAGAAAGAAATTGAACTTCACATATATGCTATCAGGTTTTTTTTCTGAATAAGAAACATATTCTGCAAGTCTATAACCTCTCCCCCGTATCATTGTCCATAGGATGTAATTACACATCTCAGTTGCATAACCCAAGAGTATGTGACTACAAGATGGCGCAGAGAGTTTTTTTTTTAAATGAGAGCTCCCAGTTCTCACCTATCATTACACACAAAGGTGCAGGAGTCAAAGATGACATACAATGCACTGTATGTACCTCGAGCTATATGGATAAAGGCTTTAGGGGTACTTTCAATCTGCATTTTTCTACCTCTTGCAAATGGACAACATATAAATTGACTACAATAATTACACTGGGCACGAAAGAGAAAAGCTCACCCTGCTACCCAGGCTGCAGCTTTGATGGAGCCGAGAATTGTGGCAACAACCTTTGCGGCTCGGAGAGATCTCACTAGGGAGAAGCCAAGGCAGCGTTCCACACGACCCCCCATCCTGCCTTCAGGCTGTGTGAGGGCTGCTTTTTTTCTCTCCACCTTGTGCTGAAGGGCATGTGGTGGAGTTTCACATGCTGTGCCTGGGCTCTGTCCCCACTGTTGCTGTCATGGGTATGGGTGGGACTGGGTTATTTTCTCCTATCTAGTGGCGGAGCATGATGGAGGTATGCTGCCAGAGAACTGGAAGAGACTTTTCCCATATGGCAAAATGGGCATGTGAATTGTTTCACCTTCCTCTTGGCATCCAGGAGGTCTAGTTTTGGAGTTCAGGTTACAATTGTCTCAACTTTAGAAGGTTCCAGTGTTGTCAGTGAGTTAGAAAGGGTCTATCTAAGGTCCCTGTAACCTAGTCGGGTGCTAGGGCATTCCCGCTGGGCATGGTGATGCATGGTGGTGGGATCTGCCTCTACGTCTCCGATCTCTGGCATGGAGGGGAGCAGGTTGGATCTCTGTCTTCCAGTCAAGTTCCCCTGGCAGATTTTGGGGGGTAATGGTGGTGGGTAGGGCCTTCATGCCTGCCATCAGCTCAATGGGTCACCTGGCCACTGGTGATCATTGAGAACCAAACTGGAATAATCCTTCTGGGTAGCTTTGGTGGTTACCTCAGTTAGATAATAATTTGAAATAAAAGCCTCTGTATTTTGTCATATTATGGTGTCTGCATCTCATTGTTTCCAGGTCCACACCAAGCAGCCACTACTGTAGATGGGGTTGTTTGAACTATTATCTGCCTCTCTCTTGGCTTTCAGCGTTTCATTAATAATCCTTGGCATGTCGCGTCTTCAAAGCACAGAACAAATATTAACTATCTATTAGAGGCCAGGCCCACCCACACTCAACTTTGGAGTTGCTGCCCAGTCTAGCTAATGTCTATGGCTTCCCCAGAAATTCCACCCACTGCCTTAAAGGGAGTTTAACAAGAAATTTAGAGATTCCTGGGGGTAATGAATACAGACTGAGTGGATATGATATAACCTCACCCAATCATCCTGTGGATCTTCACCTTCCTCCACAGAGGGCCCTCTGTGGGTCAGAGACAAGGCTGATGGTGCCATAGAGATGCTGGCTTCACACCCAACACGTGGCAGGGGAAGATCTACACGTGGCATTTCCCCTTTTTGTGTGGTTCTGGGGACATGGTCTGGCTCACAATGCTGGGCACTAATTCAGTTCTGCCTCGAAGGGGAGAGGGACATCTGCTAAATCACTAAAATCACTTGCTCCAGCAACGCCGGCTTGGCCCTGCTTAGCTTATGAGAATAACAATCTCACAGCATGAGAGGTGTACTGTTTCTAACCTGAAAAACGAAAGCAGTTTGCATATTAATCATCTTCAGGGAAAAGGAGAGGCCAACTTCTCACCTAGGTTTAGTGAAACTTTGCTTTGTGTGTAGCAGGCTACACTTCAACCACAGATTGAAGGGTTAGTTGCTCATTATCCAACCAGGAAGGTGAACATCATCTTCCAAAACTGACGCTAATGCCATGCTCTAAATTAGGCAGTAGACTGTATTTGTAAAATCAGCTGGCATTTCTCTTTGTTTCCCTTCATCCTCCAAGAGAGTCATCTTTGAAATGCCACCTCACCTACCCCAGTCAGGGGAGGAAGTGTCCAAAATAGCTGTCAGATGGTAGTTTGATGAACTTCTGCCAGTGTGTCAGGTCAGTTTAAATCACTTTCCTTTTGAGTTCTGCAAAAGTGATTTTAGAATTTCTAGTGCTGTTTTGCTACAGACTCCTAGAACTTCAGTTGATAATATCTACATCACTGGCGGACGTTGCCATGTGCTGCTGATTCTAATAACACAGTGGTTATTAAGGCTAAGCAGAAGCTCATGATCTCCCTAACATTAATTAAGGCTGGGTCAGACTTTGTAGGAGAAGGGGAATGGATTTACATTTTACCTTAAAATACAAAACCATCTCATCAGCAGTGTTTTGTTCTTCCTCTTTCCCCCTGCCTGCACTCTTCCTCCTTACGGGTCCAGTCACTGTTTCTGCTCAGCGGGTCAGAGTGTGTATTTGCACATGTGCATACATGTTCTGTGAGAATTTGAAAACCTTGTGTGTCTGTTACATTTCTATACTTTCCACCAGAAATGCTCTTCAAATTGCCTTTGTGACAAGCAAAGCATTCCTTCCAGAGCAGTTCTTGGAAATCAGACATCTGTCAGTTCTCAGCTTTTTATATTAAATTCAGGAATCTTAACTTGTAAGTGGGTTCAGAAAACATGTTTAAATATCTTAGAAATCCACTTTGGTATGACTAATTTGGATATTTCTAAGCATTTTAGCTTCAACTCCAGGACAAATTCTGATGGAAGATTTTCAATATTTGTTTGACTCTAGCCTCTCCTCCCCATCCCTGAAGAGTTGCACTGTAATGTTTGAATTACTTTACAAATAATAAAAGCTTGCCTGAGGGAACAGTTTTAAAGAGCTAATGAAATGTCATTAAAGCTGAACATGAAGCTACAATGTGCCATGAAAAAGTATACAAGGAGTTACTAATTTTTCCCTCCATATAATAGAAGAACTGGCAAAGGGTTTAAAATATAACCACAATTTTGAAAATTAGAATAAAGCTTTCTTTTTAAAAAAAACTAGCAAGAAAAGAAGCATTGCAAAAGTGTGTATTTAATTCAAATTATGAGATCTGAATAATACTTTTTCTTATAATAATGATTATTTTTTGGGCTGCTAATGTTTGGGCTCAATGTATCTCCCATTGAAATTAGTTGGAGACTCCCATTCACTTCAAAGGCAGTTGCATTGGGTCACAGATGCAACCTTTGCACAATATTTTAAGTTGTGTGGCTAGGTTTACTTGAACAGATCCTTCCCTTTTTTCTAATAGCTGTTCACCTCCACTATCTGCTTCTTGGAGAGCCTCCCCATGTGAAGGAAAACAATTCCAGTTGGGTGAGTAATACTGACTCTATGATGTGGCCTACAATAGTATGTTATAAATTTGTGAGAGAACTGCATTTTGCCAACAAAATGAAAACACTCTAAAAACACTCTAAATGAGCTCAGAATTTAAAAAGAAAGTGGCTAAAAGATGGAACTGGAACTTGCTGATTTTTTCAAATTAATAGCTGACCCAGCAGAAGAAACTTGATAACATCCTAAAATCCTCTGGGCAGACATGCAGTACCTGATTTAGAACCATAAAGTTTAGAAACACCTTGAAAGTAATACAACTCTCTGGAAGATAGGGGCTACTGCTCAGAAAACATTTATGGAGAAAAGAAAGCCAAAAGCAGTAGGAGACAAAACAAACATAAACGGTGAGTTTTGGAAAGCAAATATGAAAGACTCCTACCTTCAGTTAAATACCTTCAACTGATCTGAACTTTCAGAACCAATAAAGCACTATCCGGAGATTGCTAGTTCAATGAACAACAAGGGCTCCGGTACATGGCTCCCTTTAGGTAATACAGAAAGGATAAACGAGAAGGAAAAAAATAAGCTTGCATGATATGTTTTTAATTCTGCTAAGGGGAGACATGACATCCTAATAAATCAAAGGAGCAAAAGTTGGGTTCTTTGGAACTCACATATGGACCACAGAGTTTTATGCACATCTGTTTCTCCAATAGATAATGTTGCATATTATAAGGAAAATAAGAACATTGTGTCAGGCCGAGACACACTAGGGTGTTTTATTTCCACATGGCAATCTCCAGAGGGATCTCCCTCAAAGTCATGAGTGTTGGTAATCACAGTTTTTTTGTTGATGTGAGTATGCAGAGATGTGAGTATGCAGAGACTTTCCTTTTGGAGAGACTTCTCACCCTCTCCAGCTCCTTCTGAGCTTCTCCTTGTTCTAAGGGAAAACAGATCCTTATACACCAGCCTCCTTCCCAACAGGCCTTGCCAACATCTGGGCTACCATCCTATCCGCCTTAGTGACTATAATTTCCAACCTGCCCTGCTCTTCTAGTCGGAAGAGAAAAATGAAGCCCAGGACTCCAGCTGGATGGCTCAACAGTGAGAGGTCCAGCCAGTCCTGCTTTTGGAACTCCTGTCTCAGGCTCTGAACAGTCAGCAGTTTGGGTTTCCCTCCCACTGCCACCCTGAGATCTCCTCCTCTGTCAGCAACTGTGTCCCCTTTCCAACAGGTGCAAACTCTGAGGAAAACCCTGGTCCTAGAGGTTTCCTCATCAGCCTTATAGATAAACCCCTTCACAACTATAATTTAGAAAAATATTGAAGAGTATATACAAAATAATCAGAATAAAAATAATAAATACAAACTATGTTTTAAAATATACCCAATTCATAACATGTGGCTATAATGTTTCTATATAGCCTCAAACAGGCTCATACAGGTTGGAGCAAGGGTAGGCAACCTATGGCACGCATGCCAAAGGCAGCACACAAACTGATTTTCAGTAGCCCTCACACTGCCCAGGTCCTGGCCACCGGTCTGGGGGAGCTCTGCATTTTAATTTAATTTTAAATTGAGCTTCTTAAACAGTTTAAAAACCTTATTTACTTTACATACAACAATAGTTTAGTTATATATTGTAGACTTATATGAAGAGACCTTCTAAAAACGTTCAAATGTATTACTGACACGCGAAGCCTTAAATTAGAGTGAATAAATGAAGACTCAGCAAACCACTTCTGAAAGGTTGCTGACTCCTGGGTTAGGGGTTTTCTATGGAACAGACAGAAGTTTGTTGGACTGAAAAATTGAATGGCCTTATTTTGATGTCTGATCTGTTCTTATGAAACCCTCTAATTCAATCAGAGGTAAATCCTGGAGCAACTTACTAAATACTCTTAAAAACACACCTGAAAAAAAAATTAAAAAAGCAATGGTCCCTCACTTCCAAAGCTTGCAACAGCAGGGAAGGATGAGCTTTGTGTTGCATAAGAAACCCATCTGTTTGAGTGACCATGGGTGGTGGGTAAACTTGAAGCTTGGGGAGGCTAGTGCCCCAGCCAGCCTTACACTTCTGCCCACGACCCTCCCCCAACCTTGGAGCACCTGGTGGGTGGGTGGGGCAGTGCGGCCTCCAGCCCTAGCGCAGTGGGCATCTGAACATGGCCGGGTGGGTGGTATGAGCAGTGTCTCCAGCCACCTGAGGTGAAAGTGAAAGCAGCCCCCTGCCCAGGGCAGGTGGAGGGAACCAGGCTCCCCACAGCTGCCTGTGTGGCTTTAGCTGGGGGAGGGGGCTTCAGAGCCAAAGCCAGGCCACAATAAGAGTCCAAGACTCTGAGACTCCTCACAGCTGCCCACAGGGCCATTCATGGCCAGACTGCGGCTCTGAGGCCCTCTTTGTCCTCTTCCTGGCCAGAGTCAGGTCAGAGAGAGCCATATGGGCAGCTGTGGGGAGCTGCCATGGAGTCGTGGATCTTCCTCCTCCCCTGGGCAGCTGGGGGAACCGGGGGGTGGGGACATGGACCAGCGGCTGCTCTCAGCCTCCCCACACCTCGGCAGGTGGAGGGTCCACCTCAGCTCCCCACAGCTGCCTGGGCTCACCGGCCAGGCTCCATTCTGGCCTGGCCAGGGGTAGGGCCTCGGGGAGAAGAGGAGGAGAAAGGGGCTGTGCCCGCCCTAGCAAAAAGTTGACGGGAGAGGCCTGTTCACTTTCAAAAAGCAGGAGAGCTATGGCTCCCTTAAACTCCCCTGGTTCTGGTGCCACTGGCCTGGGGCCCCAGCTACAGGGGAAGGAAAAGTCGCAGAAGAGCACGGCGGGAAAAAGGAGGGTCCTGGGGGTGAAGTGTAAGCGGGGCCGCGCAGGCAATTTGGGTAGCCTCAGCCTTTCTTTGCCTTTGATACCTGCCACCCATGCAAGTGACCCAGGAGCAATATTAGTACACTCTGGAAGATGTAGTGTCCAGTCTGTACAGGCTGGTAAGAAAGGTTGGCCTGCTACTGAGCATTTGAAGGGAGAAAATCCATGGAGAAAAGCAGTGGGAATTTTGGAGATGTCTCCTACGTACATACACATGCACAATATCAACTTTCACAGAAATCTGCATGGTCACAGAAAACTCCATATATTATATTTTTGTGGAAACTGGACATATTTTCCTAGAATTCTGCCGTGAGTCCTTTAATTTTAAAAATATTCTTTTAGATAAACTCCATAGTAAATAGTAGCTTATTTATGCAGGTGAATGTCCAAACTGGATGGTTTATACACTATGCCCTCTGCAATGAAAAGAAATGGTGGGATAAACTAGTTAATGAGGCTTTGTATCCTTTTGTTTGGCTACAAACAAATATGAGAAGCTGGAGCTCTGAATTTCTGCTTCTGTTTCCTGTACGGTTAAAGGATACTTTATTAATCTAATTATAGCTCTGGATTGTCTTTGTTGCAATTCTTACTTACTTTCAGGTGGTTGAGAAAAAGTAAAACCGGGGTTTTAAAATAGTGGTCATCTTTAGAGCCTCGCAAATCTGCAGATATCTGCTTTATATCCACAGATATCCACATCTGTTTTTGCAGATCTCTTGCAATACAAATTTCATATCCACAGAGGGCTCTAGTGATCTTATATTTTATATGCTATATTATTGTTCCATTGATTGAAACAAACACTATTTGGGTTGTGAACTTTCAAATGTCTTAGTAGGATATATATTTTAATATAAGATCAAAATTAAGAAAAAATGTCCCTTTTCTTATCCCTCATACACAATTTATTCATGGGGCTGTGTGTGGCCTGCGACTGATTTTTTGCTGATCAATGGCGCTTGATAGAAAAAAGGTTCCATACCCCTTTTCTAGACAGTCAGAAATAAGTTGTGTTGTTTTAACAGCGAAGGAGAAAAACATTTTGGTTTAATATTCCATACACAAAAGCTGTCACTGCCTCAAACATTTTTACATCACTGTTCTGACATCAGATTGTTGGTATTACTACCTTGTCATCAGATCAATAGCTGAATAAATGGCATGAGTGAGAGCTTGGAATAGAAAGTACTAGCAATGCCATTATAATGGATGTGTTACATGTGCAATTCCACACCACTAAGTTGCTCTAAGGTCTGACAAAGGAACCCTAGAGGTCTTATAAACATAACAAAGGGCTCTAATTATTACAGTTTGAGTTCCTAATCTTTGTTCCTTTTTTGCACCATTCATGAAGAAGCTCAAAGCCACTGCTTGTTCGATGGCTAGATATGGAAGATTCTGGGCAATTCTCATATTAGTTGGCATTATCAGAGAATATTCAGGTTGTTCTCCTGATCGGAATACAATGGAATAGGTATATGGTTGACTGAAAGCAAAGCCAACATCCACCAGCTGTGGTGTGGCAATTCAAGTGCCTCAAAACACAAAGGCACAAATTTGCTATTGCTTTCTGGTTTGGTAACATTTTACATCTACTTTGCATTGGTGTCAACGACTGCCCACGGGCGTAAGAAAGTGGTGAGTCGGTCCTCGGGTTCACAGAAAACATAAAACGAAGGATGGCTAATGGAAAGGAATGTCCCTTTAGGCCTAAAGAAAAGTGTTCCTCTTATCAGTCCAAATACTAAGCACACTAGACACAAGAGCAAGTTTTGCTAGCAGAGGGCACAAAGCTAAATGGCTGACAATGAAAAGCTCCATATCAGATAATGCAGCTAGTTTTTTTTTAAAATGAATTTTCCTCCACAAGTGTGTAAGAACTAGTTGCATGAAATAAAGAGCTAAAAGGCAGTTGTGAAAAAAAAAACACTTACGTGAATTATGCATGACTTCAAGAACAAAAAAGGGACGAACAAAGGTTCTGCAGGCATATCACACCCATGACATTATGATGAAGATCTTTTTTGATGTTAGTAAACTCTGCAAACGTGTCATCTTGTTAGACTTTTTGTTTGGACTCTAGTCTTGTTGACTATTCAAACAATCTTTCAGTAATAAAGATTGAGGCTTAACGCCTTTTGTTATGTGCAAACAGCAAAAGTTTCTATTTGCATAATCTTAGCACAATATAGCAATTTATCAGCGGTCCACGGACATTTCAAGATTTATATGCATTGCTACTCTACAGTTGTACTCTGCATTTCCTTTCATTAGGATTGTGCACTCAAGCTAGATTAATTGATGGGAACCAACATTATAAAAACTCAGCTGTACAACACCAGATGCCTTTATTCTCTGCATCCCTCCACAAAATATATTGTTTTAAAAATGAATCTCTGTATAAATATTTCTAATTTAAGGCAATACAAAAATTCCAGGCATCTGTTTCTCATTAAATCAATTACACGTTAGTTAAAATAATCTAACAAAGTGCATATTTCTGAGATTTCTATTACCAAAATTGCACAGATATTTGTATATTAAGAAACCTAAACATTGCAGGCCAAATTCTGGCAGGAGAAATACATAGGACTATGGACCAAAAAGAAATGAATTGTGCACACAGTGTGGCTAACTCTGCTATGCACAGACTAATCATTACACCACTGTAAAAACACAGACTGAAATATACATCCACAGGTGACATAGGAGCAGCAGTGAAAGTAAGGCGGTATGGGCCGGTATGGCATATCGGTAAAAAGTGGCCACCGGTACCGGCCCCTAACGCCTTACCTCAAAGCGCTGCCGTGGCAGTGCTTTAAGCAGGGTCCTTAAACACTGCTGCGGCAAAGACTCTGCTGAAAGTGCCCCTTTTGCTCCCTAAGGCTGACAATGGAGGGTGCAATAGAAGCAGCTGCCCTGGGGTCAGCAATTTAGAAGAGCCCGGGGTGGCGCTGGCCAAACAGTCTAGAAGGGCTGGCTGGGGGATCCTCACCCCATACCCCGCTCCTTCTGCCCGAAGCCCAGCCCCTTCTGGCTCTGTACTGGTAAGTTTTCAATTTTAGTTTCACCCCTGTGTAGGAGTGAAAGTTCAGCATAGAAAAGGGATTGTAGTTTCTGTAGGAGACTTGCAAATCTATATAATAGAACAGGGATCGGCAACGTTGGCATGCGGGACCGCAGGGTAAGCACCCTCAGCTGGCCCCACTACTTTATTTACCTGGCGTTTCGCCGACCGCGGTTCCCACTGGCTGCGGTTCACCGTCCCGGTCAAATGGGGTCTTCAGGAAGCGGCGCGGTGCTGGCCACCGCTTCCCGCAGCCCCCATTGGACAGGGACGGCGATCCGGGGCCAGTGGGAGCCACGGTCGGCGAAGCACCAAATTATGTGTTTTTCATGACCATGAATTTGGTAGGCCCTACACAGAGAATATACACACAGCTGATTCGTGGAGTGAACACATATCATTCTCTAACCAGATCTACATTTTAATGTATTAAAAAAACACATGAATAATTCTTTAACTTTAGAGTGACTCTGACCATACTTTATGTGTTCTGCTTACTGTCGGCACTGTTGACTTGATTCACAATGTCACCATCATGATGTAAAATTCAACCTGACGATATTGCAGAAGGAAGAGACAGTGAAAAATTCAGTTGCAAAACTGAAATGTGTATACAGTGACTAGCAAAACAGTAAGATATCAAACTTGCTTAGATTTAAAATGTCTGCACTTGCCCAAATATCAAGTGAACTCTTTCCTGTTATTTGGAGCCTAATCTTGACTTATGTCTTATCTCCAAAGTGGTACGGCTGCCCCCTTTTTCCTTCCCAAAAGATAGAAAAGGGTTCACTGGCTAATCAGGGCTGGATTCTGCCAGCTTTACTTACTGTAAGTAATATCATGCTTCTTAAACTGCCCCATTAATGTAAATGACATTACCTGAGGTACCACGCAACACAAAAGTGGCAGGACCAGGCTGTTAGGCAGCCATATGCATTTTATATATAAACCAGTTTACTGCTGAATTTGTCTTACATCTTTTCCTTTAGTGAACCACCATCCTAGATTTCATGGCAACACTGTGAATCAAAAGTGCATTAGTTTAACAGAAGAAAGTGAAAAACAGGAGAATACCTTAACTAAGGTTAAAGAACTATTCATATTCTTTGTAAATTAAAGTGATGTTAGGGCTACACAACGTTCCATCAGGATACGTATAAACAGCACCTTTTTACATAACAGGTCTGCTTGCTGTGTGTTTTACATTTTACCCCTGTTAACAATGCAGAGTCTACACTGATCCTTGGCACCAGGTCCCACAAAAAAGAATCCAGGACCCAGCCTAAGGAGGGCCACTTACGACACTTGGGATCAGCAACAAATTTACAACTTAGTCACATGACATCCCCCAGCTATGCTCTCTGCACTGGAGGTGCCATGCTGCTATCCAAGGATTTTCCTACCAAGGGAGATCCTTGGGTGATGCGTTAAGCAAGGATTATTTATTGCTGCCACATACAGTCGGAGCAATGCAGAACAGCACAATTTACTGGAGAACCTCACAATGAGTGAAAAAATAAACAAACAATTTCAGTAAAACTAAATATTGTATGTAACTCCCATTTGGCCTTTGCCAGCTCCTGGAACTCTGGATTGTACCTCTGTGATGTTGCACCCCATAATACTTTATAGAAATATGCTTATGAGTATGACATAACTGGAATATGTTTTATGCTAGATATGCCATATCTCTGCAAAGGTTACAATCTACTGAATATATTCCTCTTATTTGTATGCATGCATCAATTTTGTATTTGAAGTTATGAATATTGGCTATGTACTTGTTTGACTTTAAGTAGCCTGAGTGAAGCATTTGGTCAGCTTATTGAGAATAGTCTTTTCTCAGAAAGTGCCCAATCAAGAAACACTTAAGCTGACAACGGACTTTGAGAGACACCAATCCACATCTGAGCTTTCCTGGGAACGTTCAAACTAACATGTAAACAATGGTCAGGCTTGTCAAAGCCCTGGCTGGGATGATTTAGTTGGGGACTGGTCCTGCTTTGAGCAGGGGGTTGGACTAGATGACCCCCCGAGGTGCCTTCCAACCCTGATATTCTATGATTCTATGATTCTAATGTCATCAGCTTGTAAAGAACTGAGTCATGCATGGACATGTGACTTGCCCATGTGACTCCAAAACTCCATCTTGGAGCTGTAATTCTGTGTAGAAAAACACAAGGGATTTCTGTCCACAAGACAGACTATATAAGGCTCTGGGAAACTCCTCCATTTTGTCTTCAGCTGGCTCAAGAGATAGCCTCTCCACCTCAAAGACACACCAGAAAGAAACTGGAACAAAAGACAGTAACTACAGAGGTGTGAGTGATTGCTGGACCCAGACTAGGAGGAAGACTAGTCTGTAAAAAAAAGCTTATTGGAACATCTCTGAGGGTGAGATTTACCTGCATTTCATTCCTACTGTATTAGGCTTAGACTTGTGTGTTTTATTTTATTTTGCTTGGTAATTTAATTTGTCCTGTCTGTTTTTACTTTCCTCCCTCCCAGATCCTATATTTCCTGCTCTCAATAAAGTCCTCCTTTATTGTACAGTTATTTTGGGGTGTGTCATTCTTTTGCTAGAGTTTGTGTTGATGTACCTTATTGTTTCATGTGTATTGGGTTTTATGCTCCTTGCCAGCAGTGGTAGCATTATTCATTATTCCCAAGGGACAAGGTGGTTACCTTGGGTGGTGGCACCAGGCCCCACAAAAAAGAATCCAGGACCCTACTCATGCAGGGAGACGAAAGAAGCCACTCCAAGTAGCGAGCACCAGGGAGGTGGCCACAATGAAGGAACACCCTGGGGGGGTTACATGTAGTATCTTGTCCATTCCCACCAAATACACAGCCAAAACATTTAGTAACAGTCACAAACAAAAAGCAAAGGAAGTGAACCACAGCTGAATTGACATCAAAATCTAAATCAACCAGGTACTTTTTGAAAGACGTTTAATGCACACAATACACTAAAACATCCTGGCAATGAATAATGGCTGACAGCTCTTTGAAGGGCAATACCAATATCACATTAGGCAGCAGAACAGTTGTATCCACTATTTCTCAAGATTAAAAGGAAATGTTTCAACTTGACAGTTATACGTGGATTCAGAGGCATCCTGAAAGGGCATAAAAACCTTAAAGAGATTTGCACTGTAAAATTTTCCCATCAGTTCTGAGTCACCCACTGTCCTTCCTGCCTGTTAAGTCGGGGCTGGGTCCTGCAGCTCTGCATGAGCTAATTAAAATCAATGGGAGTTTTGCATAAAAACAGACTAAGAATTGCACAACTGGGTCCCTGATTTTCAGCCTGTCTTATTTAAAATTCAAACTTTGTTGACACATCACCATTCCTACTACGGAAAACAACCTATAAACAAGCATAGGTAAAGCCAAATACAAAACCTGATGTTCTCTTATGTCAGAACTCTAAGCGTCCGATTCAACAAGGTATTTAAGCACATAAATATTCCCACTGACTTCAAAGCAACTATTCATGCACTTAAAGTGAGGCATATGGTTAAGTACCTTGCTGAACTGAGGTGTAAAGAGACTGTACTATGCCCTGTAGGACCTGAACCACTCCACAGTGAGCAACAGGTGGCATTTTGAAAGAAGACAACTTCCTGGAGCTCTGCAACTGTGCTGGGGGAGTAAAGCCCAGTCATCAGGGTCTCTTCTAAGAAGAGGGAGACTTAAGTTCAGATCCCTTCTCCAAATGAGGCAGAGGGGGGAATTGAGTCCTGGGTGAGTACCCTACCTCTGGGCTTAAAGCAGAGCACATCTCCCAGAGCAGACCCAAACAGTACGATAGGCGTGGGGGATAGCTTCATTTGTGAATCCCGACGAAGCTTAGCATGACTTAGGTGCCCAGCAGCTTGGTGCCATCAGGACTGAGGTGGCTGTGCATGTGCTATGCTGCTGAAATTTAGGCACCTTGTGGATTTTAATGGTGGAAACGTAGGATTAGGCACTTACAAGGTTAGGTGGCAGGTGAATGATGGTTTTGTGAATCCTAGTGGCATGCTGGACATAGGTACCTATGGTGACAGGCGCTTAAGTCCCCCTTGTGAATAACACCGTAGGATGAGCTCATAAAACTTATTTTCACTCCTGACCTAGGTCTCCAGATGGAAAATCCACCAAACCACCTTACTGCTCTCTACTCCCAATTTTAGGTAAAATTCGAAATGCTAATGACATGTACTATTTAAATGGGGAAAAATGTTTGTTTTATGAATATTGCTGAATAAGTACTCTATATGTGCCCAGACTGATGCATTAATTACTCAAATAAAATACTGAATATTTGATCAGAATCCATAATCCTTTCTTCAGTAATTATTTACTATATTAAAACTGCTGACATGTTTTTCTTTCTGCACCTGTAAAAATAGGTTGGTACAATTTAAGCACACAGATTAAAACATTGTACTTTAATGTTCAAGATATTATTCATTCCTTCTTACTCCATATAAGCTTAGAACTTCCTTTATATTTTATTATTGCCCTTTAAAAGGACATGAAAATCATTCATGTATTTATTCAATTTAAATTATGCAAATGATGTTAAATGTAATTATAGCATATTCATTATTTATTATAAATAAACCCTGCATGTTTTATATGGATTGTATTTATTCACTATATATAATTAGGCATTTTAATCCATTGCCAATTTCACGACCAGAACATTATTCTTGGCTGTTTAAAAGCTGGAGAAACACATTTTAAATCAAATTAACATAATTTAGCTACTAAAAGAAATCTAATTTAGCAATAGTTCATCTATTATATTCCTAAACTATGCATATATTTCTGTATAATACATTTGTTTTAAATGAGTTAAAGTAATCTTGGTAAGCCTACACAGGGTTTGAAAATGTGTTCTCTTACACAGTCTGCTGCCTTGTGTTTCTTATAAAGTGCTTTTGTAATTGGCACCCTCTACCTATTATTTATATTTCCTCCCATGCTTGCGTAATCAGTTTATTAGATGTTGAGCTGGTTGAAAATTTTCCAGTGGAACACTTTTCCATCAGACTTTCTGATTTGACAGAACTGAAACCTTCCGTGGGAAATATCGATTCTGTGGAAATTTTCACTTGAAAAACAGTGCTTGGTTTTCTGATAGCCTGTCTTCCCAATCTGCCAGCCCTGTGGGCTGCAGGCTTCCCATTTGCCTGCCTGGTGAGCTGCCCCGCTAACTGGTCTCCCAGCCTAATGGGAAGATGTGGAGGCAGGGGAGTTAGAGTAGCGTGGGAAGTGGGGCCTGCCAGGCAGGCAGATGGGAAGCTCAGCAGAGGGGAGGCAGGCAGCCCATGCAGCTTAGGGAGTGGGGCGGCCTGGCAGCTCACTCAGCAGGCAGATGAGCAACCTGGAACACAGGACAGCTGGCCAGGAAGGCAGAGGAAGAGTCGGCCAGTTCAAGGAGCTTGGGATTCTGGGGGGCATATTTTGTTTCAGAAGCTCTGCAGCCCGGAACATTTCTTCTTTGGGATATTTTGGAATTTCAGTCCTGTGAAAATTCTGGAGTTTCTCACTTTATGATTTTGACTCCCTCAGGAAACTGATAGGCAGGATCCCCTGGGAGGCTAATATGAGGAGGAAAGGAGTCCAGGAGAGCTGGCTGTATTTTAAAGAAGCCTTATTGAGGGCAGAGGAATAAACCATCCCGATGTGCAGAAAGAATAACAAATATGGCTGTTTACCAGCTTGACTTAACGGAGAAATCTTTGGTGAGCTTAAACACAAAAAGGAAGCTTACAAGAAGTAGAAACTTGGACAGATGACTAGGGGAGAGTATAAAAATATTGCTTGAGCATGCAGGGGTGTAATCAGGAAGGCCAAAGCACAGTTGGAGTTGCAGCTAGCAAGGGATGTGAAGGGTAACAAGAAGAGTTTCTACAGGTATGTTAGCAACAAGAAGGAGGGCAGGGAAAGCGTGAAACCCTTACTGAATGCAGGAGGCAACTTAGTGACAGACAATGTGGAAAAAGCCGAAGTATTCAATGTTTGTTTGTTTTTTGCCTTGGTCTTCACAGTCAATGTCAGCTCCTAGATTGCTGCACTGGGAAGCACAGTATGGGGAGGAGGTGAGCAGCCCTCATTGGTGAAAGAACAGGTGCTGGACATGCACAAGTCCATGGGTCCAGATCTAATGCATCTGAGGGTGCTGAGGGAGTTGTCTGATGTAATTACAGAGCCACTGGCCATTATCTTTAAAAACTCATGGGGATTGAGGGAGGCTCAGCCCGCTGTCGCTTTGGGGCTTCTCTCGCTGGCCCACTGCCTGCTGGGGTCCCGCTGCCTGCCCCACTCAGCTCCCACTGCCAGCCTAGGTGTAGGGAACCCAGGCTGGCAGCGAGAGCTGAGATCACGGCTGGCAGGAGCCTGGGAGGAAACCCCAAAGCAGTGGTGGGCTGAGCACTTAACCTGCTGCCGCTCTGGAGTTTCCCCCCAGGCTCCTGCCAGCTGGGGTCTCAACCCACTGTCAGTCTGAGTTTCCTACACCCAGGCTGGCAGTGGGTTGAGACCCCGGCTCACAAGTGGCCAGCAGGGGAAATCCCAAAGCCGGGGCCGGCTGAGCGCTCAGCCTGCCTCCGCTTTGGGGCTTCCCCTGCAGGCTCCTGCCAGCTGGGGTCCCGCTGCCTGCCCCAGGCAGCTCCTGCTGCTAGCCTGGGTGTAGGAAACCCAGGCTGGCAGCAGGAGCTGAGTGGGGCAGGTGGCAGGACCCCGGATGGCCAGGGGCCAGTGGGGGAAACCCCAAAGGGTGGGTGATGAGAGCCTTGTCCCTCCCGGGGTTGGGTTTTGCCCTCCCCTGCAGGCTCCTGCCAGCCGGGGTCCCGCCGCCTGCCTCAGTCAGCTCTCGCTGCCAGCCTGGGTTTCGGGCACCCAGGCTGGCAGCGGGAGCTGACAGAGGCAGGAGGTGGCACCCCGGCTGGCGGAAGCCTGCAGGTGTGCCATAGGTTGCCGACCCCTGTTTTAGACATCCCGGTTAATCTGCAGCCCAGTTAACCTGAGCCCCAATAATTGAGAGCCTACTGTATTTAGTTTGCAGAAGAAAAGAGCGAGGGGTGATTTGATAGCAGTCTTCAATTACCTGAAGTGGGGTTCCAAAGAGGATGGAGCTAGGCTGTTTTCAGTGGTGGCAGATGACAGAACAAGGAGCAATGGTCTCAAGTTGCGGCAGGGGAGGTTTAGGTTGGATAGAAAAAACTTTTTCACTAGGAGAGTGGTGAAGCACTGGAATGGGTTACCTAGAAAGGTGGAGGAATCTCCATCCTTAGAGGTTTCTAAGGCCCAGCTTGACAAAGCCCTGGCTGGGATGATTTAGCTGGGGTTGGTCCTGCTTTGAGCAAGGGGTTGGACTAGATGACCTCCTGAGGTCCCTTCCAACCCTGATATTCTATGATTGTATGCCCTGATTTTGCATAGAGAAAAAAATGAAATTTCCAAATATTTTGTGGATTTTGTTATCTCCCAGCCAGCTCTAGTTAGATCATTAGTTAAACAGTAAAGATGAGCCCAAACTTAACTCCCAAATCTAAACACTAACTTAGTCCTTGATTCAGGAAAATATGAGCACATGCTTAGGTCTGACTGACTTCATTCAGACTTAGGTACATACTTAGAAGCTTTCTTCAATGAGGGTTTTTTCCTGAATTGAGTCCTCTTATAGTGGATATTTTTTCCCTCCAGTGGAAGCAGTACGAGGCCCCAGTTGTCTTTTATATGCCGTAGAAACCTACCATTGATTTTTATATGTTATGTGATAGTGACAAAGGTTGAGCTCCTATATGCCATAAGAATCCATTATTATACAGTGAGGGAGGGGAGCGAAGCTTTAGGGAAAATAATATTTTCCTTATTCAAATAAATTATTTTGTTCAGTATCAGAGAAGATCACGGGACAGTTTGCTACAGCAGCCATGGTGCAGGGAGGCAATGTGTTATGAATGATGTAAAGATACTGATGGGGCTCTTCTCCGTGCGTGCACACACACACTGATTATAAAGGAAAATATGTATCTAGCAAGCAAAGATCTGTTTTGCATGTGCAAAATGACCACAAAAACTGTCTGAGCAGCTAATGGAAATTCAGCAAGTTGAAGGACTTTTTATCCTTTAAACTGAAGACAAATTAGACATTTATCAACTGCTTTAAAAATGAAACCTTAAAGGCAATGAATATTTATTGCCCTGCAAGAGGTAGAAAATATTCACTATGTTGTGAACAGTTATTAAAAGAGAAACAATTAAACAATAAACACAATTAGGCATTGTCTACCCTGAAAAATACCAGTATTGTTAAAGCAGTACAACTCCCCTAGTGGGGACACAGATTGATATAAATGTGCTTTACACCAAAATTAGTGCTGGCTGAAACTCAAGATTTTCTGATTCACAGGAAATTTCAATATTTGAACATTTTCCACAAACTGGAAATTGTGAAAAAATCTTATTTTGGAACCACCGATAAATGGTGCTTCTGAGATGAAATATGTGACCCAGGACCCTAGCAGCTGTTGACAGAAACTGCATTCTTTACAGTTTCATGACAGCTATTCAGTGAGTCAGGTACCCTGAGGCACCAGCTAACTCTGGAATATGGAAGTCCTAGTCCACTGCAGTCTTCATGGCAGTACTGTACTGGAGCTATCAACCCTGGAAACTCTTGATCCTTGGCTCCAAGGCAGTCTGAATGACAAGGCTGCTCCATACCCGCCAACCCTGGAAACAGTCTACATAGTTAGGAAACCTGTCCCAGGGCTTCTAAGCTCCTGGGACTGTGGCAGGGATACTGGGAACTCTGATAGCCTCACCTCAAGATGAGGTTCTTAGGGCTTTTAGACTCCCTGCTATGAAGTTGGGAGCTGAGCCTCAAATACAGCTGGGGGTCCCAGGAGTTTTCAGCTCCTGGCTCCACAATGGGGAGCCTGGAAGCTCCGGCAAGGGGAGCCTGCTGCAGACCTTGGAAGTTCCAGATCTCCAGCTCTGGAGCAGTTTGCTTGGTGGGGCTTCTATGGAGCAAGGAACCCTGGAAGCCCAGAGTCCCAAGCAGTCCCCCAGGAAATGAGGTAGGGTTCAGATGCCTGTGGTTCGATGAGAGGGATGCTTTCATGAAAAGTTTCCAGTCTGACAAATTGATATTTTCCAATGAAACTCTGCTTCCTTGGAGAATTTCCAACCAGCTCCAACCAGCACGCCTATTCCCAAATGGGAAGGGGGATAACTATACTCCTATATGGCATTTTTATACCAGTATATCCGTGTTCCCACAGGGGCTTCTACTGGGATAAGTGTATCAGTAAAAAAATAAAAATCACATCCCTAACTGATGTAGTGATACCATTATAACTTTCAGTTGGAGACCAGGCCTCATAGATTCAATTACAAAACAGGCTGATCAGTCTAATGTTAGGGACTTATGAAAAAAAATGAACAACATCCAACAAGAGCTGGAAACCATTCACTCTCCGAGATGAGAGATTCCACAAAGATTACGATGATAAATATAAATACAGAGCTGGAAAGATGAACTTTTCTTTTGTGATTTAAATAAGCAGGGCACATAATATTCTATTTACAGAAAAAAAGTAAAAAAAAATATAGAAAACTAAAAACAAAGAACAACCAAAGCATAATCTTTAAGGAGAACTGCTGCTGACAATTTTCAGAACAATTTTCACACTAATAGGACAAATTCTCACTATTTTAGACAAGTCTCCATACTTTTCTGACGGATTTTATCATCATCATCAAAAGGGGAGAAATCAAGCAAAAAAGCAGATGGTTTCTCCGGACACTGCAAGATGGAGCTGCTGCTGTTGTCCTTAATGTATTTGCTGTGCTTGCCAATATCTCCATTCCTATTCTATGTTCTCATGTTTTTTTGTTTTGTTATTTGTATCCTGTGGGATAGAGAATAACCTTCGCTGATTGTGGCAATTGATTGACTCAGCTGGTGCTGCAGAATATAAAATAAGAATTGAAAAGAGCATGTGAAATGTGTGCAGGTTGGAGGTGAGACAAGGGCTGTCTCTGTCACAGTGAATGCATGTAGAGTTGAAGCACCAGCTGGGTCCTGTCAATTGCTATTTCAGCTTAACAATAACAAAAAATACTACTTCTTCCAGGATTTCAGAAAAGGGTCCCAGATGCACAACACTTAAAAATGTTCTCTGGCAGCATGTGTGTCCTTCAATCAAGACAAACAGAAAGAAAAGCTATGAATGGAGTGGAGGGACAAAGAAGGTAGGAAAGGGGTTGTGTTCGGTTTTAAGCACTAATGTGAAAGACGAACATAAGCACTGTCATAGTGGATCAGACTATTGGCCTTCTAGTCCTGTATCCTTTCTTCAACAGTGGCCCACACCTGATGTTTCAGGAAAGAGAGCCTCCAGTGGGCAGTTATGGGATAGCCTGCCACCGAGAGAAAGCTTCCCCCTAACCTCCAGTATTTAGAGGTTAGCTCCTGCCCTGAAGCTTGAGGATTTAGAACCCTTCCAAAGGTCTTAGTTTTAATTTTTTAATATATCCTTCCATGGCTCTGGATATTCTTGTTATCCCCATGAATGTCGAATCCTATTTTGAATCCCGCTAAGCTCTTGGCCTCAATTATACCTTGTGGCAATGAGTTCCACAGGCAAACTGTACACTTTGTGAAAAAGTATTTCTTCATATGACCTGTTAGCATTTTCCATCCAAATTTCCTTTGCATTTGCCACCTTTCAATTTCATTGAATGTTTCCTAACAAGAAAGAGGATGAACAGAAATTCCCAATCTACCTTCTCTGTGTCATTCATCATTTTATTTTCTTTGATCACATCTCCTTTTATTTGTTTTCTTGCTAAGATAAACAATCTCAAACTTTTAAATCTCTCCTCATGTGAGAGTTTTTTCTATGCCCCTGTCATTCTTACTGCCCATCTCTGAACTCTCACCAAATCTGCTATCTCCTCTTTGAGATGAGGTGATCAGATTGCAACACAGAATTTTAAGGATGACCAGGACCAGGTAACACATTTGAAACATTTCTCTCTTTGTCTACACCAGGTGCTAACTGGTGCTAAAAAAAGTGTTCATTAACATGTGTTAACTGACAAAGTTTGCTAACTACACCTCATTTTCCTGGCCTCATCTACCCCTTTGAGCTTGTATAGACATAATTTTGCTACAGCTTTAAATATGTTGGTTTAGAAATTGATATAATTAAACTGGTGCACCCCTCATTGGATGCAGTTCTGTTGGTATAAAGGGGATTAAACTTGGTATAATTTACTATTATAACAATATAATTGCAGCTACACTAAGGGCTATATAACTATATTAGTAAAAAATAACTCCCTAACTGAAATAGCTAAATTAGTATAAAAATTATGTGTGGACCAGGAGAGTTGAAGCTATATCAAGTTTATTTCCCTTAAATTCTTCCATTGATGCAGTTTAGGGTTGCTAACTTTCTAATTGCACAAAAATGAACACCCCTGTCCTGCTCCTGCTCCAAGGCCAAGCCATGTCCCACTTCTTCTCTGCCTCCTCCCGCCCCCGTTGATCCATTCCCCCGCCGTCCGTCGCTCGCTCTCCCTCATGCTCACTCACTTTCACTGAGCTGGGGCAGGAGTTGGGGTATGGGAGGAGGTCAGGGCTCTGAGGCGGGACTGGAGATGAGGGGTTTGGGGTCTGGGAGAGGATCTCCGAGCTGGGGTGGGGTCAGGAGTATGGGCTCTGGGCTGGGTGTGTGCGCTCTGGATGGGGCCAGAAATGAGAGATCCAGGGTGCAGGAGAGGGCTCTGGGCTAGGGTAGGGGGTTGGAGTGCGGGGGATGGGCTCTGGGTGTGAGCCCCAGGTGGGGCCGGATATGAGAGGTTCAGGGTACGGAAGGGGGCTCTGGGCTGGGGCAGGGGGTTGGGCTGTGGGGGGTGGGGGTTAGGACTCCTGCTGGGGTTGCAGGCTGTGGGGTGGGGCTGGGGATGAGGGATTGGGATGCAGGAGGGGGCTCCGGGCTGGGGTGGAGGAGTTTGGAGTGCAGGAGGGGGTGCGGGCTCTGGCCGGGGGGGGGGGGCGGGGAGACGGGGGCGTTTGAGATCCAGGAGGGGGTCAGGGCTGGGGTAGAGTGGCATTATCTGATTAAAATATCACCATGCACCTCATTGTTGCTACCACTGTTATATAATTGCAACGTATCTTATACAAAGTGGTCAGAAAGGTAAAGCAGCTTGCAGGTTAATTGACCCAAATTCAACCCTTAAAGATATTTTGGTAGATAATATTTGTGTTTTTGTGTGTTTACATTATAGTATACTGTTAGAGGTTAACAATGTAATCAAACACTCCCTGTCTATGCTGTATCCTGTTAATTCAGAGATCTTAACATTTAAATGAACTGCAAACATAGGATATCACTGTATTCCTCTCTCTTTGAAATGTATAGCAAATCACCTGAGAATGGTAGAAAACAAGCAATTGCCTTATGTTAATGCTTAGGAAATGGATCTACTTCAAAGTCTCCATGTTTGCCTAAGGACTCCGACCTGTCAAGAAAAGGCCTGGAACCCCTAACTCTATAAAAACTCCTTGGGTCCTGATTCTTTTTATCTCAGATCTGCTTGATGTTCATGCAGGGGAAGCTTAAGTAAAAAGGCGGAAATCTCCAATCTGAACTGGATCACCCTGAATATGGACATTGGATTATAACCTATGGATTAATTCTGAAAGAACTCTTTCACCATCTCTACTATGAATCTGATCTCAGAAATGTACTCAGATCTGTATGTATTCTGATCTTTTAACCAATACTCTCTTTTCTTTTTTAATAAATTTTTGTTTAGTTAATAAGAATTGGCTGTAAGTGTGTATTTGGGTAAGATCTGGAATATTCATTAACTTGGGAGGTAATGTGTCTGATCCTTTGGGATTGGCAGAACTTTCTTGCATGATGAAAAAGGTTTTTGGTAATCCTCCCAGGAAGAAGCTGCTGGGTCCTTGCAGCCCATAGGCACATGACAGACAAGAAGGTTCTGCACACTGCCCTCCCACTGCCCCCACCAATGGGAGCTGCAGTTCTGAGAGGGCCTGGCTTAGCCCTGGGCCCCCAAATGGACTTTTAACCAGAGCCCCCAGGGTCCTGTTTCAACTGGGTGTTCTGGTTGAAAATCAGATGCCTGGCAACCCTAATGCAATTCCATCAGGGCTAGGAACAAAGGGAAGGTTGAAAAGGGTCCCATTTACAAGTCCTGGTATTTTAAAAGAAACTTTGTCTTTCAGACAATGGGAGCTCAGAACTTGCCTTCATTGAGAATATTGTGGTACTGATTTTCTAAGGTTTTGTCTACACACAAAGTTGCACTTTATGTTAAAATTGTGTTTTAAAATTAGTGTAATTAAATTAGTCTAAACTCCTGTGTGGACATTCTGAAATTGATTTAAACCTGGCTTATGTTAATTTAACTTAATTTGGTAAGGAATCAACTTACATTGAGAAGATACAAGCCAAGTTTAAATCAATTTAAGAGCATTCACAATAGGGGTTAAAAACCATTTTGGTTAAAATTGTACTAAACTTTGTATTTAGAGGAGTCTTAAGTTCCTACCAATACTACTAGGCTATGTTGGGCTCCAGTGATGGATACAAGTTTACTTTCTCAGGAGAGAGTGAGCAGATCTATACAACAGTTTGCAGTGATGCTGTGAGGCTTAATGCATTAAAGCACTTTGACAGTCTCAGATGAAAGGCACCATGTGAGTATAAAGTATTATTGAACTATGAAGTCAAAGGAGAAGAGGAGGACAAAGGCACAGGGAATAGGGTGACCAGTAAAATCAGTGGCAATTTTGCTACTGGCTGGAGCAGAAACAGGATTGGGTCCTTACAGTACATTTCTATTCATATTCTGTTTTATAGGGACAGTCCTGATATTTGAGGCTTTTTCTTATATAGGCTCCTATTACCACCTCCCCCATCCGCTGTCCCAACTTTTGCTGTCTGGTCACCCTAACAGTGAATAAAATACAGAGATAATTTTCACTGCTCTTATCTTTTGTTATTGCAATGTGGAGAGGAGATAATTAGTGAAAATGATGAGAGTGAGTACTGCAATAGGAATCAGAGACTTCTTGAGGGAAAATAATATCCCTCTTTCTCGAGAACTGGTGAGCTCTAGTAAAGCTGTGCTGGAGTAGATCGGGTATAGGAAACCATACCACTGTCTGCCAGACCAAACCAAAATTTCAACGTTCTGTTTTTAAAAGTCCGGCAGGGGGACTGAAAGGATTTTAAAGATCTACTGTGTACTAAGCTGTTTGGAAATATGTATCAATTGTTCCTGAGTTTAAAGATTTCTGCACAATCCCTTACAATCATCTATACTCCACTAGACCATAAATCGGCGGTTCTCAAAGTGGGGGTCGCGATCCTCCTAGGGGTCGCCGCCTGATTCCAGGGGGGTCACGAGGTCTTTTTGCCGCCAAACTCCGCCGCATTGATTATCTCCTCATTCGGCAGGTTTTTGGCGGGCTTGCCGCGCGTTCCGGGAGTTCTCTGAAAAGCCTCCGAAGTGATTACTTCTGCATTCGGCGGCTTTTCGGCGGACAACCCTGAAGCACACGTCATATCCGCCGAATGTGGAAATAATCAATTCGGCGGCATTTCGGCAGACATACTGAGGTCACGCCGAGACGCCACGGAGCAAAAAAGGGTCGCAGTTCAGGGGAGTTTGAGAACCGCTGCCATAAATAAAGGTTTGAAACTTGAGAAACACAAGAGAAATTGGACAGTGAAGCTGCTATAAATGCACTATTAAAGACACATCTGTATGGGATCTCACCCTTACATAGTCCTAATGAATCACTAGGGCAGGAGTGGGCAAACTTTTTGTCCTGAAGCCACATTGGGGTTCAAAATTGTGTGGAGGGCCAGGTAGGGAAGGCTGTGCCTCCCCAAACAGCCTGGTCCCGCCCCCTATCCGATCCCCACCCACTTCCCGCCCCCTGACTGCCCCCTCAGAACCTTCAACCCATCCAACCCCCTCCACACTCCTTGTCTCTTGGTGGGGGGTTGGAGACCCCCCTCCGGAGAACACTACACTCTAACTGCCCCCCTCCAGACTCCACTCCCTATGTAGGCCCCCCTGTTCTTTCTTCCCTGACTGCCACCCCACATGGCTGCCTGTGCTCGGCCCGGACCCTGGCCTGGGAGCGCAGGGCCCCGCAGCTCGCCACACTCGGCTCGCTGCGAGCATGCGGCCCCATGGCACCCTGGGCCGGGAATGCAGGGCCACTGGCACCGCGTCCCTGGCCCGAGCTCACAGGCCGGATAAAAATGGCTGGTGGGCAGCAGATGGCCTGCGGGCCGTAGTTTGCCCACCGCTGCACTAGGAGATTCAGGGCCAGACCCTGCACCAGTAAAATCAATGGCAATTTTGCCACTGGCTGGAGCAGAAACAGGATTGGGTCCTTACACCATATTTCTATTCATAAATAATCATGAAAGGCCCATTCCTGCAAGCTGCTGAAAGCCAACAGTCAATGGGAGTTGAGTAGTCTGAGTGCCTGAGAGGATTTGGGCAAAAGGGTGCTCAACATCCTCAAACACCCAATGTGTTTTCTGGGATTTGAGGATGCTCAGCATCTCACATGATCACTCAGCAGCTTGCAAGATCATGCCCAAACTGCGATTGACTAACATATAAATATATATCATGTAACAGCGTACATTCAGCACCGACATTAAGCATAAATATTGCACAGTGATATAGCCTAAACTGGCCTATACCACAATCCTGTTCACTTGTGCTAAATATCTCATAACACCTTGCATTAGCTGAAGTAAGCTTTGGCTTAAGTAGATAGGAAAACTGTCAGTGTCAGGACATATAATTGTTTCCTCATAGCAATAGAAAGGGAGTTACCCTCACAAACCAAGTGGGGTGTCTTCATGCTCCTTAGTACCTGGAATGCATGAGTTGAGAACAAAGATAAGGGTGCATCGTGACCTGGAATACATGGGTTCAGAACAAAAGATAAAGGGGTACATCATTGTACCAGAAACAAACAAGGTAAAAAGCTGATAACCGAATCCAGTTTCAGGTGACATATATAGTGCCATTTACTGGTAAACAAGTAGGGTACAGAAAGATGATTTTAGGGTTGTAACTGCGGGGAGCACACTGTCTGCATAAGGTGAAGGTAACACTGCTGCACTAGACTGCTCTTTGGAGACTAGTATCTTACAGAATCTTTTTCCTGTACCACATCAATAAACCTGACTGGCACTGGCAATTTGGTCTCTTGAGTGTATTTCATAGCAAAATGATGAAACAAAGTGTGGTCAAGCAATCAGCTGATTTATCAACAATGCACAGGCACAGCTAGTACCAGGCTGCTCTTGGTTAGAGGTGACCAATCAACACTTTCCCTTACATTAGTTATGTCACTCCAAAAACTTCTAGATGAAATAGATAGGACTTAAAATTACATACGTGCTTAAGCACATGGCTGAATCACGGCCTGAATTGTTATATTTCATTTTAAAGCACTTATAACTAAGCATACCAGTTAAGACTTTGGTTCCTTTTATTATCTTAAACAGCTACTAGACGGCAATGTGCTACATTACGTTCTGCTCATTTCAAAGTATTTATTTTCATTGCGAATCCTGACTCAATGTCTTTTGAATCAAGTTGTGTCCCTGGTGGGAGAATGTAATCCTGCTATCTTGTTAGATGGAAAATCATCTATGAAAGTCCATTTAAAACAAATCCCCTGCCAAAATATTTCTCTCTTTTCATTTGGACAGTTTTCTTTCTGATAATTTAATGGTAATAAATCCCTCCATATGCCTGTACCAGCCTTGGCAAAGAGAAGAGGTCTCAATCTGAAACTCAGATTAAGCAGGGAGCTCCTCAGTCTCAGAAGGATTGGAAGTTCTGAATAGTTTTTTGTAGCAAGAACTATGCACACAGTGTGCATTTATGTCTACAGATAATTTCAAGACAAGGTAAGTATTTTAATAGGTTTGGCAGCCTAAGACTTCAATTATGCATCAATGATCCTAAAAAATTCAACAACAGACGGACTCTTCCATGGCTTGCTATGATCTACTCTGATCATAAACAATTTCCCAATGGAAACAGAAATGTTGCAACTAGTGCTGCAATATTTCAAGTCCCCCTCCTCCACCATCTCCAGTATGCTACACTGATGTATTTTATCTACAGACATTAGTCATGACTACACCTCCTGCCTGTAATTGGGTGTCATCCATCAGGTTGGAAAGTTTAAAATTAAGTGATTTTACTAGAAACCATTTTTCAGCAGCATCATTTGATCCATTGTAGTTAAAGCTATGTCAGTTGTTCCATAATAGATTCCATTTCACAGTATTTTTTTATAAATTAGTTGTAGGTTCCCTCTGCACTTAAAATTGGTGCAGTCTGAGGAACAAAGTTTTTTCTGAAGACGAAGGTTTTCAATTGTCATTTTTAAAAGCAGTATCAGAAACATATTTTATTTAAACAACTGTCATAATGTATATTTTGCATGGCAGGGCACTGACCATTCCTCATTTGTAAAAAGCATACTCTATATCAGTAGATGGGTCTTTTACTCAAGGGGTCTGTTATAGTCTATTAGGTAAATACATTAACCTCTATTTTCAATGTGTCTAAATATGGCACATCGTGTACTATATTCACACAGGGCTAGAGTGAGACTTTAAGGGCAGTGCATAGCTGTGCACACCCCAAGAAAAGATATGAGAAGGAGATGGGTGTGCATGAGTGGGGAAAAGTAATCTACTGCAGATCTTTACGAATTGCAGCTTCCTTCTTTCAAAACACTTCAGCTCTGCTGGGTGGGGTGCTGAGAAGGCAAAGCCTCACCTATGTATCATTCTGCTCTCTTTCTGCCAATTTAGTCATAAGGGTGAGGGGAGGAGTATTGGACATGCAGCCTCTATTCTCCTTCCTTCTGCTGAACCATGATGTGGAGAGGAATATGGGAGGGCTGGGTAGGGTCTTACTCTCTTGTATGGCCATTATGGGCCATATTAGGCTGGATCACAGAACAGGCCATCCTTTGTGTATTTAGAAGTTCACAGAGTACTTTGAAATAGACCATAACAGCTTCAAAACTCACCTGCCTACCAGTATCTACATCTGTCTAAGTATTCATTTTGTGCCCATCACAATACAACCTAAGCACTCAATGCTAATTATGGCATGGACTCTCATACACTTCAGTGACAGATTCATTTCATATTCTAGCTATTTTCAGACCTTTACTGATACCAATTTATCGCCCAACCTACATTTAATTGTTCCACCTAAATTCATGTTTTTAAATCTGCTAGTGTTTAGGGCTCAATCCCAAAAATTCTTAAACACGTGAATAATTCTAGTCTTCTCAGTTATCCCATCCACTATAAGTAAGAACTATTCACATGAATAATTGTTTTCAGGATCAGCCCCTGAAACTCTGTCCTAAAAAGGCAGAAGGAAATGTATAAAGGAAATTCAGTCCTGTGACTCAGACACTAAATTATGGAACAAAGTAGAATATAAAGGAACCCAATGAGGCTTGCATTTAACAGAGGACTCTAGATTGAGATGTGCTATATTCCTACAATCTTTGCTGGTATGCACTAGTCACAATGAGCCCATGGATCCTGTATTTCGAAGCACAGTGTCACATAACAGGACATCTCTGATTGGCCAGTGCTATGATTTCATACTTTGAAATGCTACTTTTATTCAGGAAAAAATAAAAATTTACAACAGAGGGCTCTTTGACCCCACAGCGGCCTGGGCTTTTCAAAATATACTCATGGATGACTGGAATTAGATACAGAATGCAAAGCTGTACTTTTACATCTAACTGTTCATTCTGACTTGTTACACATAAAATACTATCAGTACCTTTTTAGCACAGTAGAGCGGTGCCTTTCTCTAAACATCCTTTGTTCACACTACAGGGGGCCTTCTGTGTGCAGTGGTTATTTTTCCTGTTCTGTGGTGCAGACAGCAGAAAGGTGAGGGCTGGCATAGATGGCAAAACAATCAGGCCACTGGACCTGGCACTTACCTCATATTCCTCTTTGAATCCATAGCCCTCTGCACATTTCATCTGCGTGATATGCTGCAACAAGTCAGCCACACGGATGGCTGGATGAAGCTGTCCGGTCTGGTACGGCACATCTACTGGGTCTCGCTTCTTGTAGGTGTGTGACTGGACCAAGCTGCTTGTGTCACTGGCCATCGTGTGGGTTTCATCTACAAAAAGAAAACTGAACAATATACCAGGTTGTTTTCGCTTATTAAAAGTATAAAATACATTGATTTCTACAAGGATGATTTTGATATCACCAACTTTAACATAACCACTATTTATGAGGGCTGTGCCAGAAAAAAGGTAAATCCATTTAGTAAATTATCCAGGGAAGATTTCAAGACTGATTGAAATGAGGCAAAGTCCATGTTTCTACAATGTAAGCATTGCAGAACAGTCCAAACTATATATTGTTTTAAATAGACATATGTATATATATATAAATAAATATTGTTTTAAACACTAACTGATTATAAACAATATTTAAATTCTTTAGGCATTCAGTTATAAGCTGTAGAGAAGTTTCATCCTGAAACTTCATCAAGTCCCACTGGAATAAAATAGGACTTGTATTCTTAGATTAGTGAACTATTAGATTTTACACTGTGAACTCAGAACAAATGTTTGGTGTGAACAAAATAAAAAAATGCACAAAATGGAAGATGGTTCATTAAGCTAGGACTGCAATGAAAATGTAGATCTGATATAACACTTTGAAACAAAATACAAGAGGACAAATGCAAGAGATCATCTGCTTAGGGTAAATGCTTTGACTGACTGTTTAGCATGCTGCAGAACCAACAACTTCACAATATATCATGGGCCATCAAATTAGGCATAAAATGTTATATGTCAACTGACATGCAAGCCAACACGCAACAGAACCCACTGGGTTGCTCAAAATCTGTATGAAACACACACTCTCCCACCCCCTCCACACCTTTTTGATGGGGGCAAATGGGCAACTTACCATTTATTGGCACTTTTAAGAAGAACCATATCAGGAGAAAAAAGAGGAGGAGAAAAAGGAAACAGGGCATAAACAACAGTACTACATTAATAATTACAGGTAATTTTATGTTTTTAATTTAACTTTTACAGCTTGGCATCCTAGCTGAGCCCCTGATTATGTGAAAGAGGGCACGATTCAAGAAACAATATCTCTTTTCTCTTGTTTTCATGGAGTTTTTAATTTGTTTAATACTTGACAAGAAAAAAAACCCAAAGTCTGAGGAGTAAGTATCATCATAAATCCTTTCTTTGCTTAAAAAAAAAAATGAAGACCAAAATTTTGTATTTCTCAAAGAGTATTTTGTTTTAGTTTAACTGAAATAACGAAAATTGTGTTTTAATTTCGTCAAAATACTCTGCAATGCCTGCACACTAACTTAGGGAAATGGTTAATGAAATTAATATATTGTAAAAATGACTGTTGTGTAAAATGTATTATATAAAAGGGATTGCTAAAATAATATGATTTCCATATTCCTCAGTTAAATTTATTATAGTATAGAGCTCCCAAAATTTTCATTAAGAAAAGGCCCCAAGTTCTCACACAAACCCCCAAAATACTACATCTGCTGATCAAGGGCCAGTTTTTGATCTCAATGTAAATTAAAAGTTACTCCACTAAAATTAATGGAGTTACTCATTGAAGTCATCGGAGTTACAGTCAGTTTACACTGATGAAACTGAGATTAAATCTGGCCCTCGGTGAATAGTTTAAAATGTGAACAATGCACCTAAACCTAAACTTAAAATAATATGTAGCAATATGGATATGAATATGGATATTTTGCTATGTCTCTTGCCACTTTACTAACCTCATCCAATATAGCAGAAAACTATTATACATTTTTAATAATTAAACTTGGCTACTTTTGCCTAACATGCAGTAAAACTGTATTGCAAAGCCCCTTGGGATGCATGGCATGAAAGGCGATATACATGTGTAGTTACAGCATGTTGTTGTTGAAATGGCACCTGAATACTACAAGGCGGCTAAGACACAAAAGACAAAAAAAAGTGTAGAAGTTGATTGTATGGTTTTTTAAAATTTATGTAGTGTTAGATTACAGGTTTTTTTTTGTTCAAACTAAGGTATCACCAGAACTCCGAACCACGTATTAAACATTCAGATGGCAAATCTTATTAATGTCAGGGTCTCTGGGCTGTGAAAATGAGACTGTTCAGCCCATAAGCCTCTCACTCCAGGGGGCTTCTCTGTGTTGTGGACTAAATGGAACATTCATTCCTTCTTCCCACCCACTGCCTTTCTGCCTCATCTAGCTCCCACCCTTTCAAGACTAATACTATTATGCTATGTTTGGGATTGATCTTTTAAAGTTACTTTGAATGTAAAGCTTATGCTCCCTGGCTGGGACGGTACAATATGAATCCACCACAAATCCAGTATTTGCTATCATCTTGCTTTGCCGTTGAAAGTGATAGCAAGACAGAGAACCTCAGATGTAAGAGTCAATTGCTTTTGCCAGCTGACATGGTGGTCACACCACAGCATGCAGCTTATTTAATTTAGCTGGTGACTATAATTATTGATCCCAATTAGATTATCCAGTTATTGATTCCAAAATATTTGTCCAGTACTATCTGACAACTATTAACATGCACATTTAGTTAACTTTTATCTGAACCATGGGTGCTGCAGACATCTGCAAGACCAATGGAGTATCTGGGTTGTGTTCCTTTTCTTTTTCCTGTCTTTTTTTTTTTTTTTTTTTGCGTTTTGTTCAGAACACAGAAGGACAGGCAGGCGTTACCTACCCTGCCTTTTCCAGACCAGTTGCCTCTTTCTGAACATTAATTTAGGCATACACAGCCCAGGAATAGTAAGGGTTTATCAAGATTTCGCTTAAGTGGTTAGGCTAAACATGAAGCTTCTCTCAGTTGCCTGAAAATGAGTGAATATTGAAATTCTGAATTGTTGAGAAGTCAGATTGTTGCCATTTGCTTCATGTAAAAACTTTCCTATTAATTCAGTCAATTGTTTCACTAGGTTGACAAGATGTTAATTTGCATGTTGAGTCTAAGGCCTTGTCTACACTAAAACTGAAAGTTGACCTAAGTTATGCTAGTTATGTCACATAACTTACGGAATTTAAACAGACTTACAGCGGTGTCTGCACCATGCTATGTTGACGGGAAACACTCTCCTGTCAACATAGCTTCTGCCTCTCATTGAGGTGGAATACTGAAGTCAAACAAGAGAATGCTCTCCCATCGATTTAGTGTGTCTTCACCAGACCTACTAAATCAACACTGCTGCATTGATGGTAAAGCCACCAATTTAGCACAGTAGTGAAGACAAGCCCTAAGTTTCCTCTCATAACATTTTGGAAAATGTAACTGTATTGTGATTTCTTTAGTAACAAAACTAAACAATAATCACAGTCATACTATTTCCCAGTAGGTCATGTAGACCAGCTCAATTGACTTCAACTAGAAGTTTGACCCTGAAGTCCCTTGTGTCCTGAAAACTCCCACTGGATAAGGAAGAACTACAGGATTGGGCATTATATGCAGTAAGAAGCCAGCCATTGATGTATTAAAATATATGGACTTCAAAATTAATTACTGTTTTAAAATGTCATGGGCCAGATCCTCATCTGTGTTGCTCCACTGATTGAAGTAGAGCTGCTCTGATTTAGACCAGTGAAAGCTGTAGTCCAATACATGTATGTATGCAGCTTTCTGATGATTACTTCTATTTGAATGAAACACCAACCATATAGGGATAATTAACCTTTAACATGTGAGGCAACAAAAATATTTATTTTCCACAACAAAATAATGGGAGGACTTCTGAGGAGAGTAATTACAGATGGCATACATTAGCTAGCTAATTCAAGAACTTCTTTCTTACAGCTTCGGAGAAGGAGATTTTGTACCCCAAAGTGCATCTTTTTTTATATCAGAAATGTTTTCTTAAATATTATTTCTCGGAGAATCCTACCAAAGATTTTTCATCATCATTACGGTCCAACAAACGACTGAAAAACTTTCTGAGGCTCCATTTGCAAAGCTTATCATAATCCTAAAATATCTAAATTTTTCACCTGGCAACAAAGCTTTTCTTCCTGACCACCCACAAGGTCAGAACATGTACTGGATGAGTTGCTGAATGAATGGAAAGCACAAAGGAATCTAAAATCTCAGGCAGTTAAAAGACTCTGCAAATTTCATTTGCATGCAGATTATTACATTGTTACAGTGACTACCATTACATTCTCCCTGATGTACACAAAGTATAAAAATGCACAGATTCTTTTTCCCTTGGATGTCATATTTAAATGAGCTTTCCTAATTATCCCTCCAGCACAATAACTTTGCTGCATTAGTTTTTCAGAAATCACATTCCTAAACTGCAGCTCCCTGTAACTATCACTTGACTATACTTAATTTCTTTTACCTCAATGCAATTGCTTAAAGACAGAAAATGACATGGAAGCATTATACTTTATATACAAATTCATAGTGATTTGGAGAAAAGGGAAGAAGAAGAAAAATATGTATTGTAAAGATAAACCATTGTAAAGACTGAGCTAAAGAAGCAACTTAACACTGGGGTTGGAATTCTTGCTATAGTGCATTGTTATACCTTTATTTAATTTTTTTAAATCTCTGTTTAGATAAAGGTTAGTATTATGGAAATAACAAAGGACAAGCCATAACACAGGTTTGTTACTTATCCAATGCAAATGCAATAGCATCTCATGCTATTTTTATTATAACAGCTTGAAAATGCCATTTTCCTTCATTCTTTTTATATTACACAAATAGGAGGTTGGTTTTTTTTTTCTAAATTCCTAGTGGAAATGTTTCATACTTTAAATGCATTTAGTCCTATAGTGCTACCATTTTATTCATTTTTGTGACACCTGACACACAATAAACGATATTTTTATAAAGTGCCATATTGCCATTTTGCTTTCAAAACACCATCTTCTCTGAAACTTCACTATGACAGGCATGTCAGAAAACTGTGTGGTATTGTAAGAAGAAATGATGGCTGGTAGATGGCCAGACCTTTATTTTGACTGATTTTCTATATCATCCTTAATTAGGAAAACATCATTTTTACAAAAGTGACACCTTCAGTTCACAGATAAAACTGAAAACAATAAGAAACTATTTTAATTCCCATGATAATCAAATTCTTTTGTGACATTCCAAATACATGCATAAACATTTCTTCATAAAACCACACGTGAAAGGAATTTTTGTCTTTTTGTCCCTGCAACTTTGACGATGTAGGAATCCAGTCCAATAACTGTCCTGAGCCTTCTCATTGCAGAAAAATTTGCATCCCCTCCCAAAATCCTATGCTCTAGTCTCTTAGATACTAAATTCTGTAATCCAGAGTTACACCTTTCTAAATTATTTCTGCAATAAACTTTGATAAAGGGAAATGTTCTCACCTAAAATTGCAGTTGGCACAAATGGATCTGTCATACATCATAAGCAGGTCAATGCAGAAAGGTAAAAAGAGAGAGAACAGTAAATGATTGATAAATGATCCCCAGTTTTCCCGCAGAAAGCCACAGTAAGCAACTAGTTATATAATAAGCTCCTATGTATAATAAAATAATAACAATATACATTTTGATTTCTAAGGAGGGAAACTGATGCATGGCATTATGAAGGAATGAAACAAAGACAAAAAACTGGTTACCTGGGTAATAAGAATTAGGCACTGTTGTGCTCAGTGTGTTAGTTTTCATTGTAAATGAAGAGGGGGAGGATACAGCTGTAAAGAGAAGAAAATCTAATCAGTGGCAGCAAAGACAAATTTAGCTGTTCCAGATTGGAAATATAAGCATATGCAACTGATTTAATTTAGGGCTTGATCCTGCTCCCTTTGAAGGCAATGGCAAAACTCCCAATGATTTAAATGGAAGCAGAAAGTACGCTGGGTAATTACTAGAATGGTTTAGATAATATGAACCAATTTTCTGAAAATAATTTTGATCAGATAAAGCAAGCTGATCATTGTGAAGTTTTCCACTGATGGCCAACATATTTTTATGTTTCAAAGGTAAGACTGAATGTAGATTTTCATATAAGCAAGTGACAATGACAGCATTTGCTTTTGGTAATAGCTCTGAGAATTAAAAGGGTTACCTAACAATACCACAAATAGATTAGCCAAATATTCTACAGTTCATTTTTTTCTCTGCTGGACTACTAATAGTTCAGATAGGTGGGTAACATATATGCATACAGTACTGTTTCCTGAAGGTTATTCTTTTCTCTGACAGTGTTTTTCAACCAGTGATTTACATTTCAGTATTGGTACTAGTATTTAAATATGTAAACACTAGTAATTTTATAAGGGTGTTAAATGAAACAACCTAAGCTGAGTTAATTCCACAGTATGACATACAACCCATACATTACCATTAAAGAGACAGAAATAATCAGTGGGGAACAGACTGTTAATGATAAAACATCTAGGGATGTTCAGCCAAAGAGTAGCAAAGACTTTTAAGCAAAGGTTACTGCACATGCAACCCTGGTGGCTGATGCAAATTGTGGTGCATTACACTAGCGCTCCATCTCAGTTATTCCACTAGATGTAAGGATATTCTGGACATCCTAGTAACCTCAAAAGAAGTTTCAGAGACCTAAACATTGAGCAAGGTAGTATCTGAAGGACAAATGTGGAGACCGGGCAGCTACAGAGCAGATAAATTTCAAATACTCTTTCAGTGCTAGCCTGAGCTCCATCTTTCTTCCTGAGTCTTTGGACCCTCCAGTTGCCTGTCCCTTGTATAAGATGGAGCAACCTGAAATCTGTTCTTATGCTGGCTGTCAATGTTCCACGGAGCTGGGGATGACTGGTCCCCTTTTCCTGTGGCCGTACCCTTGTATCAGTAGTCAAGAAGCAGTGGTGAGGGTTCCCCTCTGCTGGGGGCTGGCTGAACTGGTCAGAACAAAACTGCCCTAATGCAAGGCAGGATCTTGGCCACACACTGTAATGAGAGTGAAGGATGCTCTGAGCCCCTCATAGGAATGAGTCCTTAATAAAAGATCAATATAAATTGTTTACATTGTCAGCCTGGTTCCTGTGGCAGCCACATTCATTATGACATGTTTGTATCTAAAGTTCATCCTCAGTGAGTGTAAAATGTCACAGATCCATTGACTTTAACTGAGCTACAATGATTTACGAAAGATGAGGATCTGGCCTCAAGTACTTATTGCTTCCTAGACAGTAAGGTGTACTTTTGCTTTTGTGACCATCTAATAGCTCTATAGCAAAAATATATCTTGGTGAATAAAGATGCAGCCAAATCTTGATCCCCTTACTTCCTTGAGGAAAGTATGGGACCTGGGTGTTGGTGGTGGCCTGTGATACACAGGAGGTCAGACTAGGTGAGCCCTTCTAGCTTTCAATTCTGTAACTAATCTCAGAGACTGCAGTGGGCTGTTCCCATGAGTAATGCAACTAAGACTGGACCCCCAAAAAGTGCTAATTAAAAGCAAGTGCTACAAAGAGATGAAATTGTAAATTAACATCTACAAACTTTGAACCTGATACTCACTATTGAAAGAAGACTCACTGCATAAATCTAGTAGGAAGTGCACAAATGAACTATTTAAAGATAAAATCTTATGCATATTATTGAAAAGAAAAAACAACGCTTTGTTTAATGTTAATACAATAAACAAAATTAAAACATTGATAAATTCGCAAACTGTGCAAACATTGGGGTATGCAAAAAAGCCTGCCCCAAACCACAACAAATGGGATATTTGTTTAAGCTTTTTGCTATTACTTCATGTAAACTTTTAGCTTTTCTTTTTTCTTCCTGTTCAGCAGTTGTGAAAATGATTGTTCTATTTGTAGTATGGTCCTTGCACAGTTCCTACCCCCTCGCAAAAAGTCTGCAGGTGAGTACAAATTTTAATGTGTGATATTTCACTCCCCAAAATTTCGTTTTCAGGATATATCACAAACATGAGACATTTGGAGAATTGCCTATCAAACTCCACACTGATGAATTTCAGTTAGCTCCTTCTCTGCACTAGCAAGTGAGAAAGTATCACCCAACACCTGATATAATAAAACAGCTGTAACACTGATAAACTGAGCTTTGTGACAACCAAAGATATTAAGTGATGACATTTAAAAAATAAATTTTGCCTAAAATGGGCAGCGGGGGTGAAGGATGTGGGGGCAGCATAAAGGATATAAAACTTTCAGCACAATAAACAGATGGGGAAATGCAAATCCACACCTGCTGCAGAATGTCTCTGCTGTTCATGTGGAAGAAAAGGAAAGACAGAAAAGCTCAATTATCCTTATTATTTTTTTAAAAAAGCCTAATCTTGATGTCTGACAGTCCTGCTCATTACAATACATGCTGTGATGTGTTGCACAGTGGGAGATACTGGATCCCATGGATTTTCCACAAATGAATAACCTGTCCGCTGAATTGATTGGGTAATGAGAAGTATTTTAAGAACCATTTCCACCCTCATTCCCCGTTCAAAAATAAAAGAGACTGCTGCATCCCCAAGCATTTTGAACTTACATCTTCCATTTAGATTGTGCGTGTCCATGAAAGAGAAAGCTTCGTCACAGTTGGTGCCTTGCTCAGTATAGCTTTTATCCATTGAATTCACCATCACTGTCATTTCCTGCCGGGTACTACTCAATGTTTCTTTCCGCTTTTTAGCCAATTTTCTTAAGAAATGAACATTGGGAGGTGGGGTGGGGGGAGAAAATAAAACTTGGTAAGCACACATAGAATAGCTGTTTTTTATAGTTTGCAACTATTTTATGGAATAAAATATTACAATCACTAGTGTTATTTCATACAATTTTAATCAACCTAACACTTATTAAAATATCATCTGTTAATTAAGGGCCAGCTTCTGATACTCTTACACGTGCAGAACAGCACCAGGTTCCAGGGAAAATACCATTGGTGCAAGTGGGACTATTCGTCAAGTGCTGAGTTAGGGTAACAGAAACTCACCTCAACAAAAGACAATAAAATAATAAACAAAAAACAAGCTATGGCTCTGAAACTTGCTGCTGCAAGTTTTATTTTTCCTTTCTGTGTAGACAAACCCTTTGTGACCGAGATCTTGTAAGCAACTGGTGCCAAAAGATAGTCTTGATCTCAGATTGATACAGCTGGTTGGGTACTTTTTTAATTGGACTGTGGATAGCAGTGATACTCAGACTGAAATGGTTCAGGACCCAAATTAGCGACCAACATTACTCCAGAAAGCCACAGTCATGTGAATTCATTGTTTCATTTACTATAGTACTATATATTAATATTTAAACTGTATGACAGAGGAAATATTTCATTTTTATTATAGTATATATTTATAATATTATTAAAAACTACATATTTATAAATATAATATAGATATACAAAATTCTCACAGCAAAATGACTGATTATTATTGTTAGTTATAATACAATTGGTTAATAATACAGTAAAAGCATCCTGATTGGTTAATAACTTAGATTGGTTAATAACTAAATCACACAGTGTTTTAATATCACGTGCTATAAAGAGTTGCAGGAGACACATTACAGAGCCACTTGCGGCACCCAAGCCCCAGTCTGTATTATCACTGGTGTACAGTAGATATTTTTAAATAAGTGATAAATATATACCATTGATTTATATCAGAGATGGGCAAACATTTTGGTTTGAAGGCCATATCTGGGTATGGCAATTCATGCTCACGAAACTGGGGTTGGGGCCTGGAAGGTGGTGAGGGCTCTGGCTAGGGGTGCAGGCTCTGGGGTGGGGTCAGAAATGAGGAGTTCAGATGTAGGAAGGGGCACCAGGCTGGGGCAGGGGATTGGGATGTGGGTGGGGGGTGAGGGATCTGACTAGGGATATGGGCTCTGAGTGCAGGAGGGTGGGACTGAGGGGTTCGGAGGGTAGGAGTGGGATCAGAGCTGGGACAAGGGGTTGGGATGTGGGAGGGGGTCAAGAGTGCTGGCTCTGTGCAGTGCTTACCTCAAGCAGCAGCATGTCCCCTGTCTGGCTGGCCAATGGGAGCTGTGGGGGCGGCGCTTGGGTCAGGGGCAGTGTGTGTAGCCCTCTGGTTGCCCCTCCATGTAGGAGCCAAAGAGGGGACGTGCCACTGCTTCTGGGAGCTGCGTGGATCAAACTCCCGACCCTGCTCCCTAGCAGGAGCTCAAGGGCCTGAAGGCCGGATGCGGCCCCTGGGCTGTAGTTTGCTAATTTAGACCATATATCCTGGGCTTGAGTCTGCTCTCACATATGCTGGTTTTCACAAATGAGCTGACATTTCAAAGTGACATGGGCTATAAGAACTTGATTCTGCCACTATTAGTCACATTGATTCCAATGGCACTACTCCTGGAGTAAGGTGCTGTTCAGCATGAGAAAAAGTGTCTGAAATTAATAACAGATCATACTAAAATGTGTGGGTTATTTGGAAGACCAAAATGCAGAGCTTATTTATATGGTTTATGTTGTTTGTTAGTTAAACAACTTTAATTACTTTAAAGTTATAAAATAAATTTTCAAATTAAGGGCCAATTTGTCACCCTTATACTAGGAAGTACCTCAGATAGTCCCTTTCAAATCAGTAGAGTTAATCACTGACTAAGGTACTACTGAGTCTTAGTAAAGGAATAAGAATCTGGTCCTAAATAATTAATCAAATGCCACAGAATAAATACTCCACACAAGTATATGTTTTCATTAAGATTTAGAAACAAAACACTTTGTCTGAATGTGAGTTATGGACCCCAGCTGCTCTCTATCAGCCAATAAAGATTAGGAAATAGAAACTTAAGGATTAAACTTCAAGTTTGGAATAGGACATGACAACTCATATTTTTATTTTCTTTATAACACATACTTCCATACTTAATCTACCAAAATACAAAATGAAATAACTGACGGTACTTATTAAAATTATAAGATTTAAATTAAGACTTCACATAAAAATTATCTTTGTATCCATCCTTCCCAACAAAAGCTTTCTATAAGCAAGTATTCTAGGTATGAAGAAATATTGTTACACCTTTAACTTTCTATAACGGAACCTAGTTCCCTTTGGGTTATTCACACCTTCTCATGTTTAGCGTGGTTCTTGCCAGTGCCCCTTTTGATATGGTTTAGAAAGAGGACTGCAATCCCATTTATAAGTTAAAATGGTTCTAATTGTAAAAACAACCATCTTGACAATATGTTAATCACTAACCATAATTGTTCCAAGCAAGCTTATTATTAGATATCCCCCCTAAAATGTATTAAATATTTTGGCTGGAATTTAGATGGGAGTGTGATTTATAAAGATAAGGATATATATAAGTTGTTATAACCTATTCTAAACTTGTAAGTGAAATTTACTCCTTTACGTTTTATTTCTTAATTATTTTATGGGTTGATAAAGAGCAACCATAACTCATGTTAAAATCAAGTTTTCATTTTTGAATTTTGATTTAATATTGGCATATCTAGAAATTCCTTTATGAAGACACGGGAGTATCTTACAAACACAACAGCAGGAAACTGATGTATATCTCTGCATTTCCTACCTCAGCCCTTGTTTCATAAGAAAAGAACAATATTTTCCTTATAAACTATAAACTATTTATTTTGGGATATCTATTTCCTAATGCATTAATAACTTAACAGAAGTCCTGAGATCACACATGAAAATGGCATCTATTTTCTCCTTTGCCAATTTCTCTCTTATAAAGCATGTTGACTTATAAACACAATAGTATGAATTTGAATCTCCTTACGATTTATAAAAGTATCCACATTTCAAAATAATACACAATGGAGATGATTCCACACAGGTACTAATTAGTAAATTAAATTTGGTACAAATTCCCTATGGCATGCTGACAAAAAAGGGTTCTGAAAAATGGTGAAACACTTAGAGCCCAAATCTATTTTCTGACCTGTTTTTAAACAGTATTTCACAGGAAAAGAGTCACATATATAACAGATACATAGAAAAATAGAGCTCCTTCAGAACTATAATCTCTATTTTTCAAGTTTTATTATTCCCTAAAGATTTAGAAAATATTAAGAAATCATTACCTTGAGAAAATGAAAATCCTGATTAACCCAAACTATGGTTTGATGACTACTCCACCATAATAAATAGACTACAAGTGGAAAGATTTCTACTTTTTTCCCCTAAGGATGCAGCAGGGTAGGCAGGGCAGTGGTTGTCTCTCCTTCTGCTAGAGGCAACTACTACTGCACAGGCTTTCTTCGTGGCCAGAGTGCACTCTCCAAGTATCTAGGCTGAGACCTGAATCCATAACCTAGATGGTAACAATGAGGGTGTCTAAATTTGACCTCTGCAGTTTCATTCATAAGCCATATTTCTCTTTATTTCTGTGTTACTCCTGCACAAGAACACAACCCCAGGTCTCCAGTGGGAGAGTTCCCTGTCTCTCTATTTCTACACAGGCCTTGAAATGTGCAGATGATTTTGGTCCAGAAGATAGAGCGAGTGAACTCCAGGACTGTTCTACCAATTACCAATATAATTATCTATCTTTTTAGATAATCTCATTCATCTTCCTTTCCCCAGAACCAGGGATTTGGAGCAATCAAATTTTTGCATTGCTCCACTCCAGCTCCAGGCATAAACCTGCAGCTCTGGGCTCCAGCTCCGGGCTCCGCTCCAAAGCCCTGCCCGTAACCAGAGTGGTGAGCATTATCCATCTCCACAAAACCCTCAACTGCTGCCAAAGCCCCAAGCTCAGCACTTCTATCTAGATTTCTTGTACGGTGGTGAGTAACTGCAGGGCCATAAGACTTTCTCAGCTTTTTAAGAAGTCTCCCAGAGAAGCCCTGCAATACGACTGTTCTGGACCACATTCCAGGGATATGGAGCCATATCTGCGAACCCAGAGTCACAGCATTGACTCTGGTTACTCAGCGCCATTATAAAAAGAGATCTGATTGATAGTGTACATCACAATCATCTGCCTTTATAAGAGCGTCCTTTATTTTAGACTGAAATTTGCATCGTTCCTCAAGAAAGCTAAAGTTCTCACTTGTATCATTGTTTTGACAGTAGAACTCCACATCCTAAAACAGATAATTTTCCTTGAGACTTAATCCAAGACATTATTATCATCTTCTTGCACTAATATTTTTCAGTCTTTCATTTTAAGTTTTTGTTCCACATTTAGGGTATGATAGATTGAGAGGCACTGTTCAGTTGTTTCTATCATAAAAACATTCTGAATCTAATGCTAGAATACAGGCCTTGTGGGAAAACATCAAAGCTGGAACAACTATTTCAAGAAGCTGATATATAACAGTTAGATTTTTGTAGTGTGAGCAAAATAAAGTCCCTTGGACTCAAGTAAATAAACTTAAGCTGAACATAAACATTTTACACTCAGGTACTCTGGATATTGCTTAATGCTTTAATCTCTGCAGATCCCATATCATTTGCATGGAGCCACATGAATCTCAGGAGCCTATAATGACACAAGATATAAGAAATACACAAACCCCTGATGATTCATATAACCATTCACCCCTCACTCTCTTAGGTCTAGAGTAAATGTGGAGACAAAGGAGATAGAATGTTTGATGAACTCCTCTACAGTAAAGTAATCTGCCTAGTCTCTAAAGATTCCGCCCTTTCTTCAGAGAAGAGCAGAGAATGCAATAAACAAGGGAGATAAGCAACACAGAAGTGCATTTCCATTCTAATTAACCAGGAAGCAAATTCTGCAACATTACACAAGGAAAGCAAAAACTACAAACTGACCCCACAAGCAGTCTCACTATCAATACAAGAGGAAATGACAAACATTACACAAGGCAGAAGCGACATGTTAGTGCTGAGAGTGGGGTATTTTGAACTCCACTCCCTGAAATGAAAGTAATAAAAATATTAACCCTGGCATAAATCGGGCATGGGAAAAGGGGGAGAAGAAGGACATCACCCTGCGTGGAAATCTACAGGGGAGGGATCTTTTCTTCAGCACATTGCAACAGTTTCTGACTTTTAGGGTTAAGTCAAGAGCCTTTGATGTCAATACTTCAGAAAAATATTATTTTAAATCAAAGTAAGAAGTGGTCACGTACCATAGTATAAATGCCAATAGAGAGATGATATGTGGGGAATGGCACATGAAAGGACTAAGTTTCTTTTTCTCAGTTGTTTTCTTTTTATGTGATCCTACAGTTCCTGGACATATGTAGCTCCTACTGAAGTCAAGAGAGGTTTACTTCCAAGGAGGAGATGACGACAGCTGGTAAGGATATTTAGGTGGACTCACCTGGCAGGATGCTGTAAGATACGCAACTAGTCTTTGTAATGAGTTGAGGACTAATAAGACAAGAACGTAGGGAAGGGGTGCAATGAAATCCCCTGAAAAGAGGTAGTTTGTCAAAAGACAAATATTTCTTCAGGCTCATATTTATAAGTCTTAGGGCTCACCTTGTTTTTATATGAGGTGAAAAGAAGTCACAAATACAATTTTTTTCACCAAAATCTGTATCTTTAAAGCACAAATAAAAGCAACCCTCCCCAAACAAACACATTCCACAAAGCAAAACTTAAATATTTCAAACACTTCTCTACCACACTAATCTTGCATACTATATGGAAATTTGCTCTTTGATGATTTCAAGACACATCAGCTCTGGAGGAAGCTTTCTAACAGGGCTCAATCCAGCCATGTGTTGAACACGCTAGCTCTGATCTACTAAAGTACATACACATGAAGATAAATTGAATTAAATGAGACATTTGATTATTTTATGTTATACAAATAATTCCAGAGATCTGGATCAGTCAAGACTCCTGCAAAGGACATTGATCCAAATTAATTCCTGGAGCAATTAAATGGAAAGATTTAATTCCATTCACTTCAGTGGGAGCTTAAATATGCGCAACTCCATTGAAGCCATTGGAATTGCATTTTCTTGTGCCCAGCATTGGGTGATCTTGGCTTAATATTTTAGAATCCCGTGAGTTGCTACAGAAATATTATTTTATACATTATTCCAAGAATGGTTTTTTAAAAATATTTTTCAGACTGCATTTACAAATGCAATTTTAAAAGCAACCTGCTCAAATGTTTTAAAACCACCACTTTGGAATAATAATTCCATCTGCAGAAGTCCTTATCACCCTAACATTATTTAAATGGAGCCCACCTTGAATGTATGAACAGCTGTAAGCAGTTTCCCAATCTACATCTTTTAGACTGCTGCTTATTTTAAGAGAATCCTTCCAGAAGCAAAACTTTGGAACTTGGGCATCTAACTTAATTTACCCCAAATGGTGAAGGTTTTTAAGCATTACACAATAGAAACAATATCTCCCATCATAAGTAATAAATATTTTTGTTCAGCTTTATATTTCTCAGTGAAACAATAAAATTCCATATAGACTCTTTTATAGACAGAGATAGAAATATGAAGCAGGAGAAATCAAGGAGGTGGAAAAATAAGAATAATTTGACATAAATGATAGTGAAGCTTTGCTCATAACAAACTTACGTTGTTCAATTCCACATTTATATGCTATATATTGAAATGGAATATGCTCAGAAATGTCATTTCACACTGACATTAAACTGTGTACTATGAGCACTATCAGACAGCAAATAGAGAGAGTTAGGAGAAACATTTTTTAAAGGCACAATATTTTGAAGCAAGCTCTGGTGATTAGATTTGCAAAGTGCTTTACTAGTTCTCCCACCCTCAGGGGAGCAATGTTTCTACTGAACAGCCACAAGGAGAGTAGAAGTCAAGAAAAATTAAACAAAGATAAGCAGAAGCCTGTCTTAAGATCTCCTTTGTAATCTTGATCACTTAAGTAACCTTGCTTCTATGAAGTCCAGCACACATAATATATACACATTATAACAAAACAAAGTTGCAACAGCATGGTGTACACAATGATACAAATCACAAGAGGTTGACAGTGACCAGGTCTTTGTCTGACATCAAAGATGTGGTAGATTATAATATACTTTTGATGCCTTGTTCCCTCTTTCATTATCAATTTCCTGCTTCACAGCAAGTGCTAAGACTGCTCATTTCTTTTCTGCCATGCTATGTCTCTGATAAAAACTGCCATGCCACTGCTATAATTTTGAAATACAGCATTTCGGCAGCAATAGTGTTTCAAGAATACTACCACCTTCATTTTTTGGTCCCCTATGCCATGCTGACAAGGAAATATATTCATTCATGTCAGAACAAGAACTGACAGGCCAAAAGAAAGAGTGTGTGCATGAGGATTATTCTTTAATTATGGAGCAGCAAGAATATGTTAACTTCCATTGTGCAAAAAGAGTACTGACTGGTTTAAAGGAGTTCTTGAGTCAATGGATTTACGCTGGATTTATACCAGCATAACCGAGGACAGAATTTGGCCCTCTATTTTTTACCACTTCACTCCTTTTTACACATCACCTATCAGATTTTTAGCTCTCTTTTGTACACTTTGCCTTTATTGAATGAACAGGCTATGTTAATGCTAGATAAGGTCTCAGAAACTGAGTAAGAAAAAGGAGTAAACTGTTAGAATTTTATTTATTTTTTAAATTTTATTTGGCACGAATGTGCAAAATAATACATGACTTAAGAAAATGTAATGCGAGGGAACAATGGGGAAAGAAAGAAGAGAAAGAAGATAAGTGGGGCGGAAACAGGATGGGAAGACAGGTGCTGGAACTAAGGGTGCTGCCACACCTCCTGACTTCAATTAGTAATAACTACCTAAATACATGGTTTCCATCTTCAGCACCCCCACTATAAAAGTTGTTTCAACACCAAGGGGGGAAGACAATCATGGGGAAAAAAAGAAAGGAAGTAGCAAAACAGTAAACAACCCACAGATGGGCCTTGCTTCTATTTGTAGCCTATTTACATGGAGGCTTTCTTTAAAAACATTTTCTAATAGAGTAGCTTACATAGGTGACTCCCTAGTAGTTGTAATCGGTGCTGTGTGACCCTATGGTTTCAAAGAGATGCGAAATGACAGCCGCCTGTAAATTCTCTGGGAGAGTGATTCGTTTATTAAGTTTGTTCAGCGTGTCAGTGTGGCCCAACTTGGCTGAGGCCTTTAGGCACTACTGTAGTATCAATATCAAAATTATATACCAATAATGGCTTTAAGTCCCACTGACTTCAACTAAACTTAAGCCCATACCTAAAATTAACCATACGCATAGTGCTTTGCTGGATATAGTCAGACTGCTGGATGAGGCCCTGAAATGTTTAAGGTAGTGATGGGTATGGAATAGACAGAAGAGTTAAATATTTAAGTTCTTTCTTGAGCAGTGGTTAGAACCCTAATGCTTCCCTCTAAGTGGGAAGCATTAGGGTTCTAACCACTGCCATACCCATTCCCACTTCCTGCAGCATCTATATGCTAGTGCTACCCTACAAATAGGCACGTATCCTCAGTGCGAGTAAGTGAGGGCCCAAGAAACAGACAATGTGATTCCGCAAAGTGAGTTTAGACACACACACAAATTATTTTGATCTGCTTCTTGAAGGGGAACCATTTATTTTTCACACCTACTGCCAACACCACACAGGCTGAGTCACGAAACACTATGCAAAAGTGGGTAAAAATAAGCAAAAGAAGCGGTGTTTAGTTTTCTTTTCACTATATGCCATCATCACATTGTCTGTCTGCTGGTTTTAGAAACCAGGGTAGAAAAGGTGTGTAGTAGTTACTCTATCGTTTATTCAGAACCCCCAACAGAAGATAATAGACAGTTATAAACTAATTGAGTGTGTCTGAGTGGTATCTCCTCATTCATCTTGCTTATTCAATTTAACTCCGTTAGTGTTCCGTATGGTACAGTGTCCCTGCTGCTTGAAACAGTCATTCATGGCAAAAAAACCCTCTAACAATAGGAAGCTAATAGTTTAACTGTTCCTCTAAATTTGTTTGACAAAACTGACATTTAGTACGCCATGTCACGTTGTCAGTAATCTGCAATTTACCCCTAGGCAGGCAGCGGATGCTCATTTTATTTACCTCTCATAGTTAAAAGCGTAATTAATATTCCACTCTGCAACAAAGATTAGAGATTTGACAAACATTGTAATTTAAATTCTCCATTATAGCAAACATTAAAATCAAACATTTCCACATGCCTCACTGCATAAAGGACACGTGTACATGTAATTTAACTTTTTAGTTTTTAACACCACAAACTAATTTCTGCTGTCAGTTTAATGAGCTGGAAAACACAAATCTTGCTTCTCTCTGTGCACACAGGCTAGAAGAGTTAAACTGGAGGGAGAGCTTGAGTCAGTTTCTTTCACTTATAAAATGTTCCAACCAAAGTCTCTCTATTACCATTAGATACTGTCATCTACAAATATTTTAAAAGGTTTTTTAACAAAGACTTCATTAAACAGACATTTGAGACCAAATGTAATGCACCACAGCTGTGGGTAACTGAACGGCTATGGCACTGCTGAAAAAACAAAGCATGATCTACACTCTAGCTTTGCCAATTCGCTCCTTGCTGTCTCCTTGCTCCAGGTGGGGTGAGGTCAGGCAGGAATTTGTTGGTGGCCTACATCAGGAACTATTACAATGCCTGCACTGGCTTAGCTTTCCCACTGGGGGATGTGAGGGCTGGGAGGACTGAGCTTTGGCTCTACCACTTCCTTTCTCCTGCATGCCTGAACTCAAAGTCGTTAGCCTAGGGGAAGTGTTTGTATTCCTCTTTACATCACTGCTCAGACCACAGTCCTCTATCACAGTACTTCTCAACCTTTTTGATACTAGGAACCGGTTTGCTGCCTTCCTAAAGTGTGTCAGTGAGATCTCAGGACCGAGTGGTCCATGAACCAGTAATTGAGAAACACTGCTCTAGCCCTATATATATACACAAAGATACACTCACACACATATTATATATATATATACTGCATATATATATATACTGCATACATATATATATGTTGCATATATATATATATTGCATACATATATGCATATATATATATATTGCATACATATATATATTGCATACATATATATATTGCATACATATATACATGTATATTGTGACGGAGACAGACCAGAAGGATATAGGAGAGTGCTGGAAGGCAGGTATATTAGTCTCAGGATGTGCAGGTCCCTGTTCCCTGGATAGCCAACAAAGGCTACTCCAGGCCAATCAAGACACCTGGGGCCAATTAAGAACCTTCTAGAAAGGAATAGAAACAGCTAGCCTAATTGGGACACCTGAAGCCAATCAGGGACTGGCTGAAACCAGATAAAAACCTCCCAGTTAGTCAGGTGGGCTGTGGGTGTCAGGAGCTGTGAGAGGAAGTTGTGCTGTTGGTGAGACTGAGTGTTGGACAACATATCGTACAGAAGGAAGGAGGCCCTGAGGTAAGGGTGAAGTGGAGTTTGAAGAAGCGGAGACTGCTGTGGGGAAGTAGCCCAGGGAATTGTACTGTGTTTTGTGCCTAAAAGGTCAGCCACCTTAGCTGATACTATTAGGGTCCCTGGGCTGGAGTCCGGAGTAGAGGGCGGGCCCGGGCTCCCCCCTTTCTGTCTCTCCTAATTACTTACTGAGAAAGGGAGGTCACTCTGGGGCCTGGATGAGTTTCTGAGGCCCCTAAATCTGCCAGGAAGCACAGGACCCACAAATACAGACTCGGAACTTTGTCACAATATATATATATTGCATATATATAGCATATATATATAATATAATATATATATATTTTGCATATATATATATTTTGCATATATAAATATATATATTGCATATATAAATGATATATCAAAAACACAACTTTTTCTAACCACAGTATTTGTGCTGTATGTATATTTTTCCTCATAGCCTAAGTATTTATAGTACTGATGACTTCCTGTGTCAGAGCATATGACAATGGGGCCACAGAGTCTAATAGCTGAAGTAGGGGGAGCTCTCAGAGAAATAAATGACTGCAGTTATAACTCGTGCTAATTTCAACTGATGTTCCAGCTTCATAAATTTTGTGTGACTGATTAACATTATTATTATGTTGAACACCTTTAGGCAACCAGACTGGCTCATTAAACACGGAAGCCTGGAATTATCTCCACTGTAACAAATTTGTGTGTGGGAGGGAGGGGGAAGGATTAGACATATGTATCTGGAAATATTTTCTTAAACTCTTCTGCAAAAACACTTAAAATGCCAAAAAGGAACACAAACTTAGTAGAAAGGCTGCTGTTACTCTCTTCTCAATCCATGCTATGTGGTAACCCACCGACTTGCCTGACTCTTTAACAAGACTTCATTAGTCACTGCCAACTTCAATCTGGTTATTTTACATTCAGTTCCCAAAGGAAAAGTACAGTCTTCAGTGATCACAGGCTAAACTAAAGATAAACTGGAACATTTTATAACACACCAAGTTAGCATGTCCTGACTTGTGCTAGCATCTCAAAACAAGACAAAAAAACCAATATATATATTACTGACCTAGCCAACATATTAAATGAAAGATAAATACATTTTTAAGGCAGTGTCTCCCGAAAGGGCAGAGATTCAAACTCTAGATGGAAGAATGTCTGTATAAGCCACACAATTTCAGTCCAAAATTATAAAAGCTTTTTTCCCATTTTATAAGATATGTTTGCATATAAAAACTCTCCTAATAGCAGTATAGCACTTCAAAAGAGTACTGCTCTGTTGATGCATAATCCGATTCTGTGAACAAATTATTTGAATGTCCTTGTTGACAGCAAATAATTGAAAAGGTAAGTAGCATTCAGAATAGAAAGTTACGAGATTTTACATTTTATTTATACAAAATCATGAAAGTGGTTTATGAACAATGGTAAGTTATGGAGATTATCACTGCAGTCACACAATTCAGAACCACAGTTTTTGATCAGCCAGCCTCATTATTCATAAAGACCTAAGACTTGCCACACTGAATCAGACCGGTGACTCATCTAGTCCTAGATCCCATTTCTGGCAGCGGCCAGCGCTAACTAGATTCTTTGGTGGAAAATGCAACAAACTCCATAGAATACAGATGTGGGATAGTCTGCTGCCCCCAGGGAAGTCTGCTTGATTTTAATTTGTCTTCTTGATTGTTGTACTATGAGTCATGTAGAATAAAAGCTTCTGATCGACCTTCTAGTACTATTTATTATTTTTTGCACTTCTATCATGTCGCCTTAGACTCCTTTCTAGCCTGAACAATGCCAATCTTTCAATCTCCCTTCATCTGAGCGTTTTTCCTTACTCCTAAATCATTATTGTTGCATATCTCTGAACCCCATCTAATACTGCAATATCCATTTTTGGAAGTGGTGACCATTACTGACCACAGTATTCCAGAGGAAGAGAAGCCAGTGATTTATATAATGGGCATATTTTCCATATAATTCTTCATTCTTTATATATCCTAACATTTTGTTGCGTTTTGATAGCAGCTGCTCACTAAGTTGAGGTTATCACTGGACAGCTGTATACAATGAGTATATGAATACTTCAAATGTTCCATCCAATGTGCACTACTTTTCATTTATCAACACTGAAATCCATTTGCCACCCCATGTTGTTCATTCACTTTATCTGGTTATGTCCCATGGAAGTTCTTTCACAGTGTTCCCTGGACTTCGCTTGCGTAGTAATTTTGTGTTATCTGCAAATTCTGGCCTCCATTTGGAAGAGGTGGTAGATAGATCATGAGGGTTCATTGTTCCCCTCTGTTTTCCTCCAGATCAAAAATTAGGTAGAGTTTGCCTTCTCTGAGTGTTAGTGACTCAAGGATATCTGTTGTAAGCTTTTGGTTGACATGAGGGTCAGAAGGTTTTACTGAAACTAGTCAGAGGTGTTGTTTTCTGTTTGCCATCTGAAGTCCCCCTTAACTGTCAGTCTAGGAGATTCCAATATAAGGCCTGCCATCATTTTGGGTAGGGCATTTAGGAATTCTGTGGTGTGATGTGTATATCACAAGGATCATCCACAATTATTTTACCCTAGGCTTCACATACCACGTGCACAACCTGTATTCATTTTCTTGCTTACATGAGTTGTTCCTGTACTTGATATCAGATATGAAAAGCATGGCCATTATCTCCCTTAACATCTCTCTGCTCATGCGAAAGCAGGCTGAAGAGAGCTTTGCCACCACTGGGACAGATGTTTCACCCAGGCAGTACTCTGTGTGGTGTGTGTCAATGAATAAACAGGGAAGAAAGTAATCAATTCTGGTAGCGGGGCTACATTTATTAACTAGTCTCTTACTTTTCCATCATCCTAGGCCTGTTAGGAGAGGAACTGGGTTTATGAAAACTGTTGTAGGCAACAGAGCAGCAGTCCCTGCACAGCAATCGTGACGTGGCACTATATCATACTCTTATCAACAAGTGACATGAGAGTTTAACATCCATATGGACAGTCATCAGACATAGAACAGACATTGACTTAAATGTCACATGTGAAGGGTTTGCCAGAAATGTTCACACCTCTGGGACTGGTGTTAAAGGTTTTTCCAGCATTTAAGCTTTAACACTAAGTCTAATGTCATAGTGAACAGTGTGTGTGTTGGATTTTGTTTTAATACAAAGTTCTTTTTTTGCCTAAGAAGAATGCAACATTTCCTTGGCAGTCCTATAGGTTCATTGCTTTATGTATATCACTGTCTTGAGGTCTAATCTAGCCAACAGAAGTCATGGGCATTCAAGGACTTATGAAAGTCTCACTGATAGAACCTTATTAGTCTAGTCTATTTGACTCTGCCATCAAAACATATAGTATACTTCTTAACCGTGAGCCATTGCAAATAGTTTGTTAGAGCTGACAAATCTAACCTTGATTTCTAATCTTTTGCCATAAAGCTTCACTCAGAAATGTAATTTTCCGAAGAAACTGAAATTCATTACGTATTTAAAATGAGATTACATCGTATCGCACATGTCAACATTATACCCAGAAGTGAACAGGAAGGCAATTATATATGAAAGCTACTGTGCATAAACAGTAGTCTAGCTATAAACTAAAAATAGAATATTTGTTTTTGGTAAGCCAAATTATTTTGGAATGCATGTAAAATAATTGACAGTGTGTGTGTACCATGTTGCATCCTACAGACTAATGGTACAATGCAATATAATATGATATGTTGTGATGTGACATTCTGTATGCCTAATACTGAACCTTAAAAATCAACTTTTTCTGACTGAAAGCCCACCCTATATGAAAACTGTAGATGACATAGTTTGCTGACGTTACTACTTCACATTCAATGTGGGGTTGCTCAGGGCCTCATTTTAAAATTTCTTCATTGTAAAGATTTCATTTCACAAACTCAGGTGTGTTCTAGTACCTTACTGCACTGTAAATTAATTTTTTCCCTAAGCTAGTAGAAGTAGACTTGAGAATCTATTCTGCCAATGATATTTAGGGGGAGTGGAAAATTTACATCAGTGATTTCAACACCACGAGTAGGATCTCTGCATGTAAACTCTCTGCAGGAATATGGATCCAATTTTTTTATGATGGAATTTGCTTTTGTAGTAGCTGTATATTAACAAGTATTATTGAACTATTGATCCTATACGGCATTATTCATTAAAATCTACTTGCAAATCCAATTAGGTTGGTTTGGAATGGAAAAAAACACTGATGTGGTTTCTTAAGGATGATTTACTAATGTGAGTGTTGGGAACAGAATATTCAGGTGTCCCTAGAACAGCTGGTTCAAATTCCACCTTTTTAGACTCCTTACACCATCATCCTTGAAGTAGATAAATTACTTAGCAAACAATTATGTGTGGGTTTAAAAACTGACACACTGTCAACAAGCTTGCATGGCACTTTACATAAAGTATAGATGTTTGCCCTAGTATCTTAAGCCAAAATTTCCCCTTGTTTCATTCCATGTTATACACTCAGAGGTGCATCAATTAGCTACTGGTTTCAGAGTAGCAGCAATGTTAGTTTATATCTGTAAAAAGAACAGGAGTACTTGTGGCACCTTAGAGACCAGACATTTATTTCAGCATAAGCTTTCGTAGACTATAGCCCACTTCATCGGATGCATAGAATGGAACACACAGTAGATAAGATATATATACACACAGAAAATATATAAAGGTGGAAGTTGCCACTGAATTGAAAATTGGTATGGCAACTTCCACATTTACACATTTTCTGTGTGTGTATATATATATATCTTACCTACTGTGTGTTCCATTCTGTGCACCCTATGAAGTGGTCTATAGCCTATGAAAGCTTATGCTGAAATAAATTTGTTAGTCTCCAAGGTGCCACAAGTACTCCTGTTCTTTTTTCAGTTAGCTACTGTGTCCCATCCAAGAAGTAGCTGTATTGCAACTCTAGTGAGTTTGGGGAGCCTTTGGGATGAATGGTGTGTGACGGAGTCAGACCAGAAGGATATAAGAACATAAGAAAGGCCGTACTTGGTCAGACCAAAGGTCCATCTAGTCCAGTATCCCGTCTACCGACAGTGGCCAATGCCAGGTCCACAGGAGTGAGTGAACCTAACAGGTAATGATCAAGTGATCTCTCTCCTGCCATCCATCACCCCACTCTGACAAACAGAAGCTAGGGACACCATTCCTTACCCATCCTGCCTAATAGCCATTAATGGACTTAACCTCCATGAAATTTATCCAGTTCTCTTTTAAACCCTGTTATAGTCCTAGCCTTCACAGCCTCCTCAGGCAAGGAGTTCCACAGGTTGACCGTGCGCTGTGTGAAGAAGAACTTCCTTTTATTTGTTTTAAACCTGCTGCCCACTAATTTCATTGGGTGGCCCCTAGTTCTTCTATTATGGGAACAAATAAATAACTTTTCCTTATTCACTTTCTCCACACCACTCAATTTTATATACCTCTATCATATCCCCCCTTAGTCTCCTCTTTTCCAAGCTAATTTCATTGGGTGGCCCCTAGTTCTTCTATTATAAGAGAGTGCTGGAAGGCAGGTATATCAGCTTCAGAATGTGCAGGTCCCTGTTCCCTGGATAGCCAAACAAAGGCTACTCCAGGCCAACCAAGGCACCTGATCCCAATTAACTGGCAAAAGGTCAGTTAAGACAGGTTAATGAAGACAGGTGGAGCCAATCAAGGTCTCAACTCAGACTGTTTAAAAGCTCTCCTTTCCAGTTTCCTCAGGGGGAGCCAAGGAGAAAGGAGCTGGAAAAGAGGAAGCTTTGCTGCATCCTGAGGTAAGGGAGAAGCTAGGAGGAGGGAACCTTGAGGAAGTGGCCCAGGGAATCAAAGTAGCATTAATGGTGAAGGGAAAGCCACCAACAGCTGCTACCATTAGGGTCCCTGGGCTGGAACCCTGAGTAGAGGGTAGGCCCAGGTTCCCCACATTTCCCTCCATACTCATTAGAAATCCTCTTGAGAGGATAAGTGAGACTCAATTCATTCAGGAGGCTGAACTGTACATACTGGCGTGTGATGAAGGTAACTCACTAGGTGGTGACTCTTGCCAAAGATACTGAGAAAGGGAGGTCACTCTGGGGCCTAGATGAGTTTCTGAGGCCCCTAAATCTGCCAGGAAGCGCAGGACCCACAAGTACAGACTTGGAGCTTTGTCACAGGTGCCATATAATTCTAAAATATTACTATGCTTAAGACAATAGAGTGATAATTGAAACAGATCTTGTACTCTGAATTGCTATGGGAAGAGGGATTGACTAAATTATTTAGAAGTCTCCTCCAGTGCCAAAGGATGAAGATATTTCTAAAGTGCCTATTCTTTAACACTTTTCTTTCGCAATTGGCACTTAATCAGTTAAAAAGAGTCAGAATTTTGTAAAACAATTGTCAATAATGTACGCTGTATATATGTTACGTGAATGTTTGTGATGGATGAATCATTAGGCAGATAATGCTGATTTAATAGTACAAAATTGTCACATTTGATATATTTCATTTTGCCTGTTTCAGACAGTAGAAGAATTTATTTCAATGATAAATGACTACTCCCGAGACTGTTATATGGAAGGGGCTGCTCCCAAAATTTCATTCTTTAAGTGCCTCTATATCTCAGTTCTTTGAATGCTACTGAAAAGTCTTAAAATTTCTCTGCACTGAAAAATTTTTTTTCCCTCTGGCTTTAATGATTATCTAATTGACAACCAAATTAAATAAACTGGAACCATTTAACCATACAATGTTTTGGTCAATAACAGCATAAACACTACTCCATAAAAATGTGGTATACTTAATAGCAACTTCAGCAGTTAAATATAATTTTTAAAGTTTTCACTGTGTTGTCGTCAAACTGAAGAAAACCAGAATAAAACATTGGAAAATGCTTCAAATACAGTGGCTGTTACTATTACTATCGTTGAGTATTACAGAGCGCGAGGAAGTATTTGAGGGAATAAAAAGGAGTAAAAGTAACGTAGGATGAAAGATGAAACAATGTTAAAAAGAATAAATCAGAATAGGTAGAATAATCAGCATATGTGGATCAAGTATGTCTTATGGATGTGAAGCTCTAATCCAATCACTGCTCTGAATTGAGTTCAAATTGAGTTTTAGACAAGTTTTAACTGAAATGAACTACAGAAAAATGACCTTCTTTATCATAATACTTTCCATTCTCATGCCATTAATGGTGCACTTCACTGTTGCAGCTATTAGGCTGCGGGCCATTTCCTTTCTTTTCTGAATCCTTTTCCCTCCTCAAAGCTGTTACTAACATCAAGGTGCAGGTTTTCCTGTTTTTTCCCCAATTTTTGTATTCTCTAGGAGGCTATTGTGCTTTCAAAACTAATCTTCCTTCTATTTATATATCAATAATAATAATACAAAACTCAGCTGCAGCATTTCACTAAACAACTACAGGGATTCAAAAACAAAACAAACAAACAAAAAAACCCCACAAAAAACCAAACATATTTCACTGCAAAATGTCAAGATTCAATTCACCCTTCCATGCTCTTCAGAGCACACAAAGAAGAGGATAAAATAGATCCAGGAGTGTTGTGAGTGACTACCAATCAAAAATGCCATATTTAGGGAGATGGCTATACATGAAACTCTGAGAAGAGCAGTAAGAGGTAGGCATTAATTGTAGTAATTACACGCGCACACTGCACACACACGGAAAACTCTTGACAATAGGGAATGTAAACAACCAGGCAAAAAATCTAAGATAAATATTAGCCAACAACAAAAACAACAAGAAAAAAACAAATTCACTATCATCTTTTTTAGGCACCCAACACAGATTAATTGCATTTGTCTTATGTTTTGGTGCTTCAAAAAAGGTAGCACTGGCAGCTGAAAGGATCAGAGATTCTCTGAAGTTTTTAGCTCCCCGCCCCTCCCCTGCCTTCTTATTTGTGAAAAAAGGTCTCTCTATTCTGGAGAGAATGATTGTAAAATAATCTGAAGAGGACACTTTCAACTTCAGTGAAATTCCTTTGTGTCTTTTCCTCTCATTTTCATGACAGCATGTTTACTGCGAATAAAATTCATAGACAGTTAAGAGGAAAAAAAGAATAAATCACTCCTAGATGTATAATGAAGGTTAGTTCTGAAAGCACAGTTTTTAACAATCTGCAAGATGGAGCTATGGGGAAGAGGAATATGAAAAGACTGCACGTTATCAGCTAAAAATATTCTCTCTGTTATTTAGAGTATTTAATTAGTTGCTTATTTATTACATCAACACTTCTATCTGGAAACTGGTTTCAACACTGTGGTGTTTAGTTTACACAACATGTTTATAGTACATATACTATACCATTTAAAAATATTCTGTTATTATTTGTATTGTGTAATGATGATTTTCATATAGTTCGAATGAATATATGAATACATACTGTAAACCATTTAAGATAGATATTCATGGCTATTGTTCTCCTGTCAGAAGATTTAGATTTTGGATTGCTTTAGATTAGTACCACACTGTGTGTGCACCTGGGGGAGGGGAGAATGGCTATTCACAAGGAAGGGTGCATATCAGCTAAATTAGCAGGGATGAAACGGACCTGATCTGTCTCAATGTAGAAGTTATGCTTTACTCTCCTCTTCATGGTGAACTGTTTGTCCAAGATAATGCAAAGAATTGCACTAACCATGGTTCCACACCTTCACCTCCCAGAGATCTAAGGACCACACTCTCAACTAGCACACGGTGCTGCCTCTTCACCTCTAGACCAATCATCAATAGAACACGTATTTTTAAAAAGCATTGATAATATGTGCAGTATCCTAGGAGGGAGGAGGAACGGGCATATGGTTAAGGCACTGGACTTGCACAATCTGGGTTCAATTCCTGGCGGTGCCAGAGTCCCTGTATGTCCTGAGGCAAGTCAGTCTCTCTTTGCCTCAGTTCACCATGACTAAAATGATATGGTATGATAATAACCACTATCTCACAGGTATGCATTGTGAAGATACACTCATTTATGGCTGTGAGATGTGTAGACACTGGGGTGATGGGAGCCCAGCAGTCAATATAATTATTGTTCGTCACAGAAAAAGCCCTATTGAGGTTGCAATTATGCAACAAAATAAATACATCTGACATATTTTATCTAGACTCTAATATTATTATACTGTCAGTCTTACAGTATTTATTTAGAAGCTTTGTCTGGATAAGGATTCCGGAACTGGGCCACAAATCAACAATAATGAGAGTATCCAATAAAAGGAGGAGGTTTAGAGAAGGTATAAGTAATGTACTAGGTCTCTGGCTTGCAAGTAAGATTTCCACCTATGCCCACAAACATTTACAGGAGGATCGGCATGTTCACCTGAAAGGAAAAACTGAATATGATTTATGTAAAACTGGAATGTAATGGGATGTTCACTCCAAACCCGCACTAAAGGGGTTAAGGCAGCTCAGAAGGGTGTAATGAACCCTGCAGACTGAACCTGGGGGGATTTAGGTTTTACTAACAAGTCCTAATTAAAGCCCTTCTGGCCAGGAGTAGGCAGGGCTTATATAAAGCCAAGAAGGGATGCGGAAGCGGCCTGCAGTGTGCAAGTTTAAAGTCATTCTCTGCACTAGTGGGGAGAAAAGGAAGAACCCGGGGGAGAGGGCGGGGGAAGGGAGGTGGAACAGATACCCTGGGATCCTGACCCTAAGGGAAGGGATTTACCCACAGGGGTAGTGGAAGAAGAAAGCCAGCAGTGTATGGAAAAGCCCAGGGGAACAGCAGCAAGGGTTGAGATGGTGCAGATCTTGGCTGCTAATTGTAGGATCCCTGGGCTGGAACTGTAGCAGAAGGCACCTAGACAGCTAATCTGGTGACACTTTGTTACCCTGGAAGGGGAAAACTGTAGAGTGACCTGGTTAGAGCGATAAGCCATGAAGACAGGCTGTAGGCCAGATGTGGTAAGCAGGGCAGCTGCTCAGGGCTCAAAGCTGGGGAGTGTGCAGAAAAATGACAAAAAAAGGGAGGGGCGCAAATATGCTTGCTTGTCCCAGGTGCTAAGATGCCTGTTTATGGTTCTGCATGAAGAGGATTCACTGCGACTTCGAAAGAGCAAGAGGGGCCATAGCATGAGCGAGCCAGAGAAGGTGGTGTCAGACTGGGCAAAGCTAATCCCCAGATCCAGCCACAATGGGGTGCCTCTGCAGTGAGTAAACCCTGAAATGGAAACTGACCATCCTGATCACATGAGACATCTCAACTGGTCAAGGACAGAAGCAAACTACCAATTCCATCATGTGACTCCTCTCCTGTCACCCGCTCCAACCAAAAAGGCTTACACTCAAATGCAACTTATACAGCACTAGGTGATAAACAGCACAGAATTCCAGATAGATCATAATATTCTGGTCAGTAGGAGATGAAACCAAAAATCAGGCTGGTGAACTGACAACATTTGAACTCAGCACATGCTTTTTAAGGGTATGTCTACATTGCAATTAAACATCGACAGCTGGCCTGTGTCAGCTGACTCAGGCTCACGGGGCTTGGGCTACGGGGCTTTTAATTAAGGTATAGAGGTTTGGGCTTGTGCTGAAACTTGGGCTCTGGGACTCTCTCCCCTCGTAGGTCCCCTCTCCAAGACCCGTAAGCCTGAGTCTGCTAACGTAGGCCAGCTGTGGGAGTTAATTTCTGTACAGACATATCTGAAAGCACAGAACATCAGGTATTTATTATTATGCACGCCTGAAACTAAGCAATGTGTCTGTGTGCATTGCCTGAAAGATCAGAATAGGACCTTTATATAGTGAACATGGTTTATCTTCTCACCGGCAAGTGGTATATCATTAGCATTCTTTTTAAGAACATAAGAATGGCCCTAATGGGTCAGACCAAGGTTCATCTAGCCCAGTATCCTGTCTGCCGACAGTGGCCAGTACCAGATGCCACAGAGGGAATGAACAGAACAGGTAATCATGAAGTGATCCATCCACTGTCGCTCATTCCCAGCTTCTGGCAAACAGAGGCTCAGACCACCATTCCTACCTATCCTGGTTAACAGCCATTGATGGATCTATCCTCTGTGAATTTATATAGTTCTTTTTTGAACCCTGTTATGGTGTTGGCCTTCACAACATCCTCTGGCAAGGAGTTCCACAGGTTGACTATGCATTGTGTGAAGAAATACTTTCTATTATTTGTTTTAAACCTGCTGCCTATTAATTTCATTTGGTGACCTGCTGCCTATTAAATTCATTTGGTGACTTCAGTCATATCTTGTGTTATGAGAAGTAGTAAACAACACTTCCTTATCTACTTTTTCTACACTAGTCATGATTTTATAGACCTCAATCATATCTCCAGTTAGTCATTTTCATTCCAACCTGAAAAGTCCCACTCTCATTAACCTTTCCTCATATGGAAACCATTCCATACACCTAATCATTTTTGTTGCCCTTTTCTGAGCCTTTTCCAATTCCAATATATCTTTTTAGAGATGGGGCAAACACATCTGCACACAGTATTCAAGATGTGGGCGTACCTTGGATTTATATAGTGGCAACATGATATTTTCAGTCCTATTATCTACCCCTTTCTTAATTATTCCCAGAATTCTGTTCACTTTTTTGACTGCCGCTGCACATTGAATGGATGTTTTCAAAGAACACAATGACACCAAGATCTCTTTCTTGAGTGCTAAGAAGTGGAGAGATTGTATGTCAGGGTGAAATAGTTGTTCCCAGCATTTTGATAGGAGATTGCTGAGTGGGGGAAGAGGAATGAGTGGCTTGACTGACATGCACAGGAAGAAGGGGTACCACAGTTGTCTGGGCCACACTGGGGCTATGAGAATGATGTTGGCTCTGTCTGTTCGTATCTTCTGAATTACTCTGTGCAATAAAGGTATTGCTGGGAATGTATACATGAGAGTTTCGATCCATGGGAGCATAAAAGGGTCTCCTTGTGAGCATTTCCCCAGGCCTGCTCTGGAGCAGAATGCTGCACATTTTTTGTTTGTTGCTGTGGCAAATAGATCCAGTTGGGGATAATCCCAGGTTTGGAAAATGTTGGAAAGAATGGTGTCATTGAGTTCCCACTCGTTCTGTATGGGGAATGATCGGCTGAGCTCATCTGCAGTGATATCCTGAGAACCTGGCAGGTATGAGGCAGAGATATGGATATTGTGTTGAAGGTACCAGTTCCAAAATTTTACCACCTCTATGCAGAGGAAGTGGGACTGGGCTCCTCCCATCTGTTGACATGAAACATGCACACGATGTTGTCGGTCATTATTCAAATTCAGTGGCTTTGGATGATGATGAGGAAATGGAGGCAGGCATTGTGTACGGCCCTGAGCGCTAGCAAATTTATTTGAAGCTTGTTTTGCAAAGTGGCCCAGAGGCCCTGAGTAGTGAGGTAGCCCATGTATGCTCCCCATCCTATGAGAGATGCATCTATGGTGATGGTAGTTGAAGGGGGATCTTGTCGGAAGGCTTGAAGTGGTACGGAAATACTGAAGCTAACGGTCTCGGTGATAGACTAGTGGTGCCAAGAAGAGGAGACTCAGGACTATGGGACACCCTAAATTCCTTGGGCTGTAAAAACTGAGGTGGACCTAACTGAACAGGAGTTGGTGTCAGTGCAGCTGGCAGACACAGAGTCTGCTGGGGCATCCGCTGATCTGCTGATGCACTGAAGGGTGTCCTGGGAGTGCAAGCTGGCTCAGAGGAGCAGGTGCCTCTGAGGTAGGCACTGTAAGGGAGGCTGTAGACCTCAGGAAGCTTGGTGCCAAGAGCGTTGGCTGCAAAAGTGGTGCCGCATGATCAAAGGACGGTGCCATAGCCACCTCTTGTATTCTCGGCACCAAAGCAGCTCTCGGCACCACAGTGACAGAGGTGGCCGAGGGAGAGGTGAAAGAGGGGGGCAACTGAAAACACTGAGCCTCAGCACTGTGTAGTGGGGCAGATGACTCAAGGTTGGTGCCTGAGGTGCCTGCTGAGTGAAAGGTGCTGAGCTGCGGAGCTGGAGTTACCAGTTTTAACTTTTCCCCCCAAGGAACAGCTCCTGAGCGGGGAGGAAGCTGGCCATTTTTTTGCTCTCGCTTTGCCTTTGGAGGGTGTCACAGAGGTTTGCTGGCCCGGGTCTGAGAGAGTTTTCCAGGAGCAGCATTTTAAGTCTCAGCTCCCTGTCTCTGTGGGTCTGTGCTTTCAGTTTGGCACAGTGGACACATTTTTAGGGTACATGAGACTCTCCCAAACAGCGTACACATTGTGAATGCCAGTCCAAGATGGGGATGACATCATTACAGGAGGCACATCTCTTGAAGCCTGGGGAGCCAGGCATGTCCGTAACTGCGGAGGGATTTTTTTTCCTGAGAAATAAATGTAACAGTTAATGTATCTTATCTAACTAGTAAATCTAACTAACCTGCGAAATAAAGTAGCTAATCTCAAAGAGCACTGCTGAGCTCCATCTCCACCCGGGGATGGCAGAGAAGGAACTGAGGAACCTGGGCTATGCATGCACCATTCAAACACTAACAGCTCAAGAGGCAGGCACCTTGTGTGCACGGCCCGTAGGGGTACTGCTGTAGAAATCTCCGATCAAAGGCACTGGGACGTATCTTGACCTGAAGTGGATCATCCATAGGAACATCTCTCGAAGAACCACCTCCTCTTCCTGGTACCCAGGATAACATCCCTCTATCCCCCGTGGCCTTGTAGCGGACAAAAGTAAGGTTGTTTATGAAATTCTTAACCCTAAATTTCCTTTTCTTTGCACATTTAGGACCACTCCACTGTTATGCACCAGCTGCTTTGTGTTACTCTGGCAATGCAAAGCAGCCATAAACGTGGCTTAACTGGGAAGTTATATAGAGTTAATGGTTGATTTGTATCACCAGAGTGTCCCAAAAGCAGTTGTAGCACACCTGTCAATCTGTTCCTTATGATTTTGTTTTGTCCTTAATTGCAACATTGTAATGAGGTTCTTTTTGTTAACGGTACATACATTTCCAAACTCAGTGTTCTCTTAAACTTTCCTCTTCTTTTGGTTACTTTTAATTTTTATACAGTGGACTTTTAGATCTTCTGCAAAAAAAAAGGACCTGTCTCCCTAAAGAAAGTACTTATAAAATTAATGTATATATGAGATAATGCAGTGTTTCACCATGTAAGGCTATTACCCGATTCACCATCTGCAGTTGCTGTCTGTTATTTCTTCAGACTTCTGCAATTTAACAATGAGCAGAATATCTGCCTGTGTGATGTCTGCTTATATAATGTAGTGTCATGCAAGGGCTGTTTCTTGTTTGCAAATGAAATGAGTGAAAATGCTGATGTTACTCAAAACTGTATTAGTGGAACCACAAAACAGCATGTGGCCTGATTAATCTTATGAACTCATTAACATATTGCTGGAACACCATGGGGATTATAAATTTATGAGTGTATCAACTTCCAATAGAGAAAAACATGACCCTGAATGCCTTCTGAGAACTAATTCTCTTATACAAATAAAAACGAAAGCTTCTGGGCAGTGACCAGTAGTACCTACAGATTCATCAAGAAATAATGCAATTATTACATGGCTGTGTGGATGGTGTCACCAAGAGGGCTTTAGCTTCCTCGAGCATGGGATGCTGTCCCGAGAAGTACTATTGAGCACAGCTGGAGACCATCTATCAAGGAAGGGAAAGAGTATCTTCAAATACAGATTGACTAACCTAGGTTTGAGTGAGGCAGGAGACAAAAGCCCACAAATAATTCCAAAACGTGGAGACCTGTATGAAGAGTCAGAATCTGGGGGAAACATGGATAATTACAGCAGGGACAAAGGAGAGATAAGAGGAAATATGGAGGGGAAATCTAATGAACATCTTAAATGTCCGTATACTAATGCAAGAAGTGTGGGGACCAACCAGAAATACTAGTGAATAATCAAATGTACACACTTGCACAGAGGTTGAGATAGAAGTGGATGGCAGAACAGCTGAAAGTCTCTAGATAAGATTAAAAGGCATAAAAAAAATAGTAGGCGTCTACTATATACCACTTTATCAGAAAGAAGAGGTGAATGAGATTTTTAGACAACAAATATCATTATCCAAAATGTAAGACATTGTCGTGATGGGGGACCCAGACATCTGTTTGGAAAATAATACAGCATGGCACAGATTATAAAACAAGTTCTTGGAATGCACTGGAGACAACTTTTTATTACAGAAGGTGGAGAAAGTGACTTGGGAAGAGGCTTTTCTAGAGCTGATTCCATCAAACAGGGAGGAACTAGTTGAGAATTTGAAGGTGGAAGACAGTTGGGCAAAAGTGATTATGAATTGATAGAGTTCATGATTCTAAGGAATGAGGAAAACAGCAGAATAAAGACAATGGACTTCAAGAAGTCGGATTATAGCAAACTCAGAAAATTGGTAGGTAAGATACTACAGGAAGTAAGTCAAAGGGAAAAAAGTTCTGGAGAGTTGGCAGTTTTTCAGAGAAACATTATTAAGTGAATAAGAGCAAACTATCTGAATGTGTAGGAAAGATACAAAGTATGGGAGGAGACCACTCTGGTTTATCCAGGAGATCTTCAATGACTGAAACTCAAAAGAGAGTCATACAAGAAGTGGAAACTAGGGGAAATTTCAAAGGGTGAATATAAAAAATACAACACAACACAAGAACATAGGGACAAAATTAGAAAGGCCAAGGCAAAAAATGAGATTAAACTATCTAGGTAAAGGGTAAAAAGAAAATATTTTACAAATACATAAGAAACAAAACTAAGGCAAAGGACAGGGTAGGCCCATTACTCAATGAGGAGGGAAAGACAATAGCATAAAAAAATGCAGCAATGGTCCAAATGTTAAATGCCTTTTTTGTTTCAGTTCTTACCAAAAAAAGTTAGCAGTAATTGGCAATTAACCCAATAAACATCAGTGAAATGGGGTAGAATCTGATGCTAAAATTGGAAAAGAACAAGTTAAGTATTATTTAGACATGTTAGATGTCTTCAAGTTGGTAGGGCCCAATTAAAGTATTCATCCTAGAATACTTAAGGAACTGGCTGAAGAGATCTCTGAGCCATTAGCAAATATCTTTGAGAATTCGTGGAGGACAGGTGATGTACCCAAGATCTGTAAATGGGCAAATATCATACCTCTCTATAAAAAGAGGGACAACCGAGGGAATTATAGACCAGTCAGCTTAAGATAATGGAGCAAATAATTAATTTGTAAGCACCTAGAAGAAAAAAAAGTAAGAATCCACATGGTTCAACATGGATCTGTCAAGAACAAAGCATATAAAAATAGCCTAATATCTTCCTTTGACAGGGCAGGGGATAGGGAAAAAGCAGTAGATGTGATAGTATCCAAAACATTAGTAAAGTTAAGATACGTCTCAGAAACAAACCAAAGAAATACAGCCTAGATGAGTCTACTTTAAAGGTGGGTGGACAACTGGTTGGGAAACCATACTCAGAGTAATCATCAATTATTCACAACTGAGCAGAAGAGTATATTAAATGGGGTCCCTCAGGGATCTGTCCTGGGTCCAGTTTTATTCAATATCCTCTTAAATTATTTGGATTAAGACATAGAGAATACACTTATAAAGTTTGCAGATGATATCAAGCTGGAATGGGTTGCAAGCACTTTGGAGGACAGGATTAGAATCAAAATGATTTTGACAGCCTGAAGAAATGATCTGAAATAAACAGGATGAAATTCAATAAGAACAAATGCAAAGTACTACACTTAGGAAGGGATAATCGTCTTTCCCTCCCTACCTCCAAGATTGGTCTGTTAGGCTGATCTTATCTTTCTTACACAAATATAAAATAGGAAATGACTACCTAAAAAGGAGTACTGCAGGAAGGGATCTGGGGCTTATAGTGGATCATAAACTAAATGAGAGTCAAAATGTAACAGTGTTGCAAAAAAGCAAACATCATTCTGGGATGTATTAACAGGAGTTTTGTAAATTAGACACAAGAAGTAATTCTTGCACTCTACTCTGTACTGATAAGGACTCAGCTGGAGTATTTTGTCCAGTTATGGGCACCACACTTTAGGAAAGATGTGAATAAATTGGAGAAGGTCCAATGGAGAACAACAAAAGTGATTAAAGATATGGAAAATATGTCTACAAGAAAAGACTGAAAAAATTGGGTTTGTTTACTTTGGAAAAGAGAAGACTGAGTGGGGTCATAACAGTCTTCAAGTATATAAAGGGCTGTTATTAAAGAAGAAGGTGATAAATTATTCTCCTTAACCACTGAGGACAGGACAAGAGAAGTAATGGTCTTAAACTGAAGCTAGGGAGATTTTGGTTAGACATTAGGAAATACTGCCTAATTGTAAGGGTAGTTAAGCCCTGGAACAGATTACCTAGGGAGATTGTGGAATCTCCATCATTGGAGATTTTTAAGAACAGGTTAGACAAACTGCTCTCAGGGACTGTATGCATAATACTTAGTCCTGCCTTGAGTGCAGGAGACTGGACTAGATGACTTACTGAAGTCTCATCCAGTTCTCCAATTCTATGGTTCTATGATCCCAACAAGGTGTAAAATAATCACAGAAATGTGGGGCTGGAAGGGACCTCGAGAAATCATCAAATCCAGCCCTCTGAGCTGAAGAACCACCAAGTAAATCTAGACCACCCCCCAGTGAGGGGGTGGTGGTCTAGGTTTACTTAAAAACCTCCAAATATGACATTCCCTTGGAAACCTATTCCAGAGCTTAACTACCCTTCATAGTTAGACCGTTTTCCCTAATATTTAACCCAAATCTTCCTTGCTGCAGGTTAAACCTATTACCTCTTGGCCTACCTTCAGTGGGCATGGACAAGCATGGATCACAGTCCTCTTCAATAAATGAAAACTGTTATCAGGTAGCCCTCTTCAGTGCTCTTTTCTCAAGATTAAACATGCTCAATTCTTTCAACCATTCCTCACAGGTCTGGTTTTCTAAACCTTATATCAGCAAATGTAGTTGTTCTCGTCTGGATTCCCTCCAATTTGTCCACATCTTTCCTAAAGTGTGGGGTCCAGAATTGGGCACAGTACTACAGCTGAGTATATCTGTGCTGAGTAGAGCAGGACAATTACCTCTTGTTTCTTACTTATAACAGCTGATTAATAAAACCCAATAATACAAAAATATTAGCCTTTTTTGCAGCTGCATCACATTATTGGCTCATATTCAATTTGTAATCCATTATAATCCCCCGATTCTTTTCAGCAGTATTACCACCCATCCAGTTATTCCCATTTTGTAGTTGTGCATTTTTCCTTCCAAAGTGAATTACTTTGCACTTAGCTTTTATTGAATTTCATTTTGTTGAATTCGGTCTAATTCTCTCATTTCTTCCAAGGTACTTTTGAATTCTAATCCTATCCTGGAAAGTGTTTGTAATCCTTCCCAGCTTGGTGTCATCTGAAAATTTTATAAGTATACTCTTCATTCCATTATTTGATTCACTTTATAGTAATTTAATGTTAATGTACACCACATTTCCTTAGATTGCTTATAAAAATGTAACAAGGAACTGTGTCAAAAGCCTTACTAAAAATCAAGATATTTCAGATCTACTGCTTCCTCCTCAACCATTAGACAAATAATCATGTCAAGGAAGGAACTTAGATTGGTTTGCCAGGATTTGTTCTTGACAAATCCATGCTGGTTATTCCTTATAACCTTATTATCTTTTAGATACTTACAAAATGGTTACTTAATAATTTGCTCCAGTATTTTTTCAGATATTTTAGCTGAGCTGACTGGTTGATAATTCCCCAGGTCCTCTTTGTTCCCCTCTGAAAAGATATATACTATGTTTGCTTTCATCTGTTCTCTGGGACCTCATCTGTCCTCCACGATTTCTCAAAGACAATCGTTAATGGTTCTGAGACTGCTACAACCAACTCCTAGGGTGCATTTCAGCAGGGTCTGCCGATTTGAATACATCTAACTTATCTAAATATTCTTAAAGCTGTTCTTTCCCTATTTTTGCTTCAGTTCTTTCCCCCTTCTTGTTAGTATTAACTGAGTTGAGCTTCTGGTCAACTTTTCAGCGAGGACTGAAGCAAGGTAGGCATGAAAAACCTCAGCCTTCTTGATGTCATCGGGTATTAGATCTCCTTCCCTGCTAAGTAGACAACCTAGACTTTCCTTCATCTTTCTCTCTCCTAATGTGTTTAAAGAACCTCTTCTTTTTGCCTTTATGTCCCTTGCTATGTCATGCTGTGCCTTAGCATTTCTGACTACAAGATGTGTATGCTGCAGGATTTTATTTGCTGTAAAACCTTTTTTCAAAACATTTGGTTATTAGTACCCAAAATAGACTGTGTCAGCATGTGGTGGTGGTGGGTGGGGAGCATTTGGCTGGACTGCAAGGTAAATGTTCCCTGGAAGAGAAGTGGGCAGTGAGGGGAGCCAGTGGCTGGGGAAAATGTCTCACCCCTTGCCTCACCAGGTCAAGGGAAATGTTGCTGGCTGGGCCAAGAAAAGGAATGTGTTGCTGCCATGAGGGAGGGGGAAGGAGCGAAGTACATGCCAGAGCCACCCTTCCACTTCCCTCAGATTCACTGAATCTCATTGGCCAGACAGGGGAGGAGGGTGTTAGCTGATTGGGATAGCATGGAAATAGGTTTAAATTGTTCGTGGGGGAGAAGCATAAGAACCAGTCTCTTCTTACAAGAAACGTAGTTTGTCACGACTTGTGGTTGGTGTCTAGTGTGAATAAAGGCTAAAAAGATCAGCTTCCAGAGATAAATGAGACCTGGGATTTTTCTGGTGGATTTTCTCCTGTGCCTATAAGAAAAAGGGGGAGGCCTGAAGTCTTCAGAGGCTGAGGTCCATCTCTGGAACCCTGTATCCACCCCACAAGGGGGATGGCTAGAGAATTCAGAAGTGAGCTGAAGGCTAGGTTGAGGGATTCATCCCATGTTATTGGTAATACGTACACCCTATAACCATGTACTTTAGCCAGGGAAATGTCTGGTATGTGAAATGGGTGAGTGTATACTGCTCCTACCCAAGGCAAAGTTAATAAAGATGTGATCTGCCACTTAAAATCCATTCCAGTGGCCATCTTTCATTCATTTGCACATCCCAGGCAACATAATTGTTTAACAAATGTTCAAGCTGTAACATGAAGTCAAAGTGAAGACTGGCGACTTCTTTAATTTATCCCACTACACTTATTGTGTTGCACCTTATAGTACATACTTAAACGCCCTTCAGCGCACACATTAATGTGTCATGTGCCAATATCGTCACGTACCAGTATGGTGTCTCATGCTATTGTGCCAGCTATACATGACTACTCAATCAATTAAACTAAAGAGCCTTATGGCATTTTTGGTGATAACAAAGTATGGGTGTTTAGCTGAACCCTGAGGGCAGGGCTGGTGTATGAAATTCTGGTAATTTACAGTGAAAACTAAAGGCCTTTGTTAGTAACAAACCTTCTTCAAATCACTGAAGGCCCTAATGTTATTGAAACAAAATTATTTATTTTATCTAACCTTGCATACAATAGGCTCTCACTTACGTATGCTTAACTGATAGCCATGCCCAGTAATAAATAAAAAAAATACAAAATATTATATGAGTGCTACCTATCTTTAAAGTTCAGGACAAAGATTAATGAAGGATTCCTCACAGTATAACTGTGGGGGATGTACAGTGAACACCTTTAAAAACTGATGTTTACTTCAGTGTTTGTGATATTCCTTATAATTAGAATGGGAAGTACCTTAACTCCTGTGATAAATTAACCACCACTGGAGTTGACAGAAGTCTGATTTCTAACGGACCTCCAGATATCATTATTAGGTAATACAGTGGGACCCTGGAATACCGCACCCCGCTATAGCACAAATCCATTTATAGCACGGGGCGCGGCTTGCTGCCGACGTTGGTGGCGGCTGCAGCTTTGATGCAGCAGAACCTCGCAATACTGCGACCCCTCTATTATCACGATCAATTTTTTTTGGATCTCGATCGTCACAGTATTGCGGGGTCCCACTGTATCATTTTCATTTCACAAAGAGGGTAACTGAGATATTGAGAGGTTACGTTACTTGCCCAATGTTACAGAGTGAGTCAAAAGCAGACCCAGCAGGAGAACTGAGGAGTGAGTTTGGGCTCTTAGACCATGCCAGCTCCTTGCTGTATTGTAATAGTTTAAGGACTCTCTGATGAATAAATTTAACAGAATTGATACAGGATTGCCTTGTAATCCTTCTCTGTTTATTCTGGCAAGACGGCTTTCATAATTTTCTGACTCAGCAGGCCAGATATCTATTGACCACTCTGTGCCATGCTGCTGAGGGAATGTATCTCTAAGGTTAGCATATTTAGCCGTAGGACAATTGCCCCAGTGTAGAACGGACGGGTCGGAATGGGGGGCGTGTTTTCTGGCAATACAGAGCCAGAATATGATGCTATCCCCAATCCAAATGCTGGTGTATGGGGTGTGGTTGGAACAAAGTGGACATGGCCAGGGCATCCCTACACCTCACCCACTTGGATCTGCTACTAGCCAATATAACAGAGTAGACTTCAGGGTGCTCTGACTTAAGCCAGGGAGGGAACTGACTCAATATGCAACCAGCCCAGGATAGGTAGTGTGCAAAAGTGTTATTTACAGCACATTTGAACACACTGTTCGCCTGACCTGCACTGCATGTAACTTGGCCAGAAATGAGGATTTGACCCAGAGTTTGCAACAGTTGATAGACGCAGATAGATCCTCACTGATTCACTTACAAAGAAACACCAACTGATTCGATAGTCATAGATATTACAAACTGATGAAATTACTCAGCAGGAATAATTATATAAATAAATTAAGGGGTCATGATACCATTAGTGATGGCAAACTTTAAAAAGTGCAGAGATTTGGGTAAGAATCCAAATGTTTGGAACGTTATTCAAACCACTGAACTTTTAAAGACCATCCCCTTCTTCCTGTATTTTGACCTAGCCCTTGGCCTCCTCCATTATCTTCCTTCACACTGTGGGGGACCACAGCTCTCTAGCCTCTCTTTCTCTACTGGGTCTAGTGCCAGATACTGAGCATTGTGGTCTTCCTCTGAAAGGCACCTCCAAATGTCTTACACAGCTCTGACAGAAAAGACCCAGTTACATCAACAGAATTACATCTGTTTACACCCGCTGAGGATCTGGCCCAGAGTTTATATGATATGAATGGAGAAAGCGGGCTATATCCAGTAGAGGAAACAGTCTTCCTATTAGGCCACATGCGAATAAAGGAAGACTGTGTTCTGAAAAAGGATGTTCAGAAGGAGTCCCCTGATGGCTACACTCTTCCCTGGATCTGGATATTCAGTGAGAACCTGCTGCAGGGGACATATTTCCCCCACTCCTTCTGGAGTCAGAGACTCAGAGAGAGGCCACTTCCATTCCTGCTCACCTCAAATGTTCTGATAATGAATATTATCTTGTTCTGACTGACTTCACATCAAAGGTTTTTATGTGACCTGAAAAGAAGTACGGATACACTTAGATTGAAAATTTGTTTTCCTTCAAAAACAAGGGCATTATCTCTATCAGGAATGGAGAGGCACTCAGATACATACAGTATAAAGAGACAGATTAGACAGATAAATGAGAAATAAATTGACTCTTCGTTTCAACACTTATGTCAGAATGAAACATGCATTTGAGAAGAAGCTATATTCTGACTGGATGGGAAGCTCTTGCTGCTTGAATATTATAAATGAAAGAAAACAACTTGAGTATAGACACATTTAAACACTGCATCACTTTAAGCACATGCTATTAGCACACACTAGCATAGGAAAAGTACTATTTCAACAGAATGAAATGAAAAGAAAAGCATCATAAAGCTGTTATTCATGGAGTGGAGTTCTACATTTAGTCTCAACAGATGGAATAATTTGGATGTATTGGCTCTGGTCATGCTACTTCCTGCCTGTGATATATCCAGATGGAATAGGCAAAAATCATTCCTGTGCTATAGTCACAACAAATAAATAAGGCCTAATAAATACCCATAGCTACCATGAGCCAAGAAGTTCCTATTCATAAAGTATGTTTATTTCTAGGCTTTTCTCCAGCACACTCTGCCCCGGTAGGTTATTATGCAACAGATTGAAAGCATCCTGTTTCTTGCTGTGTTACTTGTTTTCAGTATAGGGTGTTGATTGTGGCATTACATTGGTGTCTGCAACATCCTCCATCTGACTTATTTCGTTTTGTTTGCTTTTTGTTACTCTTCCGCTGACATCTATCTTCACAACAAAAAAACTTATTAAAAATTCACTTTCCGCTTGGCTGGCATGAGTATATGGACATACTTGCCGCAAAAATCCCATTTATGCAACTAGTCTTCAAGCGATTAACAGTCTTGCAGGCAATGAAAACAACTCTCTGAAACCACACTGCAGTCTCACTGTATCACCAAATGTTCTGAACATCTGCAAAGTGAAGCAAGGTGTTCCTCAAACAAAGGGCATAAGGAATGGGGATCACTTGAGTTGGAAGCTGAGATATAGCTGCCCATCAGAAATAGCCTTTTAACTGCCAGCTCAATAATGAGCGTATATATCACGTGAACATGAATTCACTGACAGATGTCAAGAGAAAAACAGTTGGCGTCAAGACAAACCAGTACTACAAAATTGCCATGGTAGGTTGCTTTTCTTAATAAGAAGCTGTTTTAGCTGGAGTCAGCTTTTCTCCAATTTAATTTGCTAAAAGTAACCTATTGGATAACTATCTGAAGGCTAGCTTCTTATGCAGTTCTGTTTTGTTTACTTTAGTCTTAGATCTGACAATCATATACGTGAGAATAACACGGCTGATTTTAAACAACGATTATTTAACAATGTCCACAAAAGATGCTATTCCAGGAATACACAAATAATGGCTGCACCTAGGCTGAATAAAATGAAGCAGATTGCAGCTGCCTTCATATTTAATAGTTAGGTGCAGTGGTCAGATACTGCGGGTCTCGGTACACAATGCTTCATCATGACTCAAATGATCTTCTATTGGATCAAAGTGAAGCATTACATGTCAGGACTAATAGTATCCGCAGGTCACACCTCCATATAAAAAGGATTGAGTGGGGAGCAAAGTGCTTCACTGTAGACGTTTGTGGGTCACACTTGGCTAAAAGGCTGCACTTCTGAGCAGAAGATTCTAGATTCTTGGGTTCTCTTTTTGGAGGTGCAACTGATGTAAAAATATGTATATTAGTACTTATCTGCAGTAACTCACATGGGCTTTAGCCTCTTAGAATTGGCATGGTAATTTCCACCTTTTTATGTTTTTTTTTGTTTTCTGTGTATGTATATTCATCTTACTTCTGTAGGTTCCATTCTACGCATCCGATGAAGTGGGCTATAGCCCACGAAATCTTATGCTGAAATAAGCTGGTTAGTCTCTAAGGTGCTACAAGTATACCTTGTTTTTTTTACGGATACAGACAAACACAGCTGCTACTCTTAATTCATTTTGAAACCCTCAATGAAATTTGTGATAAGCAGCAATTCTCAAACTTCATTGCACCACGACCCCCTTCTGACTATAAAAATTACTACACAACCCCAGCGGGGGGGACTGAAACCTGAGCCTGACCACCACAAGGAATTCAGTGCTGGGCAGGGGGCCTGTAACCTGAGCCCCACTGTCCAGAGCTGAAGCCCTCCACCACTCAGGGCTAAGGCTCTTGTGCTTCAACTTCAGCCCCAGGAGGTGGGTCTCAGGCTTCAGCTTTCACCCTGCATGGTAGGGATTGGACCCTAGGCAGTGGGGCTTGGGCTTTGGCCCCAGCAAGTGTGATGCCAGCTCTAGCAATCCCATTAAAATGGGGTGGCAACCCACTTCGGGGTCCTAACTCTCAGTTTGAGAACTGCTATGCTATAGAAGTGCAACCTTTTATGATGCCACATCAGATTATTTGTGGAAATGAAACCATTGGTCAGTTCACCTCTGCTTTTAAGCTCATTAATAGGATACTCAACAATGAAGTGAACATTGCTTTTCCTGAATACAACTACATACAGCAACAACACCATTAACTTGAGGATAATTGAAGGGATTACAGATTAGCCTCCTTTACCTTTTCCCAGGACAGGGTAATGCCCACTTTATTATGTCTTCATTGTTAACTCATTTACCACCTGTAAGTCTCACAGGAGACTGTCCTATTATTCTAGAAGCAAAGTATAAACAATTTATAGAAACAATTCATTTGGTTTTCCATTCTAACACACTGCCCTGATGTTCAGAAAGCCTTAGAGATCCTGTTCAGTACAAAATATCGGTATTCACATTTCTGGCAGAGTTTACTTCGAAATTATGGGCTGGTTTAATGCTATAAAGGAAGAAAACAGCTGCTGCTGCCACGATGAAGGGGAGCAAAAATTCCAGCTGTGGATATGATGTCTTCTCTTACAACTTTAACACCAAAAGAGATATTCCATATGGCTTGGGGTATACAGATGTAATGTGCAAAATCAACATAGCTTTAGATATTTTACTTTCTTTAGAAAAAATACTAGATGCTCAAGGCACCCGTTCCAACAAAAAAATACCCACAGAATAATTAATAAAAGCATGTGTAATTTCTTTTTTTCTATTTATGAATCAACCCCTAATTTCAATCTCCTCTGATTCTGGTATAACGTATTTTTAGCTTCCAAGATGAAAAGCTGACATGCTTTGCAAAGAACACTGAAAAGAAATCAGACAGAGGAAAATTCTTATAGATATTAGATATAAGTATAAAATTGCCACCTGCATACAAGCTCCAAAATGCAAACAGAAAAAAAAATGTTGCTAAATTTATGTATTTCACTGGTAAATTAGCTACTCTTGGAAATTCTCAGACATCCATAACATTATAACTGAGTTGGCACGCCACCATGCAAAACCTCATTGCCTTGCACTGGTCTATGTTACATAAAATAATCATGACCTTTGGGCCACATGTCTCAGTTTCCCACCACACCAACCTATTCACAGCAACAATGTCAGCCAGCTGGCCTGCAGCACTTTGTGTGGATGTGCATGGGTTGAGCCAGGCCACAGTGATCTGAAGAAGAGGAAGGTTTAAGCTCTCTCTCCTCCCACAGCATATCTTTACTCCTGAATCACCACACATTTTAAACCATATGTAAGGGAACTGTTGGCCCCTTCCTTAAACTCGAGGGTGGTGGTGGGGGTGGAGGGTTAGTTGGCTATCTCCCAGTACCAAAAGGAAGGGGAAGGGTTAATGGGAAATCAGGACTCTGAGACTGACAGTCCCCAGGAACAATGGGGAGAGGCCAACGCTGCAGGTCAGCCTGATTGACAGGGCAGGCAGGATAATCAGGGAGTCAGGAGGCCAGGGTGGGTCCCATCCTCTGAGTGAGCTGGAATTGCCTGGGATAGAGTGGGGCCAAGCCAAGGAGAGAGCAGGGGCCCATGTTGAACTGGGGACCAGAGCTGTGCCAGCCAGAGGGGTCAGAAAAGCAGCTCAGGAAGTAGGTCAAGGCTGGGAGCAGAGTAACAGGAGCAGACCTGTGCTGGGAGGAGAGCTGTAGCAACCAGAGCCAGAGGGGCCAGAGAAGCAGCCCAGGGAGCTGGAGGCAGAGCAGCAGTGAGGCAGAGTAGTGGAGCTGAGGCTGGAGCACTCTGGAGCCAGGTGCGGTGAGCAGCTGAGAAGAGTGAGGGGGACCCTGGACAGTGGGCCCACTGCAGGGAGATGCCCCCAGCCAAGACTCCTGGCAGGACAGACTTGGAGTCGGATTGTAACCCCGATGGGGCAGAGGCGATGCTGGGAAGAAGGGTCCTGCCACCTAGAGCTTGAGGGCACGTGGACGCTGCCAGAGCAAGTGTCCAACCTGCAGCAGCCCTGTAGAACAGCCCTGGCCTGAGAAGGGGCCTGGGACATGTGAGGAACAGACTGAACTTCCCTTCCATTCCAGAGATGCTGGTTCTGATGTCCCTGTGCCACAGAACAGGGATGACGTGTTTTCTTTGAACCTTTCCAATTTTTTTTCTCATTTTTTTAAATTGGCTGTTGTTTAATAAATTATATTTGCTTTGAACTGTATGTAATGGTCAGTGTGGGCCAGGGAAGCATCCAGTGCAGAGAGAGCACCCCGGAGTGGGGACACCCTCGCCCTAAGTGACCACAGCAAAGTTGGGGGTTGAGCTCCCCAGGAATCCTGGGCCCTCCTTGTTGGGGTTACAAGGACTCTGCTGCACGGGAGAGTGGAAGAGAAGACCTTGAGGCCAGGCAAGCCTCTGGTTAAAGGAAGTGGGAGCGAGGACTCAGGTCATTTCACTAGCCCATTTCATCGGGGTAGTGTATGCGTCAGGAAAGTTCCCCACAATAGCAGGACCATTCCCCCGCTTACACATAGGATATTGGCTAATTATTTCCTGGGTTTAAGAGCCATGGCCCAGTCCTGGCAGAGAAGTTTTCAACTGGACCTGCCTTCCCTGAGCAGGCATCTCCTCCATGTCCTTGATACTTCCTCTTACTGTGTTCTAATTTCCAGGACTTCACGCTACCAACACCTTAGCCTGGGAATCAGCAGGAGAAGAGAGTAGCCACCAGAAAGGCATAAAGGAAAGACCTGGGCTCCTGAGTGTGTGTGCAGGGAAGGGGAGTCAGCACACAGGAGGCAGTGAAAGGGCACACTGCAGGAAGGGCTCACACCTCCCACTAATGGTATGGTCTATAATGAACAGGATATTCAGGCCTGTGCTATTGCTAACTTTCAGACATTAACAGCTTGTCAGCTTTAATCACTCATGTGTATATGTCGTTACAAGGGCTTCTTACAGGGAAACTGGCAAAATTTGTTGCATATGCCATATGCCTTGATATATAATTATTAAAAAAGCAGAATTAAAATCCAATCCATGAGGGGATTCTAAATTTTCATATTAAAATTGTAAGTGTTGAGTTACAAAAGTGAAGTTTAACGGGATGAGCGGCTTGTTTTCCAGAATGACAAATGAACAAATTGCCTAAACTAAAAACAGCCACAACAACAAAGAACAGAACGATTGCTCAAAGATGAAGCTGTAGTAGGTCAGACTTCTTCCTGGAGCAAAATTTTATGTCTCAGTCGTAAATCCATGAAAAAACAGGTTTTAGAATGGTGCCCTAATGTTACCTGCGATGGCATGAACAGCCTTGCTATAATTACATAGGATAATGATGTTATTTGAGGGACTGAATCAACTCTGTTAATGTTGAAAAGCTGGTGAATACACGCTAATGATGACAATTTTAGCATAAAAAAATTAGATGTCATTCAAGAAAGTTTCAGATTCTGATGCTTAAGCTTGATAAAAAGTTGCAACTCTCCACAGAGGGTGGGGGTGGAGGTGGGGGCAGAAAGGAGATACTTATCACCTACAAGTTCCCCAGATAAAAATCTAAGGAGAGTTATTGTACCCCATGGACAGGACACACGAACACTTTCTTCAGAGCCACAGATTGCAGTTTGTGAAAGAGGAATAGGAATGTACAGTACACCACATTAGTGTCCTTGACTTCATTTCCTTCTGTATTGAACATCAAATTATGTAAAAATAGACTAGAATTCTTTTCTGATGTGACTAAGGATCTTAGTTTTGATCTACATACAACTGCATTAATAATAGATTAAGGGATGGTATCAAAGCAAAATCATACATTCCCAAAGCAAAAAACTACAAAGTGCAGCTGCCAAGTCATTTTTGCTAGATGGAGTAAAGTTACATACCTGAACTTCTAGATCTTTGGCTTTTCTATTTAACCTGGCCTTGACATCTGACTGCCTGGTGATGGTCTGTGTACACATGACACAAAACTGGCATGTGTGTAACTTTGTCCTCCTTGCAGCCACAAATGGAATAAAAAGTTATTTTTTAAAGAGGATAATGAGCATTCTAGGATACAGAGTAACAAAATAGGTACTTTTGGAGAAGTGAGTGTAGCCAAGATTCTGTGAATACTTTGTTGGTAGGTAAAGAGCCAGCAATACCTAAAAAGTGGTACATGAATCCAGCTGCTCAGGGATCATTCAGAGTTAGGTGAATGACAACTCCTAAAAATGTACAAATCCTGGGTAATCCGTGGACTGTTCCTTGTTGCGGTGTACATCTATCTTCCATCCTGCGTGTGTGTCCCCTGCTCTTGTTTGGTCATTCAATGTTTAAAAAGATTTTGGCCTATTTGTGCAAGACCTCTATTTTGAAGCTCTAAACTCAGAATAAACAATAAAGAGAAGCACTGTATGGTAATTTCCCTAATTGAGGCAAAGTAATGCTGCTAAAGCTGACTGTAATATCTGTAAAATGGAAATTTCTCAAAGAAATAGACCACCAGTTATTGAAAACTATATTGAAACCAAGCATCGGGGAGCTTATAAAAGAACTGGTGAAAGGGTTAACCGAAGAGCACAGTGTACACCGAATTTTGTTTTTTTCACAAACAGGAAGAGCCATATAAGTACCTATGGAGCAGTATGCAGTCCAGAGGTGCTATAGCATGAATATTTTGGAGGCCAATATGACTAAAAAGAAATGATGGTAGATGATAACTAGCTAATTTTAATTGTGTGTTTTTGATGACTAATCAGAAGGCTTGAACCACAAAAGGAATATCCCTTCTGCAATTTTTTGCCCTAGCCAGCCCAACATATATGAATATTTTAGCTCATAAATGACAGGTGATGAAGACAGCAGAAACACAGCACAAGACGAGAAGCCTTTCTTGTACCACTAAAGATTAAAAAAGGGTGGGGGGACATTGCAAGCTCTACTGGGCAAGGACAGTACCTAAAACATTCAGGGCAGCAATTTAAAAATAATATTAATACATTTCTATGAGAAATACAATGGACCCACCAAATCCAACTATGCTGGTGGCAGATTGCCAGAGACAGAGTCCACACGATTCCCTAAGCTAATGCCTCAAACACAGTGAAAGTTTTTGTTGACTATAAATAATATAATTTGGAGTTCTTTGCCAAGGTTAAAACAAGCCTCTGAGGTGGAAGGGTGCCAGAGTTTGGGCTGCAGCCCAAGTCCGGAAGTCTACATTGCAATTAAACAGCCCCGCAGCCTGAGTCCCCACTCGCCCTCCCCTCTGCCAGCAAGTCAGCTGGCACAGGACAGCTGCAAGTGTCTAATTGCAGTGAAGGAGTACCGAGAGAAAAAGAGAAAGAAGCTCCTGGTTGATTGAGAAGAGGCTGACCATTTAAAGTAATGTTTTATTGTTGTTTCTAAACTCAAGCCACCTCTAGAGAGAAATAGGGCTCTCTAAGAACTGGTTTGTTAAACAGTGTGGGACAAGACAGAGCACCACACAATATTTGCTTTAATTTAATTTAAAATTATCTGTTGGCACTATGAAAATTAAGCAGATTTCCTATTGAAATCTGAAAAGTGATATAGTTCACAGACATTAAACATAGAATTGAAATGAACACAGATGCTTTTAAATTACTTTTTTAAAATATAATTTTTAGATTACTAAAATTATTGTTTTACTTAGCAAATTCACATTCATATCAGACAATTCCACCAAAACTGGATTCATCACTTCCATATTATGAAGTGCACAAAGGGTCAGTAACATCCATTTCAAGGTGCTAAATGAGTGTAGCAATCACTATGGCTGAAAGGAAGGGAAGGGAAAATGTGATGAAAAGTCATTCTAAAATGAAGGGTAAGTAAGCCTAATAAAAACCTCCTGCTTCTTAGCTCTGCCCATTGTAGGGGCTGTTGCAAAAGTGCAGGAAATATGCACCCATCTTCAAATATACAAGCCAATTTCTAACACTTGGCAAGAGGAGCTGTATGTTTACAGCGCTTCCTTACACTGAAAATTCTCTCTCAAGAGCTTCTGTAGGGAAAACCAAATAGGTTAAACTTTTCCTACATTTATCCCCTATGGAATAGTATTTCATATTACTGCAAAGCATACACTTTATTTTCATTGTCTAACCCTGACTTTTTATTGTATATACTTTTCTGTTTCTTTACAATATGTTTTGCTGATCTTCTGAGAACAATTTTGCTGGAATAGTCAATTTGTTTATAAGTGAGACAGAGTATTGCAAAGTATGTAGTATTACAAAGCATTCTAAGGGCTTGCTTGGTGTTTTAGCGGTACCACATGTGGAGGTATTGTAAAACATGAGTTCTTTGCTTTTGATATGTTATGCAGGGGATGGGAACAATATGATTAGTGTGATCAACTCTTGAGAAAAGGAAGGGCAGAATAATTTCTAGCAACCTGCTCTGAATAATACAAGGAGTGACTTCATTGGGCTTCAGAAAACATCTTATTCAAACATTTTCTGGGAGCTCTACTCTGATACCATTTTTGAGGGGAGAAGCAGGGGAACACTGAACAATACTCAGGTCCCAGGAATCCTCCGAGAGGAAAAAATCAACTAATTAACGTGTACTAAGCAATTTTTTTAAACTGTTGGAATGGCATATAGTTTAAAAACAACTACCACAGATTAAATGTGATAGTATCAGACAAATCTATTAGTCAAAAAATATAGAAATAGTGCTGAATTTGGTAGGATAATGTGACAAAAGCAATGGGACTGGATTAGACACTAGAAAAAACATTAAAAGAAAGGGGTAAATATGCAGTAGTATTTTATTCCACATTAAGATGGCTTCATCTATAATCTGAATGGCAGCTATAATCATGGCCTATAGCTGGAAATGAAAGATATGGCTAATCAAGAGAAGCTTGTCTTGGAGTGCTTGTAGTGGATAATAACCTTTTATTTATTGCTGAGGTTAATTTCTCTTTCTGTGGGTCATTTGATCTCATTTGCTTGACTTGCCACAGTCTTTCTCTAATCATAGCAAAATCTTTTATAAGTAATGCCCACCTGAATTTCATGAGACTTATTCCATCTTAATTTCCTCCCATGGCTATTTGATTTATTCAAATCTGATAGCAAATTATTACCCTGTAAATGGTATACTACATTTAATGTCTTTATTTATGCACACGTGAACAAGCAAGTAGGTTAAATTATTATTGTATTCATTATTATTATACTTATATCTACGGTGCTCACCACTGATTTGGGTTTCAATACCCATCTGGCACTTATATAGCACTTTATATGTTCAAAGTGTACACACATAAAGGGTCACATTATAACTGCTCTTGGTGGGGGGAAATATATAGAGAACCTCTCTCCTCTAATACGCTCATGAAGGAGGCTGCTATAATAATGCAGTCAGTGCACGTTAGTGCAAAGGGGGTGTACCAGCTAGAACAGAGATGGGCAAACCTGAGGGCCACATCAGGGATCCAAAACTGTATGGAGGGCCAGGTGTAGTTTATTAAATTGCTCCCCGCAGGAATGTGCTACTTACAGTGTACTACTTACGGCTGCCAGTCCTGGTGCTCTGAGCGACATGGTAAAGGGGCGTGGAGCGGGGGGTTAGAAAAGAGGCAGGAGGTTCCAGGGGGCAGTAAGGGGACAGGGGCAGCTAGATACGCGAGGGAGTTCCAGAGGGCCTATCACAGAGTGGGGGTGTGGATAGGGGTCAGGACAGTGAGGGAAAGGTTGGAGAGGGGGTGGGATTCTGGGGGGGCAGTTAGGGGCGTGGGGCCCCAGGAGGGGGAAGTCAGGGGACAAGGAGCAAGGGCGGTTGGATGGTTCTGAGGGGGGCAGTCAGGAGTGGGAAGTGGGAGGGGGCCAGGCTATTTGGGAAGGCACAGCCTTTCCTACCCAGGTGTAGTGTATTAAATTGCTCCCCGTAGGAATGCGCTACTTACGGCTGCCATTCCTGGTGCACGGTAAGAAGCACATTCCTACGGGGAGCAATTTAATACACTATACCCAGTGGCTCTTGCAACTGCACTGCCGGCAGGAGCTCAGAGAACTGACGGCATGGTGGGCTGAAGGGAAAGGACTGGGGGCTAGCCTCCCCGGCCAGGAGCTCAAGGCCAGGCAGAAGGGTCCCATAGGCCAGATGTGGCCCACAGGCTGTAGTCTGCCCACCTCTGAGCTAGAAGTACTGTATTGAAAACCTCCTATGAGAGGTGGCAAAGTAGCCAGTACTGGATGGAACATAAGCTTTATCTCATTTAAAGGTTTAGCAAGGGCTACTAGCAAGTGCATAGTGTCCCAGGAAGCACTTAACTATTTCTGCCCTAAGCACGTACAATGTCTTCATATGCTATTGTTCATCTTTACTTGCCTCCGGACATGACTGGAACTAGGAATCCTAAAGGCCTAATTTTCAGAAGTACTGAGCACCCTCAACCCCAACCAACGGCAATGGGAGCTGTGACGGAGTCAGACCAGAAGGATATAGGAGAGTGCTGGAAGGCAGGTACATTAGTCTCAGGATGTGCAGGTTCCTGTTCCCTGGATAGCCAAACAAAGGCTACTCCAGACCAATCAAGACACCTGGGGCCAATTAAGAACCTTCTAGAAAGGAGTAGAAACAGCTAGCCTAACTGGGACACCTGAAGCCAATCAGGGACTGGCTGAATCCAGATAAAAACCTCCCAGTTAGTCAGGTGGGCTGTGGGTGTCAGGAGCTGTGGAAGGAGGTTGTGCTGTTGGTGAGACTGAGTGGTGGACAACATATCATACAGAAGGAAGGAGGCCCTGAGGTAAGGGTGAAGTGGAGTTTGAAGAAGCAGGGACTGCTGTGGGGAAGTAGCCCAGGGAATTGTATGTGTGTTTTGTGCCTAAAAGGTCAGCCATCTTAGCTGATACTATTAGGGTCCCTGGGCTGGAGCCCGGAGTAGAGGGTGGGCCTGGGCTCCCCCCACTTTTTCCACCTTCCATACTGGCCTGTGATGAAGGTAACTCACTAGGTGGTGACTCTTGCCAATTATAGTGAGACAGAGAGGTCACGCTGGGGCCTAGATGAGTTTCTGAGGGCCCTAAATCTGCCAGGAAGCGCAGGACCCACAAGTACAAACTTGGAGCTTTGTCACAGAGCTTACAGGCACTCAGCACTTCAGAAAATCAGGCTCTAATTAATCCTCACAAGACTCCTTTATGATGGGGTGGTATCAACATTGTACAGATAAGGAAACAGACACTAAATGGGTGAGTGATCTTGTCAGACAGCTAGTGGTAGAACCAGAAATAAACCTAGAATTGCTGGTTCTTAGTCTCATGCTATTTACAGCTAAAACATTCTGCTTCTCTGTAAGCTCACTTGAAAAGTAATGGATATTACGAGACAGATCTCCTATACCATGAAGAAACCCAGGGAAGAGGATCAGAGTGACCAGTAAACTCCAAAAGGTCAACCTTGGAGGATTATTAAGTGATCATCCACTCAGGTGCAAGAGGTCATGGAGGAGTGTGGAGACTGCAGAAGATCTGAACTCTCTAGAAACAAGGGATCCTGTGGGAAGCTGCAGTACCACAAAAGCAGAGGTGACCACAGAAAAGTCTGGCTTTTCTTGTTTGAGCATAGCTCCTTCAACTACTGGCTAATTCAGGGGTGGGCAAACTATGGCCTACGGGCCCATCCTGACCCATCCCTGAGCTCCCCAGCTCCACCCTGTCTTTCCCCCTCCCCCGGAGCCTTAGTGCACTGTGAGGGCATCGCTCTGGCGGGCCGGGCTGTGAGCTCCTGTAGGGCAGCATGTCTGGCTCTGCATGGGGCCGGGGTTGGATAAGGGGCAGGGAGTCCTGGGGGCTGTCAGGGGATGGGGGTAGTTAGAAGGGGCGGAGGTTCTGGGTGGGTGGTGGTCAGGGAACAGGGAATGGGGGTTGGATGGGGCGGGGATTCTGAGGGGGGCAGTCAGGGGGAAGGAAGTGGGAGGGAGTTGGATGGGGGCAGGGCCAGGCTGTTTGGGGAGGCACAGCCTTCGCTACCCAGCCCTTCATACAATTTTGCGACCCTGATGTTGCCCACCCCTGGGTTAATTCCTCCTGTGGCTGCACAGTAGTAGTCATGGAGAGATCCAACGAGAAATAAAAGCTGTTTCAAGCAACGTTAACTCCCAGTCAGAAATCACTGGGGTCCCAAGAAGGCGGAAGAATGCTATGGAAGTGAGTTTCTGCCCAACCCTTTCTGTCAGATAGATATACTCTCTGTCTGCAAAGGAAAGGGTACACTCTAGCTGTGGATGCTTTTTAATGTTTAGATACAAGAAATAAAAGCAATGTTAATTTACACAAGAAAATCAAATGAACATCCTGCTCATACACAATCTGCAACAATATTTGTCTGTATAAAATGCAGTATAACCGGAAATTAATTACATACCCCAAAACAGTGATTTATTAATGCTCTGCTGTGCTGAAAGGAAATTCAGAGTCCACCAGACCTTAATCTTACATCATTTGCTTTTGGAGAGCCTCAGCAGTTCTATCCAATTGACAGCATCATTAATAACTGACTGCATTTTACAGTGGACTATACACACTACATCTCTGTCGCTAAACAGACACAGAAAGGATGGATTCCTGTATTTTAACATGTATTTTAATCTTCAGAACTAGCAAGTTAAAAGCAAGTACAAGAATATGCAACAGAATGGACTGGACAGTATATAGCTAAACTTGTTTTGCATATTAGGTGAGCAAGAATAGTAGAAACCATTACTCTCTGCCTGTGAAGCAATTCCCAAGGCTTCTACAGGGACAGCCATAAAATGTAAGTCTTGCAATACTAATTATATCCTGTTAGAGACCAGTGTAAAGCAGGCTTCCAAATACTTCTGGTTTCAGTACGGCTGAGCCAAACTAACTTGGGCCCAGATCCCGTGAGGTGCTGAGTAGCCTTGATGCCTCCTAAAGTTAATGGGCATTCTAGGCACTTAGCCACTTTCTGGCAGTACTTTAGCATGGTGCAGGAATGGGCCCTTGTTTTAGATATTTTTAGGTAATCAGATCTAAGCTCTCCTGTTCAATTCGTTTTACTCATTTCAGCTAGGTTTTAATACTCCCACGATTTTAAGGCAGTAAAGTTTTCCTTTGTCGAATCAAATTATTGGATGTAAATATGACAATTCCTTTTAAGGATATGATTATGTTATACTGGGGGGAAAATACACACACACAATCATTCAATCGCATCATCATCATCAGGTTGTGATTCAAAGCCATCATACACTAAACAACTAAAGCAGCATGTTCTTTTGAATCTTTGTCTAGAAATGTGTATGGGTTCTCCATTATTTTCTAAATGATCCAGCACTCACCAACTTTAACTATGAATTTTTTCTGATAAACAGATATTATTGTCTACTTTTAGACTGCACATCATTGAAAAGTCAAATAATAATGATGCTTATAAATTAATCAATCTCAAGTATGGCATAACAACCATAATCAGCTATAAATCCTTTTGCCCTATTTGCATTTATTGAATTTGCCTTAATTATGCTGCTGCCTAATTATGAAGCTCAATCTAGAGAAGACCTCACAAAACTCAATGGTGCAGAAAGCAGAAGACAGTTATTCCACTTCATGGATTTACAGTGTTGGAATCCTACTGAAAAGTAGTTGGAACAGACTATTTGTGAGGTCATTAACATGTAAACAGTGTCAGACAGAAAACACATAACAATGACCTACTATCCAAATGAAAAGTGATACTGAGTTACTAATTCAGATAAGGGTACACAGATTGCCTTTTCTGCAAAGCACAAAGGGCTGTCACTGAAACAAATGCATGGCCCTTGTTGCAATTAATTTGATTCTTGTTCTTTTAAAGCTTTACTTGTAGATTTAATTAAAGCTTTCACACAGCAGGCACATTCAGGAAGTATTTGGGTTTAATCCTTTCTCTTGAATAAAAGAAATAATAAAGGTTATGATTCAAATAATATCAGGCACTCAAAATAGAAAGTTATTCTTAATACTTCGGCAATGTTTTGCTCTAACAGAAATAAACATGTGCTACAGAATTCTTGATTGTATTTATTACAATTAATGTTTCATCAGGGCTTTCATTATAATCCCTATTTCAGTGGCTTAAAACTGAAAAACTCTCCTTTTTGGAGTCAAAATTGTCCATGATTGGTTTCAACTCAGAGGTGACTATCTTTGAAAATATGAGCAAAGTCCCTTTAACTGCTTTCAGAGGGCAAAGAAGGAAAAAGTACAAACTCACTTTTTCCCACTATAAGAAAATGTTATGTTTTTAGCTCATAAATACCATAACTCAAAATTCCCTTAACTTTAACATATGAAATGTTCCGATAAGATAATACTCTCTGAGGACTATTCTGTCTACCAATTTTAAATGGGAAAAAATTTAAGTCACAAAATAAGAGATAGATTTTCAAAATTGTGCAGTACTGTCCTTCTCTGACTGAAGTCAATGGGAATTTTACAATTGACTTCAATGAGAGCAGAGTTAGGGCAATGTGAATGCTTTTTGACAATATCACCATAAGAGTTTGAGAACTCAAGTTTTCCACATGAGCAGATGTCCTTTTTCTGACAGCACAGCTACAGGACTAACTGCAAACACCTTCCAGGACTGATCTCCATCTGGCATCTGACCTCCACTAATAGTCCCTATTAATCCATGCAGAATCCCAGTGCAGCTAATGAGCACAACATAGGGGTTACTCTGCTGAATGGATAGCTAATATACCCGTAGAAAGTGTTCACTGTAGAAAACTTTCCCCAGGTTGGTTTCTGATTCTGCAGTGAAATATTTATTTTCTTAAAAAGCTCATAAGTTGTACACAAGAACACTGCTCTCCTGCAAAGCATATCAGTTCTGTGAGGACCTGTAAGTTTCTTGGGCCTGTTTTTCTCCTCTAAAAATCAACAGAGAAATTAAAACATAAAAACATATGTTAACGTTCACAGTACAAATTTACAGCTCAAAATTCAGGCAACCTATGAGTTAATGTTCCCGCAGTAATATTGATGGGGTTATTCTGCACATTCCTTTTAATAAGACTCTGAACTGCTAACACTTATGCATGTGAACAGACCTATTAAGTTCTACAGAATTTTTCCTGTATACAAAGTTACTTGTGTGTTTCAGTGCTGGGGTGACTGGACAACATACATTTACAATAAAGATTATGCTATTAGATATGTACCCAAAAATGTACAGAATGGGCAACATGGTTAGTTAATTTCGCTGTGAAAATTTTCAACTTTTTCATCTCCTAACTGTTGAGGGCCAGATCCTAGGAGGAGGTTGGGAATGACATTAGTCAGAGAAGTTGTGGGGCATAAGCTTGTTGCCTAAGAATTCCCTGATCCTATGCCACACTTGCTTGCCTTCTACATCTCAAAAAGGAAGCAAGTGTTTGGGAGAAGGGGAGAATCATGGGGTTTCTCTGGAGCTGACTTGCCCTTATACAGTTATTGAAGTGGGGCCCGATTTAGAGCAGCGCTGACAGTACTCCAATTGAGAAACAAACCAGCCCATATCTGGCCCCAGTAGTCTTAACTCTGCCACCTCTCCCCTACTACGATGGGTCCTATGCTGAGTGAATATTAACCAGATTCAAGATGCAGCCTGACGTCCTTAAATTAGTAAATAATGTTGAGAAATTATCTGCAAATGCCCTCTCTAAAAGACCCTTACTGATTACACTGCTCTACAGCCAAAATGCTTCTGAAATAAATGTAGTCAAACTTTACTAATTCTGGGTCACTGAGAACGAAAATGATGCTTAAAATTGTTGATTGGCTCTAGTTTTCAAGATCTGCTATTGGGTCAGTATATACAACCCTTGACATGGGAATGGCGGAGGATAAGTGAGTTATAAAGGGAAGGGATCTAAATTTAAACCAGAAATGACTAAAATACATCTTTGACTGGATCTATGAATAAATCTACGACTAGGTTTGGACAGTACTTGCTTTTTAGGCAAAACAATGAATGATGCAATCTGAAGCTGGTATTGCATCATACATTATATGAATTGCCTCATGTTATTCCTAGAAGTCATGGATGATGCAAACATAACAAAGCTTACATCACTCTGCTGAACAAATTGCCCTTTATCAGCTCTAGAAATCATACAGTGTTGTGCTCTCTTATTTGTCAGTGATTGATTTTGCAAAGGGACACATTTCTGTTTAGCCAAAGTGAGCAGTGATGCCTCTTGAGATGTACTTGTGTGAACAGTGCAGATCACCACAAACATAGCAGAAGTTAAGTGACTTTTGCATCACAAAAGCTCAGTATAACCACTATGGTTAAGAAAGCCTATCACCTTTATTTTGGCTGCAAAATTGGAGATCAGGACAAGAGGTGGGCCCCACACATATGCTGCAACACTTGTGCAACAAATCTTCGCCAGTGGTTGAACAGGAAAAGGAAATCTATGCCTTTTGCAGTGCCAATGATTTGGAGAGAGCCAACAGATCATACCAGCAATTGTTACTTCTGCATGGTGCCTCCAGTTGGGAAAGGCGTGTCAAAGAAGAAAAAGTGGACTGTGCATTATCCAAACATTCCATCAGCTATACGTCCAATACCCCACGGAGAAGGACTGCCGGTTCCTGATGCACCAGAATCATTCTCACTTGAGTCAGACGAGGAAGAGGAAGAGGATGAAACTTCTGGTCCTGAACCATCAATGTCCCAGGACCCACATTTTCTCCCATCCTCCTCCTCTGAACCACACCTCATAACACAAGCTGAACTGAATGACCTTGTCAGGGATTTGGAACTACCCAAGAGTAAGGCAGAGCTGTTGGGCTCCAGACTACAGCAGTGGAATCTCCTGGCAGGTGATGTTAGGGTTTCCATGTTCCGTGACCGTCAAAAGGATCTTGTCCCACTCTTCTTCATGGAAGGTGATCTTGTAGCCTGCAACAACATCGATGGTGTGATGGCAGGCCTCACCATCGTTCACAATCCAGATGAGTGGAGACTCTTCATTGATTCATCGAAGACGAGTCTTAAAGCTGTTTTGCTGCATAATGGCAATGTTTTGCCATCAATTCCAGTTGGTCATGCAGTCCATATGAAGGAAACCTATGACAACATGAAACAACTTTTGAGGTGCATAAACTATGACCAACATCAGTGGCAGCTTTGTGGCGATTTGAAGGTTTGTTGCTCTCTTGCTTGGTCTGCAGACTGGATACACAAAGCACTGCTGTTTTCTCTGCAAATGGGATAGTTGTGCAAGAGATTCCCATCAAGAAAGATTGACCACTCCAACAGTCATTGTAGCCTGGGAGGAAAAGTGTTCAGCATCCACCACTTGTTGAATCAAGGAAGATTTTGTTACCACCCTTACACATCAAGCTGGGTCTGATGAAGAACTTTGTCAAGGCCATTGACAAAACACAAGCAACTTTCAAGTACCTCCGTGGAAAGTTTCCAAGGTTAAGTGAAGCTATGATAAAGGAAGGTGTCTTTGTTGGTCCTCAGATTTGTGAACTTCTTCGAGATGATGCATTTGACCATGCACTGCGTGGCAAGGAAAACATGGCATGGAAAGCCTTCCAGTCAGTGGCAATACATTTTCCCGGAAACAACAAGGCAGACAACTACAAGTTGTTGGTGGAAAACCTCCTCAAGGCATACAAAAGCCTTGGTTGCAACAGGTCACTAAAGATACATTTTTTGCACTCTCATCTAGATTTTTTTCCATCGAACTGCGGAGCAATGAGCGACGAGCACGGCGAGCGATTTCACCAGGACATTGCAACAATGGAGAAACACTATCGGCAAATGGAGCCCATCAATGCTTGCAGACTATTGCTGGACAGTGACAAGAGATGCTCCATTTAATGAATACAAGAGACAAGCCAAGAAGCGCCGAGTAGACACTGAATAGGACTAAACTATGTACATAATAGTTTTTTGCCTTTTGTTTCATAATACATTTTATTTATATAACACTTTTGCTGATTTTTGAAGTGTTACATAAACAGGACAGGTGAAATATTATCATGTAAAGCAACCATAAACACATAAAAAGACCTAGGCTTACAATTTATGATTAAAACTCTACTATCTACACAATATACATAGACATAAAATGTAAAAACTTAAATATCTTAGAAACAGTAGCCAATCAGTTATTTTAATTGTCATATTTGAATTCAGCACATCAAAATACATAATACATATCACATTTTATCTCTGAAGCAGACGACTTATAAAAAATTGTAGACCAGTGTTATGCACTGCTTACTTTGGTACAATGTTTGTAAAATGTTAGTTATCACCGTGTGTTAGTGTCCCCATGTAATACCCCAAATGTTTCAGTCCTACAGAAGCAGCTGGAGTAAACTTTGAATTTGTAAGTTTTCACCATGAATGGGTGAATATAGTGCATTTATGTTGCTGCTTTTTGCCAGAAACATTTGCATTGTTGTATTATCTAAACTGATGATAACACGTGTTAAAATATTTATAAATATCTACAGACTTTTAGATATTATGGTTTTAGCTCATAAATATCATAGCTCATATGATATGTTCTGATAAGATATTGCTCTCTGAGGACTATTTCTCCTACATTTTGTAGGAGGGGGGACACTAAAGTAAGTCAAGGAAGCAGAAATCATTTATAAAGATATTTCTTAATTTTTTCTCCTTTTCCTTTTAAATGCTTAAAACCATGTAGTGTTGTCGCATGTCACATAACTATTGCATCAGTACAAGTCAATGGATGACAACATGATAAAAATATTTATCGTTTCACATTTTTTGTATCTTACAGGTTTCTTTTACATAGGTAATGAAAATTGATGGACTTACTGCATTGGAAACACAAGTCCTTGTTAAATATTCTAGAGAAGGCAGGTGCAATATTATAATGGTTCATATAATATAATCAGCAAACTTTATACCTCCTGTAAGCAGCATTTGACAGTAACTAAGTCTCCCTATCTGAGCAAGGCTCCTATTGAAGAAAATAGGAGGTCAGTGGGAGTTGATTTCACTACAGAGAAGTATCTAGGCTGACTGGGAGATACATTGGTAGGCTCTAAAATCCTCAGTCAGAATTAAAAGTTGTACCTCCCCCAATAGAATCCATGGTAGAATGATTGCCTAAAAAATGCCAGGTGCCAGTGCTGCTATTTCCCCTTCCCCAGGCAGTTTTCTGTACATGTATAGAGTGCAAAGAGAAATGCTCCATGCTTGTAAGTGCAAATTTGGTCCACAGTACACATATTACACACTAATCTCGTACATATCATATGTTGGGAGTAAACCGAGTGTGCATGGATATGGTGTTAATTGAATATCTTCTTGCTTTTCTAGGTTTTGGATATATTCTTAGCAGTACCTACACAATAGAGATTCTAATTTATTAAAAATAAGTATATGACATTCAACAGTATATAGTAAAAATAATTACATTTCCCATGTTATTGTTTGAAGTAAAAGATTTTCTTTCCACTTTAATGCTCTTCTAAATATCCTCTTTTGTTCTAAAAAGCTAAGTGGAGAGAGACCAGAAAGAATACGGGGAGAGGAAAGCTGATCTTATGGCTAAAGGGATGAAGTTTTGAATTTGGAAGACCTGGTTTCAATTCCCTGTTCTGCCCCAGGCTCCTTATGTGACCTGGGATAAGTAATTTAATTTCTTTGTGCCTCAGTAGCTACCTGTAAAACTGGAATATTAATAATTCCTTATTCTAACTATTTACCTATGTTTTTAGATTGAAAGCTCTGTGGGGTACACACACTCTATGTGTGTGAACAGTGCCTAGCACAATGGGTCCCAACCTGGGAAGAAGTAATTAGTCATTTTTTTTCTGGATGTCATGTTTAGACACAAGTCAATTTGGAAGGGCTCCAGGAAAGAGTTGGAGAGAAGGAAGTGGAGAACGCTCAAGTATACTGCGGAGACAAAGAGCTGCAGGGGGAAAGGATAGAAGTAAGAGAGGGAGGTGGGTTTGAAGGTAATATTTTCCAGTCATGATGAACATGACAATGATTGCAGGATGAGGGAAAGGAGCCCAGGGAACGAGAGCAGCTAAAGAGAAGGAAGAGGGAGGAAGGAGACCAAGAGAAGAGAAGATGAAAATGGACAAAGTCACCAAGATAGGATGCAGGAAAACTTGAATATTGCAGACTAGGAGGGTGGAACTTGTGGTGAAAAAGAAAAAGAAGCTGGAGAAAAGAGGGAGATAAAGGTAGGGTTTAAAGTTAAATTAGAACACAAAGTAATTTCATTTGTACATGGAGAGTGATATTTGCAAAGAACATTTAACCAATGTATAGTACTCCAGTCCTACTGGAGTATTACTGTTCTAAATCTAACAAAAGGGAGGCAGAGCTGCAGTACTTTATTCAACATACATCTAAGTATATTCCTGCTGGGAACATATGTTCAGTCTCCATACGCAACAACAGTTGATTTCCCTCACTGGACTTTCATTTGGCTTTCTTTTTAAATTGGTGTATAATTTGAAGACTATGGAATATTAAAATACTGTCCATGATGTCTCATGGTTGGTAATAAAAGTAGGTACTTGTAGTGTGATAGCAACTAGATGTGCCTGGTAAGGATCAGGGCCCCATTGTACACATGTAACAGTCCCTGTCTCCAACCTTTTACAATCTGAATAAATGTCAACTACTTCATTATTTCATTTGATCCTTTTAGAATATTACAAGCCATCATCCAGCAGTCCTTTTGAAGGCCAAACTCCGACTGACACTAATGCAAAATTGGACCTGAAAATGACGATAATCTTATTGCTGTATGCATACTGAATAATCTAGGAAATGTTTGTAGTAGGTGAACAAAGACTTTAAATGCAAGTCTATCCTAATCAGCTATCTACTGTAATTGATAGGCATATTCTTATAAGAATTAACACAGTGGGCTAGATGCATTGCCCCTATTCTGGCTGCTTGTACCACCCGGCAACACTTTATAAGTTAATATGAGTGGCCTCAAATGTTCTAACCATATGCTCCTCCCATCCCTTCCCAACCTGTGTAAAGAGCATGACTAGAGAATGATTTCTTGTGGTGTAATGAGTCTCTTTCAGACAAGTTAGAACTGCCTTGGGGTTAATCTAACTTGTGCCCCCAAGATCAGAGGACCAGAAAGAGGGAGAAAAATTAACCCCTCCCACAGGTGTCCTGAGTGTAGCTTAGGAACACCTAAGCACATGGCCCAATATCTGACTTTGTTGTATCTCAAAGTTTAGAATCAGTGCGAGAAACCTTAGCAGAAGCCATCCTGAGTGTCAGTCACTAAAAAGAAAAATAAATTGGCTTCTGTAAATGTTTTGCAGCTCAGCACGGGCAGAAGCAGGTTTTATCTGGCATAAACACTATAAAATTCTCCTCTGCTCCAGATGCTGGCTCCTTTTATTTGGATCATTGCTGCTGTTGGGTTGGCACAGGAACTAACCAGAACTATTCAACATTCTTCTGGCAGTAATATGAATTTCTTTCTGTAGCTTATTTGAAATCAGCAGTAAAATAAAGTATTAGGTAATTTCACTCTCCTCATACATCATAAAGTGAAAAATAAGCTTGCTTCCAACAACCAAGATAATTCTTCCAAAATTATTTCTTTTCTTATTGGGTACTTTGTCAAGGCTGATAAGATTTATAAAGTTGTGTTTTGATTTGTGACCACACGCACTATCCTTTCACTCTGCCTGCACCTGCTTAGTTCTTGCAAATGGCAATTTGGACAGTTCCATCTATGATGTACTTCCAATACTTCACTAAAGTTCTGCTTTGGATGAGTTTGGGCCATTTTCTTGAAACGTGCAAGAAAACTGTTCACTAATGGCAAAATCTTGAAGTATCAGCTCACAATGGAAGTAGAGGTCAGCATGACAAATTAACACAACTGTTTGAAAGCAGCAGATGAGGGTGACTAAAGCATTTTTTTAACTCTCCCTGTCTGAGTGAGACATTTCATTGCAGGAGAACAATAACAAAGAAAAATGAAAGAGAAAAAACAGGAAGTGCATGCCATTCAAAGCAAATGGCTCTTGTCCTTCACTGAGGGTCTTGCAGTAGCACTGTATCCTTTTCAGTTGCATTATGGAAAGAAGAAGCTCAAGGAAGAAAAGTGGAAAAGAAGGGGGAAAAAAGGATGTGTAAACTCTTTATACTGAGAAGATTCTCCTTGAGGAAATGAGAGAATACTGACAGATGCTACCTTGAGACAGATCATCATTAATTGAGTCATAACCCCTGCTGATACGATCAAATAAAAGTATTTCAGTCAAAATACAGGATCATTTATGGGATTCAATGGATTGCAGACTAAAACAAACAAAAATAAAATTACCCAGGAAAGCTAATACAATACTAATGACTAAAGAAACCCAGTGTCCTATTCTGACATCATTTAAGAAACAGCAACATCTTGTTATAGCTGCTCTTTGCTGTACAATATAAGACAAAATCTATGGTATATTAATGAAAAGAAGTTTTGGGTTGGCTTCACAATATTACATCCCCCCATCTTTTTATTTTTATCAATGTATGTATTTATTTCATATAGACGTCTCAGTTGTACAAAAAGCAACATTTCCTCATTGTCCTACTCTTGGCAGACACCTGATATCGTGGTTCGATATTTCATTAAATCACCCTGCGAACTAACAACTCAGTCTATTAGAAAACTACAGTCCTTAAGCAACAAAAGTGACTTAGCAAATTGTGGTTTTACCAAGGTGTATAGCCTATTTGATGTTAAGACATGTATAGAACCAGCATTGTAGTGTATGATGGGATTAAGAAGCTCCTATTTTCAAGGACATTACCCTTCTTAGACAGTAAACACCAATACTAAACAGGAAAAAAAAATCTCCAAGCACTGTTGAGATTTGCAGTGAAAGATTTTAAAGTTGTGTTTAGTTATCTATGAATCCAGAATGAGATGTCAGAGACAGAAAGGCATGAAATAGTCAATTTTCCTTTTTACCTTAGGGTTGTTTCTATTTTAGCCTGGAGGAAAGTGAATGATTATTATTCAGAGCATGTCCTCTTTTAAGGCTTTATTCAACAAAACGTTGGTATATTGTGGTAAAGCCTCTCTGCCCAGTCTTGACTGCTGTTGTATCTGAGTGTGATTGATTTGGGAATGAAAAGTCTAAGCAAACTATGAACACCACCAACAGGAATAGTGAAGTATGTATTTAGTCCTTTCTACCACGCCTTGACAGTGAACATGGCCCACACTGATGAAGTGGTGACAGTGATTGAGCCAAGTTCAATTATAAGAAGGAAACACAGGCATTGAAACAGAGATGAGATGTCCATCACATAGTGGGACGATCCGCTCTCCCCCCACACAACCCCCAAAGAAAAGATACTGTATTTCACCTGCCTTTTAGGTGTCATTAAATTAGTCTTTCAGCATCAAGCTATAGACTAGAGTGTCAGACATCTCCTCTATAAGCCGCAGAAATCAACTCAAATATGTGTATTAGTCTGGAATGAAAGACATGACTAATCTGCCACTAATGAGAAGAGAACAAACAATATAGACTGCAAAGTCCTTTTGCTAGAAACATACTAGTTTAGCTTCTAAATGTGTGGTACATAAAAAAAAATAATACATATAAACTGAGACTAGCTTTTTAAGAGGAGGAAAAAACCCCAACTTCAGCTCATCTGAAAATTTACTGCTTGACATTGAAGGAGCAAGGATTGTAACTAAATGTAATTGTGTGACCAGCATAGAAATCAATCAACCCTGATCTCTCTCCTCACTCTCTCTGTAGTACAACAAAAAACTAGCATGCTGCAGATTAAGGTTTCTCATTCAAGAGAACTGGGCTAAAATATTATGGTACTCTGGAGGAGTGCCTCCAGAAAATGGCAGTGCCCACCTATTCTGTTGATGTAAAAGGGGTAAGTTTGGAGTATGAATCTAAAGGTTCCCTGGAAAAGATGAGCTAAAGCAAAGTTATTCCTCTAAGTCAACTCATTTTGTGATCTGATCTCTGTATCAGTTCATAAAAGCGATTTCAATTTGTCAAACCGTAGTCTGGGTGAGAAAAGCAAAGAAGACTAGTGTGATTTTTTAATTTACAAAAACATATTAGTTTTGAGATTTCTTACTATCTGCATTTAAAGTAGATATCGTGCCTCTGTACAGAAAGCACACAGCAAATAGCCCAGCAGTATGTATTTTTTCTGTGCAGAAGACATAAGGGTTTTTTGAAACATGTTCACTTCTTATTGTGGACACTGACTTCAATTTATGTCATTGTAGACAGCTGCAACTATCTGCACCAAAAATCTATGGGACAACATCCCCAAATCCTGGAAGACTAGCTTACAAGACACGATTCTGATGATTTCACAGACCACTCACATCATCTTTTTTGTGGCTACAGAGATGTCCTTAAAGAACCAAACTTCAGTATCTATGAACTTTGTATGGTATCTTACAGGGGTTCTATGTGGACACTGTAAATATACAACTGGTATAATGGTCAACTCAACACATTCATGTTCTTCTAAGCTCAGGAGGTAATTTCTTCCAAAACCTCTCTTTTCTGGAACAAGTTTTATAGCTAGTTAGAGGGTTGCTAGCTCATGTAAATTCCTCCCACACTCCAGTATTTTTGTTTCTAATTCTCTCCTTCGCCTGGGAATTTGCAGCCAGCTGGAGTTCTAGGAGCAACTCCAACATGTAACTAAGAATGGGAATATAGAACTGACTCCAGCACTAGTAGAAATTTTCTACATAAATGGAAGGCTTTAAGTGTGGTCATTGTACATTTCCTAAACTGCTCAGTAAGTTGCCGCATGTCATTCGCAACATATTAAATGCCACATTTTGGATATTTTCGTATTGCAGAGTATAAGGTCTTCTGTCAACTATTTTTGTCATTTGTGCCATCAGATACTGTGACAGTCATGATAGGTTTAGGAAGAGTCACATATTGGGCTTCTGTACAGAGGTATCATGCAGAAGGCCTAAATCCAGCATTTAAATATGGCAGAGAGGGGATATTTTGAGCCTCCTCAATAAAGAACAACCTCCCAGGCTGTGGAGCTCAAATAGGCAACAGAGGACAATTGTCTCACAGTGGGTCCCTTTATTGTGCTATTTTTATGAGTGGGAAGGTGTGATTTTCATGTTTTTAATTAACTATTACTAAAGCTTTTAAGAGTGAATGAAGAATCTGAATTTTTATAGGTGAGTGGTTTTGACCATCTTTGAGCCAAATAGGACTATCAGGGCAAAGATACAGAACTATTCTCAAGTTGGACCAGACTTGTGGTCTGTCTAGTGCAGTATCATGTCACTGACAGTGGCCAGTGCCAATGGTAAAGAATTGTGTGATTAAAATCACTAAAACACACTAAAACACTGTGACTGGTTTTGGCTTCTAGGTGGAGAGTTGCTGGGGGCCGAGGATTTGTAAGGTATGCACTAGGTGTATGCGTGGTGCAGAACATTGTTAGGTACTGGGCTGGTGGGAGTTGTGCTGCTCTTAATAGGGGTTGGCCCTCTTGCCCCACTTTCTCACACAATGTTTAGCTATGAGAAAGTGCTTCTTTCCCTAGGGTTGAGAACCATGTAGGCAGATGGGAGGGGAAAGAGATGCAGCAATGTTGGACTTCAGGAGAAGGGAAGAGAGCTTCTATTTCTCTTTCCTTTACTTATCCTGATGGGACCTACTTCCCAGAGGGTTTAGATGCAGCCAGTGATGCCCACTCCCATGATTTTATTTGAGTCTCACAATAGTTGGTGTTTTTCCTAACATCCCAACTCCTGCATTTATGGGACTACATGAGAATATTAGCTTTCATTTTAAGTAAGTTTCTAGCCCTGATGGTTGCAGAAAAAACCCTTGATAATGTGAACTGTAAAGGCTGAACAAAAAGAAAGCAAATAAAGAACCAAGCATTTATTGTTTTTTAAATCTCATTATTAGGGGGAGGTTCTACTTACAATTTTTTAGTTCTTGGAGGTGTTAATACTGATTCTTCTTTTCTGTTTGTTTTATATTTTATTTTCAACCCTTGCAATTAATTTTTAGGTCATGCCACATCAGCTGAAAATCACTGGCCTAATATATAAACCCTGGCATGATTTGCATTTTAAGGAACATTTGGAAAATATTTTATTTCCATTTACCTACAATATCAGAAATGACAAGTGATAAAGCACAGTTCTTATTAAGAAACCAAAAAAGCCCAACCATCCAGTGCTATGTAATTATGTTAAGTAAATATTTAAATTTTAAATCATCCTCACAACAAACCCATCTCAGATATTAATCTCAGCCTAGTGGACAAGAGCAACAAGAAACGTTACCTTTGCAACCCTATCATTTGAATTTTGAACACGTTTTATCTGTGGCCACCTGGTGATGTTATATCTTTCTAACTCATTGCAGCTGGTTAGTGCAATCAGTTACTATTCTGTCCCCAAGATCAGGCCTCATCTGTAATTGAGAATATCCCCAGTTAATCAGCCACTAGCCAGAAATTTGAATAAACTCAACAGTTTCCCTTTCTACTGCTGGGTTTGCACTAGTGCAGTTATTCTGGCTTCTGGCCACTATTGCTAAACTCAAAGGAGATATATGGCCTTGGTCTAATCTCAAACAAAATGAAAGACTTGAAAAAAGTTAATGGTTATTGCCAGAACAATGGGACTTGTTCTTACCTGATCTACAGGCTTTCCTAGTTCATCAGCTAAATTGGAGTTATATAATAAAGCTATTAAAGTAATTTTACTGCTCTCACCAATGTCACTGGGGTTCTGTCCATCAAAACATGTCAGGAGAAAACAGAATTATGTCTGTGCTGGTTGTCATCTTGAGGAAACTAGTCATTATACATGAACATCATTAACAGCAGCTTACCTATTCTTACTTCTCCCACATGGAATAAACAGTTTAGTCCAGGGAACTGCTGCAAAGTTAACTACTACAGAATTTTCTATAATCTTATGAACAAAAGAACTCACACAGACTTAATTACTTGCTTCCAGCCCAAACAATCTGCTCCCCGATTGTGGTGAATAGTATAGAATACAATAGTGACTCGGCCAAGGGAATAATGGGAGAAATGGCTCTGGCATAAGCACCAAAGCCTATTATGGAGAAAGATTATTATTAATGGCAGTGCTCAGCTCCTTCCTATGCGACATCTCTTGACTGGCTACCTAACAAATATAAGATAAAATGATAGTTGTGTGTCAAATATGCACAGCTGTAGCTATGACCTCTGATGATCCAGCAGCAGTGTAAGCTATCTGCCAATTTTTTTAAAAAAATTAGAATGGTTTCAGAGGTGGCAGGCCATTAGGAAGAGAGAGCCCCAGCACATTAGGAAACTTTGCTGCATGCAAGACAATGATATCTATTTTAGTACATAGGTTCCTGGATGATGTAACTGGCTGGATGTAACTGGCAGATCCTATTGCTTGCAATGTCTAATCTTTAGTAAACTTTAGAATGATACCCAGAACACTGAAGATAAGTTAAAGATGGCACCATACTTCAACCCAGATTCTTCAAGGACTCTTTTAAAACTAAACAATGTGCTAAAATCCATATTTACCTCCATTTTCCTAGATCAGTTAAGAAAAATGGCAAAAATTCTGTACTGACTTGCAACCCACCGACTTCAGTGGGAGTTACGTATGCTATAAAGCAGTGTAGAATTTGGTCCTTTCCCAGTGCCCATTTTTCTCTACCTACTTTTCTGCACTGTGTATGAACATAAAAGAAAATATCATGGCAAGAAACTAGATCTTACACTGACAATTTCAAGGCCAACATTTTCTAAAGTCTAAAAACCAACTTCAGAAGCAGAGCCTACATACATTTGTAGGTTACAAGCAAATATATGAACAATCATGACATACATATGGCAAAGCTGAGTTATCACCCAATCATATATCCATGTGCCTTTTGTGAAGGGCCTAGCGCACTTGGAGGTAAAATAATAAGTAATAATAATTTTGGCTTGCTAACTTTGAGAATGGTCCCATCTTTAATCTCTCTTTTAAGTAATTCATATTTACTTGTAAACCCAAGCATATGTACGTGTGTGCTAAATCTACATTATACATGCTATACATCACAAGTACGCCTATTTTCATACCCAAAACTGTTGAAATATTGTAATTAGGATGTTAGGAAATGACAACTCAATACCTATTGAGTGTATTGTGTGCAATTTGTGTGTATTATGATACCATCTTTAATTACATAGCTACATAGTATTTTAAGCACAAGTCCTCTGCATTAATATAGAGGATGCTCAGTGAATGAAGCAGCAGTTCAGCATTTCTTTCTGCCCTCTGCATTCCCTGCATATTCCCCCACCATGCTTTGAATACAGATTTTTTTCTATTTCCCTATGAATTTTTCTATTGTGCTTATCTCTGTAATATCTGAATATCTTACAAATATTTATTAATTTATTTTCAAAACTTTCCTTTGAGATAGAAAATATTATTTTTATTCCCATTTTAAAGATCGAGAGCTGAGGCAGAGAGAGATTTAGGCCAAAATATGCTAAAGAGTCTACTAATTTTGGATGCCTCAGTGAGTGTCCAGCTTCAGACACCTAAGGCTTTTTTCAAAGGTACTAAGTTAGGTCCTTCATTTTAATTTGAGTGCTGAGAGTTGAGCACTTTTGAAAATCAGGCCCCACATGTCTCATATTTGGCACCTGAAAAAAAAGAGATTTATTGACAGCCTCCAAAAATAATGGTTTAAGCAACTTGCCCAGCATCACATAGGAAGTCTGTGACAGATCTATGGACAGAATCTAGTCTCGAGTCTTAACCTGTGCCTGAATAACCAGACCGTCCAACTGCCCTCTCATTCATTCAATATACACGCCTTACAACCTCTGCTGAGAATGAGGCAAGATTTCTACAGGCCATAGCCTCATCCACTGCACAACCTTATCCTCATTCTCCATTCATTGGGTGCAATGAACAAAACAGGGGTCCTCTGAAAAAAAGTATTATGTGATTACACTATTAAAGACTGCATCAAAACACATGATTTCTATATATACAGAAAACTTGAGAAAACTTCAGGCCCATATACTTCCTGAGGCCCATACACTTTCCGTTAAATCAGTGTTGTGCCTTTTAGATCCACTCAAACAATGGCAACTCCTGACATTTATGCACTATCTTTATTTATGCAGAATAAATGGATGCAAATCCTTGTACACGTGTCTAAACATCACAGTATTTTGAGCAGGACAAATGAGAAGGAAAACCCTAAATCAGTCCTAAAAAAGAATTTGTCTTCCAAAAATATTTGTAAAATGCTAGTGACATTTACGATGTCTACCACTATTTTTCAATTTAAAAAATTAATCATATTACTGTATTCAAAAATACTGAAACACACAGAATGAGGCAAAGGAAACCATAAGAAAATGTTAAATTGGTTAAAAGGACATGGAATTATTAACCATGTTGTTTTTAGCACTGTAAAACTTCCAAGTGTTTGAGTACAAAGGAAGTTCCATCATTAGCATTCACTACTCAGGCATGGAACAACATGGCAGAAAGCATGTCTCTGATGATGCACAAAGAAGTTACTTACAGGTAATAAGTGTAGGAGTGATAGCTTCTTCTGCCATGATGGTGGAAGGATTTAGGCAGTGGTGGAAAAGATGAAATGGAAGGAAAGAAAAGCCAAATATTAATGTATGAAAAATCAAGATGAACTGAGACCAGAAGTGGTGACACAAATGAAAGGTAGTACAAATGCATCTCAGGCATATCATGCAGTATCTGTCCATTCCAGACATGACATACATCTACATAAAAGTTTAAGCAGTAAAATACACAATACCTCACTGAAATGTTAAATTAGTTTAAAGCAAGAGTAACAGCAAAGTAACATAGTAGATATATAATAGCTATGTATTATATACATCCACATAATAGATACACGGACACACACACGTAAGGTGCTAAACATGCTTTTATTTCACATTGTATTAATTGGTTTAGGAAGGATATGGCATCTCTACTGCATTAGTTAGTTTAAGAATGAAAAGTCTTAGAATGCTTATAAAGTAGCTTCTCTTCCTGTAGAGTTTTTTTTTTTTGGAGGCTCTTTCTAATTGCTCTTGTTCCTTAGAAAGATTAAAACTTAACCTACCATGGATATGATTAGCCTAGATTGTCACCCAAAGCTTGTTTCCAGAAAGCCAAATAAACTGTCAAAGTAGGTTTCCACTTTTCATTAGGCATTTCATTGCAGAAGAAAAATGAAATAACTAAGTTGCCCCTTTGTGTCAGAAATACTTTTATAACCTTGGTTATATTACTTCACAAAGAGTGAAATTTACTCCTTCCCCAAGTAAAAGCTATATTCAGGGATCACAGTGAAGGTTCGCTGGTGGTGAGAAAACAGAATCCATCCCCAGTCTGTGGGAAGAATCCTGCATCTCTACTATTTTTGCCTCTGGGAATACTACAAAAGGCCACTTGGATCCCAAGCCTCTTCATCCACGTATGCATGGATCCAGTGCTCTTTCCCATGTGAACTCCCTCACAATGATTCCCTCCACTCCAGCACATTCAGAGCCAGTGAGGAACCCACTGCTGCAATGGGCAGAGTGCACAGGGTCTCCTGCCCAGCTGCTCCGCCTGCTGCTGCACTTCTCTCCCTTCCTGATCAAGGCTCCTGAAGCAGGGAGAGGCGAAGCCCTCCACAAAGTGATGCATTTCACCCTGGTCAGATGCAAAATATGGATTCTAATTAAAAAGTAGCTTATTCTCCAAAAGCCATCGCCTCACCATAGCTACTAATAATGTTAATGTACTGGTAAGATAAAAGATTGAAATAAGATTGAAATAAACTGGGTAGGCATCTGTAATTCTCACAGCACACAGATACAGTGCTCTGACTACGGCAAAAACTTGTAAACAGGCCCAGCAAAGGACTGCCATTAATGCTAACTTGCCTTAGGCTACATGCTGCAGGCATCCCTTTGAAAACTAGACTTTCATCACATTTTCTCTCTCATCTTCTTTGTCTGAGGATGCCTTCAGAAATATTTTCCAGTTTTTATTCCCATTTTTCTGATACTTAACAGTATTGCTTAAACACAAAGGGCTACGTATTGAATATTTAATCATATGGGGCACATTTGCAAAATGCACACCTGTTAAAATTGGATTTTAAAAGAGAGCCAAGAATATAGTAACAGGAAGGCTATGGATAAAATCCTGCACTCCTTGCTCAGTATATCTTCTACTACATTCAGTGCCTGCAGGACACTGCAGGGGTGCAGGACTGGGCTATTTACTTATACTGTGTTGAGAGGAGGCTGTTTTGGTATGTGGTGTAACCATAATTATCTTTTTTTCCTTCTCTTTTCAGAAATTACTCATTCTCTAGCTCCCATTTAAAATCTCATGACACCGCAAACCCTATTCCTTGCCATATGTTGCCATGACAGAGATTTAATGTAATTAGTACAAATGTTCTCATACATCTAAAAGATGTACAGCAATTTTAGAAACAACAATAAATATAATTAATCAGTGCAGCACGGCTGGTGCTTGTATGCATAATTCTGCCAAACATGTTATTGAGATAAATTATTTTGTTTAAAAAATGTTGAAAACTCAGGTGCTTTATTGGTGTGAATACATCAAATTACAATTTGATATAATAGGAGAAAAATTAAATGTCTCATGTTCATGTTATTTTTATATTGAGTTCTTATAATATGATCAAGAGGTTTTAGAAGATGAGATTCCTTGAAAATTAAATTCTGTAGTTTTAAATTCCCAACAAGTCTGAGGTGCCACAAAGAGAAAATTTGTTATAAAAACAGTGTTCTAAACCTAGGTAATTCAAGAAATAGAAAACTAAGACTTATAAAAACATTGGATCATTTAGTTTTAGAAATGCAGCCTTAAAAACTGAGTTCCATTTTACTTTGTATATATGTGCATAGGTCCTCTGGCATCTTTTGTAAGTGGAGGATAACCCAGGTGGCATAGTTAATGTAGTGGCTTTTGTGTCACCCCTGTTCTGCAGCTGGCATAGAGGGCATGGCAAAGGGAAAGGAGGGCCTGGTTGGGTCTTCCCCTTGACCTGAGTTATCCCTTGTTTCCACACTGACTGCTGGAAAATGTTGGCAGCTAGTGGAAATTAGAACAATCTGAGCTACATCAAGGGAGTGGACTAGTACAGTTGTTCTCAACCAGGGGTCCAGAGCCCCTGCAGGACCACGAGCAGGTTTCAGGGTGTCCACCAAGCATGGCTGGTATTAGACTCACTAGGGCCCAACACAGAAAATCAAAGCACTGCCATGTGGGACTGCAGCCTGAGGCCCCAAGCCCCACCATTGGGGGCTGAAGTCTGAGCAACATAACTTTTTGTGCCCCTTATGGTGTGGGGCCCTGGGTAATTACCCTGCTTGCTACCCTCTAACACTGGCCCTGGCTTTTATACGCAGAAAAACAGTTGTTGTGGCACAGATGGGCCGTGGAGTTTTTATAGCATGTTGGGGTGGGGGCCTGGGACCCCCTGGAGCTCAGAAAGGAAAAGGTTGAGAACCCCAGGACTGCAAGTTCAGCACCAGAGTGGAAAGGGCATTCTTAAGGAGCACTAAGCATTCCTTACCCATTTAAACAAATACATACATTAGAAACTATTAGAAGGCTCACGTGTATGTGTGTCTCAGAATGGAAACAAAAGAAGCATACAAGAAAACAACTCTTTTTTGTTGTGGAGAACTGAGGCAGTTTCTGACACAATCAAATATTAATAGTCACTGGTTTACTGCACTCCTACAGCAGCAACAAGATGGTAGCACAAACTGGAACTGCTGCACCCCAAATAAACATACCCTTGAATAAACCTCTCCCATTAAATCTAATTTTTCAACCTCCATACTTTTTGGAAACTTAATTGAAATAAATAAAAAAAGAAAAGAACAGATAGACAATACAGTAGATTGAATTATGCCTTTTATCTATCCATCCCTCCCCATTATTATCCAAGAACCTTAATATAATTTTGGAAAGTACTGTATTGTTATTGTTTACCAAATATTACAGGAATATTGCTATCACTTTCATTCCACTGTTGTTGTTTTTATATATATAATTTGCCATTGAAAGCAAACCTTTCTTTATGCATTTAGTTGTCAATAAGGGCCTGCAATTTTCAATGAAGGAATGTTGGAGGCAGGAGGAGACTGAAACTGTGCAATGAGAGCTAGATTCAAATTCCATTTAAGTCAATTGACAGACTCCTATGGTCTTCAATGGGCTTTGGACCATGTCTTAAGTGAGACAAACAGATCATATTTGAGAGCAGGTCACTCCACAGACCTGATTCTGCGGACATCACTGTAAATTGATACTGCAGTCATGACCCAGGTCCCTCCACCCACTGTAGAAGCCATTAGAGTAAACAGCATCTTTATGCTAGAAGAAGGGTTTAATGGTTGGCTCATTAAACTAAGAGACAAAAGTCTAGGCACAATTCTTAGCTTTGCTGCAGATTCCTTATATGCCTTGGATAGGTCACTTAATTTCTCTGTGCCTCAGCTTGTAAAATGAGAATAATAATTAAGAATCATTTTACAGGAGCATTGAGAGATTTGATTAATATAGGGCTATGAAGTGCTTTTGGGGTTCTCAGATGCAAAGTTCCACAGAAGTGCAAGGTACTATTTTTGGACCCCACCCTGAATTCCTTACTCAGTTAAGTAACTGGAGTAAGTGATGCCCAATTATCAAGAAGTATAATCATCACATGGTAGAATATTGATAAGTTTGTTTCACTCAGAAGTAGTTAAAGTACCCTAAAACTTATGACATACTGATATTGCCCTTACATTACAATTGAACTTAGCTTGCAAAACAATTACAAATTCTCTTTGAATGCATCATTTATACACAGTAACTGAACCAAGGTGAAACATAGGGATCCTAGGTGGCATAGTCAATTCATAATCTACTGAATAACTGGTTCAAATTTTACTTGGGTCATAAGTGCAATCATTTCAGGACCTGTCTATGCTACAACTAATGTTAGGAGACCTGGACAAAATACAACCATCCCCACACCTGGTTAAAAGTTGGCTACATATTGTAATGTAGATGAGTCCTAACTGTACTCTACAGGCTCTGTTCAAGGCTGCAGCGTGATTCAGATACGGTTAAAAATTAGGTATCCCTAAGTCCCATCTACACTATAAGATAGAACTGTGTTCTAACAATGTCAAGGGACAACACTTTGTAACAGAGTTCCCAGGCAGGGTTATTGTAAATAGGCCATAGTGGTTTCCGTTTAATCACAAGTAGACTTGTCTCAATCACTAAGAACATTTGTCCCAAATGATGTCAATGAGGGGTAGGTGGGGGGAAGAGAACCGAGTGCCCTACCCACATCTGCCACCAACTACATGGGGCTGGAACCTCCCCACTGCTCACGGATTGGCTTACAAAAGGCCTCAGCAAAGCAACAACTGCTCGAGCAGCTGTCTGCTCGGAGAAAGACTATGGAGGAAGCAGGACCCTAGCAACCCTTCCTTTGCTCCTGGGCAGCTCTCCCTGGGAGGCAAGAAGCGCCTTTGCAGGAATCTCTCTCTTAACTGGAATTACTCTACACTTTGGCACAATTTGTTTAAAAATGGCAGTCTGGGCTCAGAACTGGACTAAGAAGGGTGCTGCATGTAGGTCAGGATTAAGTGATGCAGGACTGGCAAAAGCAACGTGGAGAGCCTTACTCACTGCATGCCAGCATTATGTCTGGCTCCAGGGAGGGGCTTTTGGGACTCATTTTTTATAGTTAAAATGGAAAGTATGACTGCGGCAAAAAATTAAAAGCAAATGTATGGAAGAAGAAGGTTCTACATTTCAGAAGAGATTTTACTCTTGCTACACAGGATTCTAAACCCAGGTGTTTATGGAAATGTCTGAGTTTTGCAGGATTGCACCAAAGTCTCATATACTAGAGAGACTGGACTCAAATTTCCTCTCTTCTCTGTGATGGTCCCTCATTGCCTTGTCTAGCTCCTGCAGTGATCACTCCCTGCCCACTGGGGGAGCTCACAATTCCCTTTCCAGGACCCTCTTCTTCCCTCCACTGCCCCTCCCTCCATCTTAAAGAAAACTGGGGCCCAGCTGGCTCTGTGTTGTGCCCCAGTGCATGACCTGCCTGCCAACTATTTAAATGAGCATCTGAGGTGCTCCAAGCCTGGCACTATCGCAATCGCTCGATGTGCTCCAGAACTATTACACACTACTGGTACGCACATAATTCAATCACCAGCCTACAAACAGTACACGAGGGTCAGCACAAGTGGGTTTGAATTTCCTTTAAAGAAGAGAACAGTGGACTGTGATTGGGAGGCCAGAGGGGGGTACCAGGGAAGTGAAGTGGAGGCAGGTTGGAAGGAAAGGGTAAGGGATGAGCACTCAAAAGGACAAAGATTCATAGTCCAACCCCTCTTCAAGCTCCTCTTCAAACCCTACTCATCCACTCCCTCAACTACCCCCAAACCGAACACCAGAGGTGCAAACTCCTTCATACCTCAGAATAGATGGCGAACCTTGATTCAACTTACTACTGAAATTCTCCCAACATAGGCAAGAGCCTTCCAATGTTCTAGCTGCTAGATACTCACAGTTTTCTCCCTTCCTCACCTCTTTACACTCTTATGGTATTCAGAAAGGAAGCAGGGTTTTCCATTTAAAAAAAAAAAAAAAAAAAAAAAAAAAGACAGCTCTCTCTATTGCTATAGCAGTTTTCTCATGATGTTCAAAGCCCCAAAACCCAAACACACGTGTATTAAACCTACTTTTGGAAACATCCAGCATCTTTACAAGACAACCATTTTCGTTTGTTTTCATGGAATGAAATCTGCACAGAACAATATACACTTAATCCATACCACACTTCATCTCAGCTCCCCCATTCCCTTTCTATTTAGACCAAGCATTTCTTTTATATTCAAGATGGGCAACTTTCTTAGATGTCTATTGGGAATCATCTAATATCTAACTTTCAGATGAGCTGCTGGATAGAGACGAGGCTTGCCCTTCTGGGACAGAGATACTGTTCTTACATTATTTGGGCCCATCATGCAGGAGTAATACACACAATGCTAGAATCATTAACCTTCGGTTGTTTTTCTTTTATCACAAAGCCACAAATCTTAATTCACAAAAAAGTGCTGCAAGATGAAAAATTCATATAGCACAGTTTCATAAAATGCCACAAGGCTTCAGGGAAAATAAGCAGCATTTCCTTAACTCTGTGGTAAAGGGCAGCAAGGTGGCCGGATACGTTTACCTGAATCACACTGAAAATTGCTATAGGAGATGCTCTGACACAAATATGCGCATAGAAAACATATATCAACTGCTCACCTTTTCTTCATTACCAACACAACCCCCAGAAATATAATAACGAACAGCAAGATGCCTGCAATGACTCCAGCGATTTTAACAGTATGGTCTGTCTCCTTCTCTGGCTCTGGGTCTGGTTTTCGAGTAGCAGCTCCTATGAAAGTAGCGGATTTAAAAGAGAAGGGGGAAAAAGAATAAAGACATTACACTTTCTTCTCCTGCTACATTTAACAGACACAATAATAAGCCTTATCAGAATCGACAGACAGCAATTCTTTGCTTTTTTTAAAAAAAACTGGTCTCATATGCACTGGAAGGAATGTAATTATTCATACTATTCTACAATATTTTGCTAAACCACAACACAAGATGAATACTACACCCATGCCTGACCCTTTTATAAGATCCTCTTCACACATACAGTTTTCTATATTTTCAGTATCTGTGTTGGCTCCCTGTTCTTCCTGCCATTTAAAAACTTGCTAACAACACAAAAACTATCCTAAGCCTTTATCCAAATTTGATTTGCTGGAACATCTTTCTTAATTATTTTTCATAAATGAAGCAGTAATTCCATAACATATTAGCTTAAACACCTGGAAAAGTGAGATAAGCTCATTTACCACGCGTTTTACCAGCAATTGTTTTTTTGTACAATTGACTTTTTTTTTTGCCTTTGGAAATCTAAATCTAGGTCACATCTGGTAGGCAAAAGACTCCTTCTAAGCAATTTATTCACAAAGTGGGAAGCAGCTGATGATCACACTGCTGGCACCCACATTTAATATCTGTTTAAATGAGATAACCAGTGCCTTGCAGCAGCTACTGTCTTAGCTTTTGCAGCTTCCCCATTTAAAAAACCCCACCATTTGTACTGTTTACTGTATAATGTGATGGAACGTCAAATCCATGTCTGATGAAATATCCATTTCCTCCACTAAATGAGTTCAGGATGAAAAATGTTAAGGACATAATGTTCAATTCACTAAACTGCATATATATTTTTTAAGAACTTACACTTTTAAAAATCAAAATGTCACATATTTATCATTTGCGGCACCATGTCACCTTTACAAAGTAGACAGATAGTCCTAGAAACAAGCATTTATTTATCAGTTTTCTTATTACAGCTTTTTTTTTTTTTTGGATTGGGAAAGAAGGGGAGGTAAAATGCAATTAAACTATAATATTTTAGAGCTGGCATTCTCATCACAGTCTCTTGGTTTCATTAAGAGCACTGAAAGCCACAGTTGTCGTCTGCTTGTCCTTTTCCACCCCCCCATCTTTTCATGAAAAATGGCTAAGATGAGAATTTTACCTGGCGCCAATTTCATCTGCTCCTCTCCCACAATCAGGGCCAGATTTTCAAAGGTGGTCAGCATCCAGCAGTTCCCGTTATGACCCTTATGGACCAGATGTTGGAAAGAGCTTAGTGCATGAGATGAGACAATCTGGCCTCTTTTACTGGTGCCTAAATGTGAGCTGAGCCCTTCTGAATATTTGGACCCAACACTGGGCAATAAGCTCTTTTGAAAATTTTGGCCTAGGAGTATTGTGAACATAATGGATATTTACTATCTATGGGTTCAATTCTGTCATATTTACTAGGTGTAGCTAATATCTTACTATGAAATAGTCCCACTGAAATAAATGGGAATTTTGAATTAGTAAAACTCCATGTGTGTAAGGATAGTGGAATTGGGCTCTAATATTTTCTGTAATAGATACGCATAACATTTTGTTCTAAACAATCCTATTTTTAAATTCCCCTGTATCATATGAGGGATTTCTTTAAAAGAACTCCCTATTATTATAATGTATACAGCATTCAAAGTGTGCTAGGTACTTAGAAGATACCTACAGTACCTTCTTAATAAGGAAAACAGCTGTTGAGCTGAAAATGGCAAGTGGGAAACACTGAATCAAGGGGGATATAAATGACAAGGGGAGATATAGAGTTTGTAGCAAGGGGAAATGAGAAATCAAACAATCGCAAGATCTAAGCTTTCAAACTATTCTCACATTCACTTTTGTGCTCTCCTCTACACTGCCTAGTCTAACTGGAACAACCACTATCTTCTAGTGTGCCAAGTGACCATCTTCTTAATTCAAATCATTCCTTATAATTTCCTTCCTTCTATGAAAGCTAGCAGCATTAATTCGACAAAATAATAAATGCACATGCCTACCAATAAAAAGAGATAAAATAAAATATTGCTACATTCTAAGGTAGAGCTCTGCACAATCCAACATGCTTTTCTCAACATCTATTACCTCCCTCCATGACTGCACAGGGCCCTCAACATAATGGAACCACTATGGTTACAATGTGCAAGAAAGGAAAGAATGCCAAGAGCCCATTCAAAGCATGCACATATTCTGCATGTCATGGAGATCATCTCTTTTAGGGTTCTTTGCATGGCTGCCTACAGTGCTTTTGGGGGTTGAAGGGTGAGGAGGAGGATCCACCATCATACAGATCCTCCAGCTCACATATAGAGTTTTTTACACATGGAGAAGGGACATGGCAGCTCCAGAGGCTAGAATAGGGACATATGAACATAGGAATTGCCATAGTAGTTTAGACAATGGTCCATCTAGTCCAGTGTCCAGTCTCAGTTGTTAGCATGAGGTGCTGCAGAGAAAGGAGCAAGAAACCCCTTCAGAAGGCAGATGGGGAAAAGAACTGCCCCCCGGTGATGGTTTCATTCTAATTTCCACGAATCAGAGATTGGTTTAAACCCAAAGCATAATGTTTTATATCCCTTTCTAAACTCTTTTAGCATGAGCTATTTTAAATCTGGATAGTCTTGTTATCTCTATAATTGTACAATCCCTCTTTGACTGTTACTTTGTTCTTGGAGTCAGTGACATCACGTGGCAATAAGTTCCTCGTCTAATCCACATTTTGAGTGAAAAAGTACTCCTTTAATCAGTTTTGACTTTCCCACTTTCCAATTGCATTGAATGTCTCATTGTCCCTGTGTTATGTCACAGAGGGCAGAGCACAGAAACTCCTGTTTTACCTTCTGTACACCATTCATTATTTTAAATAACTTTATCATGCACCTTCTCACCACTCTAAGGTAAACTATCCCAATCAATGTAATAATCCTTTTCATTCTTGTCACCCTTCTTTAAACCCCCTTTCATTTTGGATCCTTTTAGCGAAGAGTTATCAGTTCCTTATTCTATATAGGGCTGAACCATTGATTTATAATGGAATTATCATATTTTCTATACCATTCCTGACATCTCATTTGCTTTTTTCGACCATAGCTGCACATTGAGCAGAGGTTGTCACCACGATATTCAGGTTTCTGAATAGTTCAGATTTTTCTCTCCAATGTACATTACTTTGCATTTATCAACTTTGAACTTCACTGGTCATCATGCTGCCCGTTTGCTTAGTTCCATTTTGTTCCTCTGAAGCTCCTCATAATCTTACCTGGACATGACTAACCTAAATAACTTTGCATCATCTAAAAATTTTACTACCTTACTGCTCATTCACCCTTCCACAGAACTAATAGATATATTCAGCAACCACTGATCTACAATGGCACCTTTAGGTGCCCTGCTGCTATCCATTTGCCATGATGAAAATTTCCCTTTTATTCCTACTCTGTTTCCTGTCTCTTAATCAATTTATGATTCATGACAATACTTTGTTTCTCACCCCATGACTATTAGTTTCTTTAGTATTCTCTTGTGTGAGACTTTGCCAATGGCCTATTTAAAATCCAAATAAATTATATCAGTTGGTTCTCTTGTATCCTTTATTTCATCACAATAACAACAAATCCTAAGAAATGCGTAAGATATGATTTTCCTTTACTGAACCTGGGCTGGTTATACTCTGTTATATCACGATCTAACAGTCCTGGCATTTTATTATACAACTTTTATTTCAGTTTTAATCAATTTGCCAGGTACAGATATAAGGCTGACTTGTTTGTAATTGCCCACATCACCCCTGGAGCCTTTTAAAAATAGTTACAAGATCTGCTACCTTTAAATCCTCCAGTATCATAGCTGTTTTTAATAAGAGATGGCATATTTTTGTTAGTTGCTCAGTCACTTTATATTTAATCTCCTTCAGAACTCTTAGATTTATAGCAGCTGGGTCTGGTGACTTATTACTTTTTAAATTATCAATTAGCTCCATCAATTTCTTCTGGCATCTCAATCTGCGATAGTACCTCATTTTTTATTACCAGAAAAGTGTAGTATAGGTATATCCCCTAACATCCTTTGTGGTGGAGACTGATGCAAATAAATCATTTAGCTTGTGAGCAATATTCTTTTATTTCTCCCTTAGTGATCCACTGAACCCTGTGAGTTTCTTTCACAGGCTTCCTAGTTCTGATCTATTAAAAGAATTTCATGTTTGTTTTTATACCCATTTTTTCTTCAAAATCCATCGTGTCCATCTTAATTTCCCTTTTACATATTGCCTGCTGTTTATTGGTTTCACTGGGGTTAGATTTCCAGATTTTGAAAGATCTGTATTTGGCTCAAATAACCTCTCAAAATTTGTCATCTATGCAGACTGGTTTACATCTTGCTTCCTGATTTTGCTTTTGATCAGTGGTATACGTGCCTTGTAGGAATCAGTTAATGTCTTCTTCTTATGTAGCATCCATGCCACCTGTAAGGATTTTACTTCATTTACTTTTGACTCTAGGGCCTTTTTGACTAGCCTCTTCATTTTATTAAACTCTCCCTTTATCAAGTTTAATGTCACTTTTTGGTATCTTATTTCCCATTAGGATGTTGAACCTAATAATATTATGGCCATTATTACTTAATGGCTCAGCTACTTTTAATTCTTGAATCAACTCCTGCAAAACAATCTTGTGACTGCTCCATGGCTTGAAGGAGCTGGTGGAATATTCCCTTCTCTTTCCCTCAACAAAGTTCCCAGGCTCCAGTTGAGTTACTCTGTCTAGGTGCTGTGGGAAGGATTTGCCCCTTTGTGTCTAAATAATTTTGCTTATCTATTTAGGCAGGAGCTGCTCTATTCCCTGTGGTCTGTAAAGAGACATGCACAATGCTGGTGGTTAATAAATAATGATAACCAATATCAGTCTCTTGCATGTAAAGTAAGGCTACAAAATGTAGTGTATTCCTCATGCCTTATTAAAATTGGAGTTAAGAAAATTGTTTGAATGAACTCAAAAATATAATCTAATTATTTAAAACAAAAAATTATGTAAACTTCTTTGAATTTGCTTGTCAAATTTGATAATTTTCTTGAATAATAAAAGAGACCCCCACTGGTTAAAATCAAAATAATATTAGAGAGAGAAAGAAAAAACACACCTTATGTTTATTTTAGATTAATAAAGTTTGAACTTGCTTGCTTTGGGATTTTTAGGAACTGTCTACTTAGAGAGATAACTGGGTCACTGTATATGAATAAGCAATCATTAAAATAATCCTATCCCAATGGCCTACCAGTCATAATTACAAACAAGTACAACAAAGGCATGGGATAAAAACAGCAATTGCCCAAAACACCTTCAGCTCTGACTAAAGCAATTCATTCAAAACCTGTACGATTTTTCTACTGTTTATTTACATCAACAAATAATCCCTTCCTTTACTTAAAGTAGATTGGTCTCCACTTTATTTCCTGCTGAAGGCTGACCAATTAGGTGTCTCTTTATTACTACTCCGCAGCTTTATGCTCTCTAACTGTACTTGCTCAATAAGTCATTTCTAAGCTTTTTCCAGCTAAATTTCATTTACAGGTGTTACCTCGACTGATATAATGGACAGGTTTAAACGCCTCCTAGATAATAACACAGCTAGTCTAGACCATCTCAATCTCTAATGAAACTTACTTTTCCTGTTATTAACGAGCCTATGATTTTTTTTTCCCTTTATTGACGTGTGTTACACAGAAACTGGTAAATGTCCATCTGCTTCTCCCTAGGGAAAAATTAGTAAACACACCTACAAGATTTCTTACCCTTTTGAGACATGCAGTCAAATTATTATGCAGGCAGCATGATCCAAGTATTATCGCTTTTCAACAGCTACCTTTAACTCATTTCACAGAGCAGGTCAGGGAAACGAAATGTTATACCTCTATGTGACAGCTGCATTGTGATTAGGCAGTTGGAATCATGCAAAATGGGAGGCACAGACATGTGGTGCTGCCTTTGATTATCCTTTCCAAGGGCTCTACTGTCACTACCGTATAGCAACAAGATTGAAAAAGATCAGAAAGTTTGGCTTTAAAGACCCCCAAGGCTTCCAAGGACACAGCAAACAACAAGAATAGGTGGCGAAGGCATTATTTTTATTACTGTATTTTAGAAGCACCGAGAAACTCCAAATCAGATTGAATTGTTCCTGGCACAATGCAGTTCCCAAACACAGAGCAAAACAAGCCTTTGCCCCAAAGAGGGTCAGTCTAATTACGACAAGCTATAAGAAGTGAATGTCACAATCAGAAGAAATGGGAGAAGAAGGGAAACAATTATAAGAAGATATATTTATACAGGGCACAATGGGTATAAATAATTTCTTCTGCCCGTTGTGACAAAGCTCTGTCCTTATCTTCATGGATCCTGCGTTTCCTGGCGGATTTTCACTAGCCTCAGAGGCTCAGTGTGACCCTCCATGTAGCCCTTCTCTCTCTAGAGACAAAGTCACAGCCTATTGAGCCATTTTCATCATAAGCCAGTGAAGAGAAGCTATCCTTCCTGGCACAGTCTCTATTGTCTCCCAATCTCAGAGACTAATTAGGGGAGGCAGAAAGAGGGGAGCCCAGGCCCACCCTCTACTCCGGGCTCCAGCCCAGGGACCCTAATAGTATCAGCTAAGATGGCTGACCTTTTATCCACAAAACACAATACAATTTCCTGGGCTACTTCCCCACAGCAGTCCCCGTTTCTTCAAACTCCACTTCACCCTTACCTCAGGGCCTTCTTCCTTCTGTACGATATGTTGTCCACCACTCAGTCTCACCAACAGCACAACTTCCTCCCACAGCTCCTGACACCCACAGCCCACCTGACTAACTGGGAGGTTTTTATCTGGTTTCAGCCAGTCCCTGATTGGCTTCAGGTGTCCCAATCAGGCTAGCTGCTTCTACTCCTTTCCAGAAGGTTCCATTGGTACCAGGGATTTGTTTAGCCTGAGACTAATATATCTATTCTTTAGCACTTTCCTATAGTCATCCGGCCTTGCCCTATCACACCATCCAGCTAGCTGTTATGACTTGGCACTTCCATAGGCATCAATGTAGGTCTCGAGGAAAGGCCTGAAGGAGTACAGGGCAGCGTCTTTATGGAAGAGTTTGAGTAAGACACTTCATGCATAAAGGCTGGAGGATAAAGTGAAGATGCTTGTGTGAAAACCAGACAACCAGGTAACTTTGCTGTTGGTGGTAGAGAGTTAAGCTGTGATAAAATATAAAAGCATATCAATAGCTTTCTCCTGACTGAGGTATGCTGCTGAAAGGGAAAAGACCATTGTAGGGAGGTAGATATAGAGATCCACAGAGTAGGGATCCCTGTTGAACCTTGGAATCCACATTCTTAGGAGACCAACTCTTTTCCATGGGCTGATAAAAAAAAAACCTAACTCCCTCCTTGGGGGGGATATTGGCTAGAAAACTCCATGCCCATTTCCCCCTCATATGGGTTTTTCCATGACAGTGAATGATTGAGCTCTAATTTCCAAGTCTGGCAGCAGAGGCACTATAAGGATATAACAAGCAAGTCCAAAGCACTTGCTATTTGAGTTTAAATTTTGGTTCAGATGCCAGGATTTTAGACTATACTGGAAAAGATCCAAAAGACATAAAAATTTGCAGATTAAATGAATTACCACCCCAGCTAGTCTGTTTGTACTGTAAATAACTGACAGTCAGTCCTCATCTGCTAACCAGCATGTATTCTGCTCACAAAAGTCTTTGTTTCATTACTCCAGCAGAATTCCAGCAACGATAGAAAGCTCCCCAACCCAACACACTTCACTGGTTGCTTTCATTTCAACATCCTTATTTCTTCTTTGAAAAATGTACTGCTTTTTTATCCATATGACTGAAGTTCTGAGGTGTTGATAGACCCTGGGCAGGGTATAATTTGTGACAGAAGGTGTTTTTGATCAATTTTTACCCTCTTTTAAGCCCATGTCTTGAATATATCAGTTTTGTAAACTCACTAGCTTAAAGTCTATTTTCTTTTTACAGTATTTCCCCTTTCTGCATTGCTGTTCCTTTGCCAAATGCTCAGTTGTAGATGATATTCTCTCCTGGACAGGAAATGTATTTTTCTCTGTGTTTTGTTTAGTACCGAGCCAATTGTCAGTGCTAAAATCCCTATATCCTGCTTCTCCCTCCCTATAACATGATCACTCCCATTCAATCTTTTTTGTTTTGGTGAGTTACTCCCACACTGCATAGAGAGAACAGGGCCCTAACTTTCATGGGAGAGTATTTGCTGCTTTATTTGTGAATATTTTATACTATATACTGGTTCTCAGTTATCTTTCCTTCATTAACAGAGTTTTGTACTTCAGTGAAAGTAATGCTGGGGCATGTGTGTATGCTCATGAAAATGTGTCTTAAGAATGGACCCTGAATAAAGGTATTGAGTCACGTGATACAATTAAATTCAGAGTCCCCGAGCAGAAGGAGTCTCTCAGAAAAGGTCTATCAAAATAACAGCACACTATCTAACACTAATTATGAATCATTAACTTTGTTTTTGACATTCCTCACTGGTGCAAAGACATACACACAAGCAAAGAATGGAGAGCAGCACGAAAAGAAATGCAAAAAAGTGTCACTCATGGATATGCCTACTCGGTTTTATTTTCAATTTAGTTGTAATTGTAACCTCACTTTTGGGTGATTTATTTTAGCGCATGTGAGCACAAAGTAGAGGTTTTTTTCCTAAAACATTCGTACTTTTGGTAGACATAAGAAACAACATTCATTGTTGCCATAAACAAACCAAACTGCCAAAGTGACGTACATCCCTTAGCCTCACCCTGATCTACACTCCTGTGATTAGCTATACAGTACTGCCTGTCATGAGGCTGTTTGTTTATTTTAAGGCCCCTTCTTAAAATTTCAGGTGCCTACACAATTTTGAAAAGCCAGTCCTCTAAAACCAAAGAAAGAAAAGGAAGAAAATGAAAACAGCCCCTCAAACTAAATCAACTCTAAACAACCAGCCACACACCAAAGCACCAAAAAAAGTAAAACATTTCATTCTTACTAAAACCCTTCTGTACTAGAATCTCTGATCCACTTCTTGGTTTACAATTGCCAAATCTTAAGACAGGGTGGAAAAGTAAGCAAACACAAAATGCCCCACAATGCCCCTCTGCTCCCGGGAAGAAATTACTTTTCAAGAGTTCCTTTTTTAAACCAAGGAAACAAAACAAAAATGAAAGATTCCCTTTTTCACAAAGTAATAAAATAGTCCCAAATGCTCCCCTTTGCTGGAAGAAAGGGGGTAAAAGGAGGGAGATCTGGTCTTTTATGTAGTGTGGCAAATTGCCAGCACTATTATGATGGGTCCCGCGCTGTCTTTTCTTGTGGAGGGTTCAGGGCACCATTTCTTGCCCCTGAACAGGGTATTAACTGCCCCATTAGTATCCTAGAGGTGGGGGAGTGGAGATGGAGGGACCCGGGCCCGCCCTCTACTCCGAGTCCCAGCCCAGGGGCCCTGAGGATAGCGGTAAACCACTTGCACTAGCGATTCCTTCCCCTGGGCTACTTCCCTCTCCTGCCCCTCAGCTTGTGGGGCTTCCTGCCCTTTCTCTGCACAGTCCAGGTGTCCCTTTACCTAGGGTCTGGGTCATCTTAGCTCACCGCAGCACTTCTTCAAACTCTCCTCTGCTTCTCTACAAACTGATCTCTGCTCCCAGACCAAAAACTCCGCTTCAACTCCTCCAAACTGCTCTCCACTCCAACACCAATCCACTCTGCTTCAACTCCTTCCCCTATCTGATTGAAGTAGGGAGGTTTTATCACATGATTGGCTCCAGGTGCTCCAACCAACTTCTAGCAAACTTGCTTCTCTCTAACACTCTCCTGCTGTCCTCTGGCCATGCTGTATCACAGTAGCCAGACCTCAGACCATTAGGGATTTGTGGGTCATAATCCTAGACTACACCAGTAAGTTAATAAGCAGCCAGTGCGAGTATAGAGCTGTGATGTACTGTGCTCTTGTACAGATAACTTGCTGAAGAAGCAGAAAGCCCCATTCTTCACAAGCTTAAATTTTCAAATAATTTTATAGGCCTGAAAAGCCAAAGAAAAAATGCATTTTATCGTGTTAAAACATATCTTTTTTTCTTGGGTGGACATGGCCAAAGTGTCAGCCATTGAAGAGCACACTACAGGACTCTAACCCATGTTTTTGTCACCTCAGAATGAGAGGTAGTGAAGTCCATATCAGAAACAAAAGACAACTGTCTTGGCCAACTGCATTTGCAAAGAAGCAGTTGGGTTTACAGCTGCTGTCTAGTCATCTAAGTGCAGCAGAAGTCTAACAAGATCCCATGAATTGCAATCACATGAATTGTATGATGAGATCATGGCTCCAATCAAGGTGGCTCACAGAACGGCAATAGGAAGTTATGATCATGCAATTCTATCAGTTTAGACTTTGGTAGCTAGCTCTCATTCACGCTCCAAATGCCAGGTCACATGCATCCCATGATTCTATTGCCACATTATTTGCCATGGATTTCACTTCCTTCCACAGAATGGTCATCTAGAATCAGAGCTTTTATCAGAAATTAATGTTTCTTACAATTGCAAAGATAACCACTCAAACATCAGCATCCTGCTAACTGTCACCATGATGTCCAAGTGAGTCTGTTGGGAGCTTGAAACAATAGATCTAAGAGCATTCAATTCCACGGTCAATGACAACAAGCTCTATTTTCGTGCTGCCAGAGGGACAGGAGGAGGCAGCAGGGCAGGGCAGTGCTGAGTCCCCAGGTCTAAAACTGGACAGCCTTTTATTTCCTCATGTATAGACTGAAAGTCTGCACTCTCTGTTTACTCCACAACCACCACCCTTGCCTCCCTGCCATCTATTAAGAGGCTTCACTAGTACTGTTGCAAGGTCAGTCTCTCATAATTCCCTGACTCCTTGTAAACAGGTCTTTACAGGGCCCTCCTGGCTCCTACCCTCACTGGGCTGAGAAAGTCACTCAGAGCCTTTTTTGCAGTGCTCACCTGGTGCTTTTATTTACAAAGAGCGTTCCCACCACCTTTCCACCACAGACATAGTCCCCTTTTTACAGTCCACCAGCAAGTGGACTGAGTAAGCTATTTCTCTCTGCTTCCCCTTGGTGCAGCTCCTCCCTTTCCAGCCCTCCCCTGGTTTCCTTCCCCTGGGGCTTTTATCCCACCCCTGCCTGAAGAGGCAGCAGCTGTTTCAGCTGCCCCTCAGTCAGGGCCAGGTGTTCTACCCAGCTCCAATTCACCTCCTTAATTGGAGCTGGAGTGACAGAGAGTTGGCTAAGCAGTTTTTCTGTCACACTCCTCCATTCACCACTTGTGGGTTTCCTTGGAGAAGGGCATAATGGAAGCCACAGCATTACAAGAGCAAGGAAGTATTATCTGAGATAGGATAAACACATGCAAGAAACTTCCTTTTTAAAATGTTGGACAAAAAGACAAAATATCTTTTCATTATTCCTTTCATTTCCATTCAATTTCAGCTTTAAAATACATAGCTGTAGGTTTCATCCAATCTTTGGATGAAAAAAAGAGGAGACTGGGAAAGGAACCTGGAGATAAAAAGTATAAGGGAGGAAAAATAATCCCACAGAAATCTGCCTCTGTAGCTGGATCACAGTACTAATGCTGTATTTGTGCAAATCTCAGAAACATTTGCAGTTTTGGCAATAAAAGAGCTGTCCAAATTGAAGCAATGTTAAATGTATCAACAAGAATAGACCCCTCTGAATGCATAATTGCTTATTACTGATTTACGCTTCCTTTCTCATAAATTGGTTGCAATCTTTTAGGGACCAGGGGAAACTTTCTAAACTATCACATTTTAGCAGGAATACTTTAAATAGTAATTGTGTTCTATAGCTCTTTTCTCTTCACTGCTAATTATCAAAATAATTAGTCATAAACAGAAGCTGTCTTATTCAATGATACCAAAACTAGGCTTGTATGATATATGGGTACTTTGCTTCACAAAATTTTCAAGTATAATTTCTTTGGTTCTGTCTTATACAAGTTTGCATCTCCTCCTGTGCCTCACTTTGACTTTCAAGTCTAAACTAACAGAACAGATAAAAGCAGAACTTAGTCAAAATTGTTGCATTTTGCCTGGTTTGTCCTCAGAACCATGAGACTCCAAAATACATATGGCTTTGATGCAGAATTGTAAATCAGCCCTGGCTCACTTGAAATGCTACTATTTACATACAAGCTTCTTAGTTATCAGCAATAATGGGAAGTGAAATGACAAAAAAGTACATGAAAGTTCAAAGTTTAGTAAAAATATGCTTGAAAATACACTCCTCCCCTTTAATTGCCATCTTAACAATTACAGTGTTCTAAAGTCATCTACCATCATAGTTTAACTCCCATTATTAAAGACACACATTTTGAGTATAACGCATGGGGAATTAGGTGTGCAACTCCCCTTAAAAATAATGGTGATGTCTTGCATAGTGTTGAAAAATTACTCCAAAGAGCTAATGTTGCCGTAGATACTATGTATTGACATTTTAATTCTTTTCATGGAATCCAGAAGACATGTGAGTCATATGATAACACTATCATAATATTATTTTGCCCATAGTGGCATGCACTTTGGTCCTCTTGGTTACAGCAAAAGAGTAATTCCCTCCTGCTTGCTGTCCCTTTTCTATACACTACACTACAGTTTCTATTTATTGTAGTACACTCTTAATGCTTTGTACTGATAGTAATTTAAATGCCTCCAAGAAATATTACAATGTTCTATTACTCATTTGTTATAATTCGATGACAAATCTTGTCAGATTTGCATTACCTCAGAACCACATATTATCTTATCCAAACAGGTTCAAAGTTCTCTTTAAATTGCCTTTCTTATTGTTTACAATTTATGAAAATAGTCAATAACTACAGATGGAAAAAACTGAATTCACACTCTTTTCTTTATATCCTGATTACATTTCAGAATTTCTCACTCTTCCCTTGTCTCTCCTTAATTTTCTGTGGGGCAATGCAGAACATGTTCAATTTTGGAAAGCAATAATCAGAGGCATATTTTTTCACATAAAGAGTGAAATTGCAGATTACATGATACATAAACATTTCCTAAAAATTAATTCATGATTTTATTCTCTTGCATTTGTGCTAGCTGCTACTCCAGTCTGTTGTTGAAGCTCACACATTTTGGATGAGATACAATGTCAATCTGTACCATAAAAATGGTAGAGATTTATCTAATTTGTTATAGTTTATACTGTTGTGCTCAGCTCATTCATATTTTTTGCTTTTTACTTCAAATTTTTTACCTTTCCATTTTTCACAATGATGAAAAAGGAAAAAATAACAACCTCCTTCACACTGGATTGCAAATTACTGACTGAATTGATTTTTTTTTTTCAAATTAGAATGGACAAAATGGGCAAGTATTGCTGGCTTCAATTACCTCTGTGCCCAAACCAGACATTTTACAAGTATGTAAGGTCAAATTCTTTTCTTAGACCTGGTCTGGAATCCCCAAAATTCTAAATCAGTTAGCTGATTGAAAACAGCCTCCATATCGATTATATGACCCATCAATCTTCAGCTCTCCTGAGCAAATGCACTGATGCTCACTTTCCGGCGCAAAGCCTAAATAGCTGGGTTGTAGACTAGAGTCCTTTCTGGGAGCTGGGGAAGGATTATCATCTTCTTCCAGGCCACAAAGCAGCAGTGGATCTGCTCCTGGTGATACATGCTATGGCCTGCAGTAGTAGGCTTGTTTCTGGTTGCCTCCACCATGTCCTCATGTAGGGAGCATGGCTGGTAGATTTGTGATTCCTTATTTACCCTTGCTGTGAATCTGCCCCTTCGGTGACTATATGCATGCAGTACCCAAGGAAGATTCCTTGCATGCGTTCTCCAAATCTTGTTCCCTACTCTTCTAACCATGCAGCAGAACTGTATTGATTCCATGGATAACAGAACCTTCCACACATCCATTGTTCAAATAATAGTAACTCATTACAATGTGGCTCTGTATCCCGTTGGCTGATGCCTCTAGGTGTTATTGCAGTTATAACACCCTATTCATATTTAAGGCTATCATTTTATTCTCACCAAACCCTGTAGTAAATCCTTATTTCAATAAAAATAATGAAACAAAATTCTTAATATTGTGTACAATACCACTGTATCAATTGACTTCTAGTCAATTCAGATTCCCCATTTTTATACAAATGGAGCAAGTTTACAGTTGGATGCTGTACTTCAGCATTTCTGGTGACACTAGCCATCAGTGTTATCCTTCTACTTCCTCAGTACAATTGTTTAATTTTAGCTGCTTCGTCTGTGCTACACGTGGAAACTTTGCCTATATTTAAAACAGTACTTGCTTTTGTGGCACTGTTTCTGAAGGAGAATACCTGACACTTGACTCAGTAGTACATTGCAAAAAAGAAAAAGGCGGCTCCTATGGCATGCCTTAACATTTTCTTGTAACTATTTTGTTTTATAGATGAAACTGCCATAGCAAAAATGACAAATATAACACATAAAAGAAGAAAAAAGGCAATAAATCACAAGCGGCACTCCAGCCCATTAAAATGCACTCAGTTGGTGTTGCAGAAAGTAGAAAATTTTCTTCTCACTTTACATTCTGGCCAGCTGAACAGGTGGGGATCAGAATCCTTGAACTACTAGCAGCATAACAAATGTTGGAGCGCTAAAGGAAAGATGGGATCAGAATTTCAGTACGGAGATCCTTTCTCACACTGCTTCCTTGTCATGCAAGGAAGTGACCCTGTACATTGCTTTGACATTTCACAATAGAAGGTATTCATTCACCCCTTGATAACTGTGCATAGCGCCCATTGATGTGAATGGAAGCAATGTAGAAGTATCAAGGCAAGAATAAGCTCCTGGCTATGTTCATTTGGCAGTAACATCTGTAAATAGCAATGCTGTATTGTCAACAAAGCATGGATTCTTAGTTACCCAAAGCAGTGCTTCAGGTTTCATCATGTCACAGTACATGTGAATCGGGGAGGGGTGGGAACAGGCATCTTGAGAAAGGAGCAACAAGCATGGAGGAAAGACAGGTAGACCTAAAGATGCATGAAAGGATAGAAACCCTCCAGTATAAAGACCAACCCACTCCCCTTCCTCCAAAAAGAAACAAAACAAAGACATAACAATGAAAGAGAGTAACTCCCCTCCAGCAAAAAACTATGGAAATGAGTGGAGAAGCATCAGTCACCAAGTTTGACCTGAAGACCTGCTGGTAGAGAGCAAAAAGATGAATAAGGAGATGAGGGAAGAGTTCCAGGCTTACATTAAAGGAAAAAAAAATGAAATTAATGAGGTTAATTTGAAAATATCAGAAGTGGAAGGGGAATTCAATGAGCAATGGGACAGAATTATTAATCTAGATGAAAGAATCCAAATAACTGAAAAAAGATAAAAAGAAACAATTAAAACTAAAGTACATGGAAAACAGAGACTCCAAGAACACCACAAGGATTAAAGGTATTCCAGAGGAGACTGGAGGGAGAAATTGCTGGACACATTGAACAATATTTTCCATGACATATTAAAACTCGACAATAAGGATTACATTCATATTGAGAGGGCTTCCAATTCCCTTTCCCCAGGTCCCCAGCAGGCTCCATACCTAGAGATGTGAATGTTGGTCTACACTACTATGAAGATAAAGATAAAATACTGAGGGCAATGAGGGAGAGAACTCAACTACAAATTATTCTTAACCAGCCAATACAGATTTTCCCTGATCTTGCAACCTCTACCCTCAGAAGTGAAGAGAACTCTGCCAGGTGACCACAATTCTTAGAAAGAACAATAGAAGATACAAATGGGAGTTCCCATCTAGACAATGTATTAAATAGAAAGACAAATATGCCCAGCTCAGATCCAAAAGAAGGGGAACAGGTACTTATGGACTCAGCTAAAGATCAATCTGAATGGGATCAAAGGCATCGGTTCCACAGGTCACCAACAAATCACTGGGAATCGGTGAGAGCAAAGAGAGACAGAATCGCTTGAAACAGATGCAGCAGGAAGACACTATGACAGAAATGAGAGCAGAAGAAGCAGTCCAGATCCCAAAGAAAATAATCTGCAAAGACATTTCAATAAATAATGGATATTATATTCAGCTGGTTACAATGATAAAAGAATATAGTTAAACGGAAGCCAGGCTGTATTGCCCCCAGGATATTTTACTCTATATAGATAAAGTACACTTAATGGATATAACATTACAATGAATGTAACACTGCGATTTATATTACAGGTGAAGTTAATAACAAAATAGCAGGAGACCCAGATATTCCTCTCTGAAGGATGTTTGACTTTAGAATTATCATAATCATTCCAAATTTGGAGAAAAGTCATCGATGGTGGAAAATTTTCAGAATAAGTGAACTCAAAGATAACATAACAGTCTCATCAGGCCTGATGTGCATCATACAGACCACTTTCTTTAATTAATGTGATGCCAAAATACTAGCAAACAGATTGCCATCTTACCCATATATGTTCACCCTGACCAATCTGGGTTTGTTGTACGTAGTCATTTATCTGATAATATCAAAAGAACTCTGAATTTGATCTATAACATTAATTCTGGCTATTTTTCCTGCACGCTGCTTTCTTTGGACACTGGAAAAACCCTCAGCCAGTTGCAGTAGGAGTAACTCAGACAGATTAGGATAAGATTTGGTTATGGAAATCAGTTTTATATTGGCATATCATCCTTACTTATTTATTCTCGAGCCTCTGCATTGGTTAATGGTCATCATGTCTAGGGCAGTGTTAATATGATATTAATTAATTAATAATGTTAATATGTCTAGGGCAGTGTGTTTCAAACCATGGGTCACAACCCATTACTCAGTCATGACCTGTAAGGCACTGGATTGCCTTGCTCTGGTCAGCACCAACGACCTGGACATTAAAAACTCTGGTGCTGACCACCTAAGACAGGCTAGTGCCTACCTGTTCTGACACCCTGTTTGTGGCCCAGAAGCAGCCAGCAATGGCCTGGCTCCTAGGCAGGAGGGTCATGAGGCTCCATGCAATAGCTGCGCTCTTAGCACCAGATCCACACTCTCGTTGGTCAGGAACCGATCAATGGGAACTGGAGGAGGATGGTGTCTGTGGGTGAGAGTCACACGGAACTGGGCCTCAGAGCCAGACCTGCTGCTGGCCACTTCCATGGTGCAGTGCAGTCTGAGGTGCCAGGACAAGCAAGAAGCGTGCAGAGCCTCGTGGCACCCTCTCTCCCCTGCCTAGAAGGTAAGTCCGTGCTCCAACCCCATGCCTCAGACCAGGGCCCCCATAAACCTAGAACTCCTTTCTGCACCCAAACCCCTCCTCCCCAGCCCCACTCCAGAGCCCTGACCCCCTCAGACACCTCAAACCCCTGCCCCAGCCCAAAGCCCCCTCCCGCACCCTGAACCCCTCATTCCCAGCCCTACCCTGCAGCCTTGAGCTCTTCCCACACCCCAAACCCTTTATCCTCAGCTCCATTGGGGCCACAGGCATCAACAATTTTATTCGACTAGGTTCCCAGAAAAAAAAGATTGAAAACCACTGGTCTAGGGTACAGGACAGGGTTTCTTGTTATCCTCCCATTTGCTTTGGCAATGGAGTCTTTTGCAAAAAAGGTGAGAAATAGCCCCTTGGTTAGGTGCATCCAAGCAGAAAATAGCATTGTATCTGTCAATGCCTTGTTGTATTTGCAGGATCCAGAAGCCTCATTAAAAGGTACAGCACAAATGAATTTGGGCAGGTTTCAGACTCTAAATAAACTATGATAAATCTGAAACTTTAGGAATTCATTTTCCCAAAAGAGTCACATTTAACTGTTGTCAGGTACATACATGTAAATGGGTAAAGGAATCTTTAAAATATTTAGGAATAAATATGGCTTGCAGACTTACATTTTTTAAGGCAGTTACCCTCCACCATGGAACACAATAATAAAATACTTGGAGGAATGGAATAAATATGAAACTTCTTGGCTAGGTACGGTAGCCTCAGTATACAGGAATGTGCTCCCAAAGTTGTTATTTTTGTTTCAGTGCATCCTGTGGTATCAGTCGTATCACTGGTATCCTAACATTTGGTATCCTTACATGATATTAAAAACATGGTGGGTTGCACTATTAAAATTCAGATGGAAACACAAAAGACAAAAAGGATGTTCTATATATCTGTATAAGTCTACAAAGCGGGATGGACTAGCTTTCCCTAATTTGGCTTATTATTGTTATACATCTCAATTAAAAGATACGCTCAATTGGGTTAAAATAAACTATCCAAACACTGGGTATAACTCAAACAACACTAGAACCCAAATGTAACTATTCACTGTTGGATTAAAAAGATATCTACGTTTCCAAAAATAAAAGAATCATCCATTCATCCAGACCATCTTAGCAGCTTTGGATCCATTTTTAAAATTCCTGTCACCGAGGCCCTCTTCCTTTTCATTAATAATTTGGACTTTATCTCAAGGAAACAGCAAAGTGACTATTCATTGTGGGTGAGAGCTGAGATTACTCAATTTGGATAGATGTTCCTTGGACTTGATTTGAAATCACACTGAGATATGTAACAATGTAAACAATATAAAGATCTTGTATTTAAAATATTTACAAGTCAAATATTGTATTGTCAAATTTGGATATGAGGTAGCTCTATCTACCTTTAGCCAGATTTGAGGAGTTGACCCAGATGCAAGCTGGAACAAAAAGTTTTATGTCTGAGCTACATACCTTTTTGACTGAAAATGATGTTGATGAGAAAACAACCTGGATGAAAAGAAGGGAGAGGGACTTGGGCAAAGAAACTGATCTGGATGAGTGGGTCTCTATATGGGAAAAGGGATATGTAGCTTCAATTTGTGTAACTCATAAGAACTTTTTTTATGAATTACTATAGAGATGACATTTGACTTCAGCTAAGATCCATCATATTTTTGCTGCTAGGGTGGTACTCTGCCGGAGGGATTGCAGAGAAAAGGGAACACACATTTGGTGATTGTGTAGATCCCCTGACCTGCTTACTTAATGCTCCAGTAGAGGATCAACGTTTTAAATAGAATGACAAATTAACTTCTTTTTATTATTGTTAGCAGCTAGACTTTGTATCACAATTATTGGAAAAATGTCACTCCTCCTCCTAGGAGGTCCTGTCTAATGACACTGATAAATGGGAAAACAATCTTTCCCAAATTCACAATGCTATAGTTTGTTTTAAGAAACATTTAATGCCAAATTGTGCTGTCAGTAATACTAGTGTAAATCCAGAGTAAATCCACTGACACAAAAAAAAATCAATCTAGATCTCAATTCAGTCATTTAATGACTTTCCAAAGAATTATTCCAGATTTACATTGTGATGACTGAGAGCAGAATTTGGCCCAGTGTATTCCAATAACTCTCATATTGTGAATTTCACATTTTGATAAATCTCTAAACGTTATTAGGCCAATAATTCCATGAGGCAGAAAAAAAAACCCAACTGGGATTATTCCTAAACTACACTGCTCATCTAGACCTTCAGTTATCTATGGTGTAATTAACGTAAGCTTTACGAACGTCACTATTTTTTAGTTTTTCTAATTTTCAAAAGTATTTTATTCTAGCAAAAAATTACAAAAAGCCTCTGATGAATCTTGTTTGACTGTGAATCATAATAGGTACTTCATTTACAAAGACTGTGCAACAAAAGTTTAGCCTTCCAGCTGCATGTGTAACAAACGATAGATGATAAAAACAGGGTGTTGATGGAAATCAATCTGAATAGCATCTGGTACAGTAGGTGTCTGTGCTACTAAATCATAAATGATTTTTTTTTAATTTAAAAGTAAGTAGTCCAGACACTTTTCAGGGAACATGCATTCAAAAATGGAACATTTTAATCATAATTCCAAGCATGTTATTTAATTAAAATGGACGAAGGAGGAAAAGAGATGAGTGCCCAGGGAATACCAAATATGGCCATTCTGAATGAAGTGTCTTACAAAATGGTGAAGCAAGGTGCAGTAGCTTACAGTCTTCTCTTATGTGTCACGCTGCTTTAATCCCAAAATAATTCTTACTTTATTATAATACAAAATTTATGCACTAATTTACTGTGTTTATTTTCAGATGACATTTTTCATGTTGTCCTTGATTTTTTCCCCTAAGTATGAAGGCATATGAATTTCATCTTCAACTTTCAATAGAAAATTAAATATATATATATAAATACAAACTTGTCTATCAGAAATATTTTGAGAACTTCAAAATATCTGAATATTCCGAGTGGCTCAGCTAAGTAAGGAAGTTACCAGGTGATTGATTTACAATCCTAGATTCAGGCATGAGTGAGTTTTGGTTAAAGGTTGCTGTAAAATGGGGCTTTACTATATTCATAGTATTGTCCCTTTCTAACCTGAGCAGCTAGTCAAAGTTTGGGGCCCTAGGGATGTTCCAGCTTGGAACAGAAATGGAGATGAAGTCTAGTATTTTCTTTGATGAAATCATGTTTATTTACAAAGAATGGACAAAGTCCTTCTTCTCAAAATGCAAGAGGAACCAAAGCAAAGGGGATAGCTTTTTGTATACAGCCCCAAGCCTCTTTAACCACCACCAGACTCGGAACCTTATTTTAGGCTTCTCTATGGTCACACTGTGCCTACAGGCTGCTTCTTATCTTACTCCCAGCTTCTGAGCATCTCTGTTTGTTGTCTGCTCTTCCTCTCTCCTCCCGCTCCCGACAACTTCACTAGATTTTTTGCAGATCCACGGATACACACATGCACCTGGTTAGAATAACACCCAGTGGAACCCTCTGCCCACATGGTGCTAGTTTCTGGACAGACTCCATTATGCCTTGTTTTAGGCATGGCCCCTTAACAGCCTCTGACAACTAACTAAAAAGAAGAGCATATTCACACATAATGAGGTTTTAACTCAATCAATAACAAGGTTTAATCCAGTTCATAACAATATAATATTTATTTTGCTGGATTTTAAAATGTGTCCCCCCTTTTCGTGCCCCCAATTTGCAAATAACTGCACGTACAACTGATGCCATTTAGATGCTTAGCTACATAACGTGCAGATACAATAGGGTACTTAAACCTGTAAATGACACTAATCACATCTGCAAACCATTGTAGGTGCAAACATGGAGCCCATGTTATGGCCAGTCTGAAAATCAGGGCCAGACAATATAATAATTGGTCTGTAAGAAACACTTTCTGTTCCACTTATATGCAGTCAGTTCTACTGGCATAAGATGGACAGATACAATACACTGAAATATCTCCCTATCATTCTGGCCATATGGGTGAACTAAGTTAATTATTTTTGTAATGTTAAAATTGAAAAAAAAAGTTCCTCCATCATCCAGCTACTGATAATAATGTACTGATCATTTCTGTCAGCTTTACTTGCCTATTTTCCCCAGTTGCTGACAAAACCGAACAGTTGCCTCGGCAACACACTACGTGGCACTAACATAGCACCGGTTTCATCCAAGACATTTAGCAGCAGCTAAAGGAGAACTGCCACTTGCTGCTGCTTCCAGTAGTAGGATCCAGGCTGGGAAGAGGCTACAAGACATGTAAGGTGAATGGGAGCTGTTCCTACACCTGGCAGCCCTCTTCTTTCATATATCAGAAGAGGATGAGGGGGAGCAGTACAGCGTAAAATACTAACGATGAGAGACAAACTATATCAGGGAGGGCCAGGACAGGTTGCTGACAGAGGAGGGAAAGAGCTGGCAGGAGGGGAGTAGGTTTGTACGGAGAGCTGAGTTGAACCAGAGTGGTTTACTTGAGCAGGAAGAGCAGCTGGCTTTACCAGTGTTTAGGAAGGAGGTCAGGAGTTTTAATTTAAACTATGGGAAAAGCATTTTCCTTCAATTTCCCACAATTCAAAAACAAATGGAAATTCCCCCTCTCCCCCCACCCCAGTGTTAAAAAACAGAAATCACTTTTGCGTGGAAACAAGCATGGACATTTTCAAACTCAAAAGTTATATGTTGAAATATACAAGTAGGGGAAATGGGGTCTTATAACAGAAAATGCTATGCAACCTGACTTACAATGCAAGCCCCACAGTAACCAATCATCCAACCATATCACTAAAATCCCCACATGGAGAAGACTCTCCACAGGCAGATTCTTTCATGCAGAAAGGGTGCTCAAACACCTCTTTGACAGTGTTTCCTCTCTCCAAAGAGGGACCGCCATGATTTGGAACAAGGGCAGTGGATGGGCTACGAATGTGCCAAAGGAGTATGCACATCGTTCCCTACTTCCCCATGCCCAGAATTGCTGAGGGAGGCAATTAAATATGGACTCAGCCCCTTCAAAAGTGGGAATCCCGTTTAAGGGGAAAACTGGGAGCATCATTCTTTATAACTTGGTTCTATTAGAGTCATACCACTGCCATCGAGAGGGGAATTTGCTGTAGATCCAAAGAAGGCATGGAGGTACACATCTCTGTGTGGATGAGCCTAGCCTCCTGGGATTCATGGGGGTTGTGGACAGGTCCATTGCTTGCAGCAGAACTACTAGAGAGGGATCTATTCAGGGAAACCGAGCAGACGCTTCTTCCCTTTTAGCCACCCAATTATTATTTGATATCTTTTCTTCTGCTGTACAAATTATTATTGTGCACTAAATTAAAATCTGAAAAACTGTAAAAGCAGCAAGCTGAAAGGCAGTTCAAGCATGAGGGTTACTAGGATTGGCCTTAGCCACTTTTGTTTTGTTACAAAGTCTCCAGTGAGAAAGCGGCAAATTGAGTACTTTGGTATTTACAACTATAGTATCTCCCGTTCTCTGTGTTAACTTAGTAATAAGTTCTCTCTTGCAGAGTGGACATCTTTCACTGAGTTTCTGTAGCTAATAAGTTTTGCATCAATAAAAAGCTTTAATCTTCAAAATGGAGAACGTCTACATATCCACATTTCATTCTTATGCCAAATTTGTCAGAACTTGTTGAAGCTCAAGTAAGTCGAAGAGACATTCCTTGTCTCTTCAAAGCTTTATTTTTATTCTCCAGAAACGAACCCAGAGAATTTGAGTTTTGAAAATGCCTGTGGATAATGCTTCAAAGAGGTAAGGAATTTAGCTTGTATTTCCTTACCCCCTGCATCTCCTTACCACATTTTTCTCCTTATTTTCAAAGGATCAGTTAACGTTTTATCAACTTCTACATACACACATTTCATAATTTTCTCCTAATTTAAGTGAAGCCTTGAGTTTTAAATAGTCATAAATAATATATAAATATATATACACAACTATGGTGGATCATCTGCCCTTCTATGTTATGTTGGTATCATTTAATTCTCTCTCTAGTTGGCTGTAACAGTATCCAGATGCCAAACCATTTGAACTGTTTTCTTCCCTTCCAACAGCAACATTTGGATCCTTCCCAAGTAATTATGCTAGTAATTTTGGAAATGCCTATGGGTTTATCACAGCACTACATGTTGATGGAGTAGATCTAACTTCCTATATTACATATTCCATCAAACTCACCTTAAAATAATTTAATGCACTTTTTTGCAATACACTGGTTTCCAAATTCCTCAAAAGCGTTATGAGTGTGTTTATTTTATGAGAAAATGAATCATTTCCCCATATTCATAAAGATTTTTTTTCTACATTCTGAACCAGCCTTTGGGCAAACCATAGCCTAATAACTGTCTCACATGTGTACTGAATTTATTTTGTAAATTAGATTTAAAAACCTTATAGTTTTGTGCATTTCTGTGTGTCACTTTGTAGGCCATTCTCTTTTAAATCTAAGACCCATCAATGATGCAATTACTACTTTTCAATTTTGTTTCTTTGTCTTTAATTTTATGTATACTGAAATACTGTTAAATGCAACTATCTTCAAATCACTCTGCAGTTAAAAAAAACACAATATTTTCTGATTTAAGAAAATAAATCCAACCCCATATAAATCGACAAGATGATAACCACAATGCCTTGATCTAATAATGCAGGGAAAAATAGACACACACACACACAGACACATGAAAACCCAGACTAATATTACAGCTGCAGCAAAGCTAGGACAGCTATATTTCTTTACAGCATTAGGCTTGAAGGATCATCCCAAAGATCAAACACACAATGGAAACATGCAGTGGAATTGTTTTACATATATGGATATAAGTGTGTAAGTCTTTGATGCCAAGCACATAACTTAATTCAACGGATGTAGTAGCTGAAAAAAAACCAACCACAAAACCCTAAATAGTGGTAAACAATCTATGAGCAGAAAATGAACAACACATGGAGGGAAAACAAAACCAAGAAAATGACTCTGAAATGTGTAAGATGACTTGTCTATACTTGAATGTCTGACCTGTTAGCTGGTCGTCGCCTGCAGCAGGGGCGATGCGAATGTATGGTGTTGTAAGCTGAGTCACGATTATCGCAGCTAAGGCAAAGGAGGATTTCCAGGTCAGCATGCATGAGGAAAAAAAAGCCAGACTGAAGCTATGCTAGCAAGAAGAATCTTGGTCAATATTATTGTCTCAAAGTTTTACCAAAAAACAAACAAACAAACAAAAGAACCCCACAAACCAAAAACAAACAAACAAAAAACACAAAAGCTCCTCTTCATCTTCAATTTTTTTTAACTTGTTAGTTTGGTTATTCTGTGATATTAATAAGCTTTTGTATGTAACCTTCATCCAGATAAATGAATCAAAGTATATTATTTAGAAATAACAAATCTGAGTAACTAAAGACTGAGGCTTGGCTCCATTGGCCAGATCATTAGATTTAATCTGCAAAAATTCAGTGCTTTTTCAGATGACTCCAACCTTAATTTGTCAAGGTAAATCACACTAATTTCTTTTTTGCTTTTTCAGCTTTCACAGTACATTTTTCCTATGTTTCTTTAAAATATTTTCCTGTACAATATTCTTTAATCATAGTTAATACACAATTTTTCCTGAATCTTCCTTATAAAGGTCTGAATTTTGAAAATGTACACACACGAGCAGTACTACTGACTTTTCACATGCTTTAAGTTAAACACATGTGTAGCTGTTTGCTAGATTGGGCCTAAACAAGTCTATATTCTCCCACTAAAACAATGAAAGGTGAAAGCAGAATTGCCTACACACCTAAAGTATCTTAACTCTTCTTCATATAATCAGAAATGTACAAATGGAAGGGACCTTGAGAGGTTATCTAATTAAGGCCCCTGCACAGAGGCAGGACCAAGTATATCTAAACTATTCCTGGAAAGTGTTTGTTTTTGAAGGGCTCTACCAACAGATAGGTATTATTGTGATTCACAATGAAATCTTCTAATTCTATGTTTGCCAGAAGTGCTACAGTTGTCATAAAATGGTTAAACATAGTATGGTACATATAGATTAAGAAATACTTAAAAAAATTAAAAGGTCAGATCCAACATGATGCAGCTGGAAAATGATGCAAAGAAAAATATTGGAAAATTAAAGACAAGATTATATGAAAGATCACTAATTTACAAAGAACAGCCTGAGTGCTATTAGAAATGTGGCAATGAGTGAGGAAAATAGATCATCTACCATCTGCAGACAATTAAACTCAAAACTGCTGCTGCATAATATTTTGAAATATCCCCCTGCAGAACTGAAACACAGTGCTAGAGTAGCTGCTAGAGTACTGCTGCTATTTGATTTAAAATATTATAATAGCTTTTTCTCTCTCATAATTAATGAAAGCCTTCCAGTGTTGCGAGAGCAGAATAACCTCTCTTTCTATTTGGTCTGAGAATTGGAGTCCTACAAGATGCCAAAACGGTCACTATTCAGACATTGTAACAAGTCATATCAGGAAATACACTCTTAATATAATCAAGAATCATCACGTTGAGAATTGCATCGTTATCATGTTTTGGTGTTTTTCAACCCTCTCTTCACAGATTTTATCATCATTTAGCTTAAAGAAAGAGCAGACATTTGAGAGCCATTTTTTTTTTACCTGCATAAAAATGTATCCCGTTTTTATTTTAATTATCTTATCTCACATAGGAGGCACCTCTTCAGCCCTCACATTTGTATACACATTGACTATTCATAAAAATAATAGAAGCCTTATTTTGCAGCACCAGAAAACTCTTCACCATACTCATATAAAAAGAAACATGGAGGCAAATCCATCTCTCAGTGCAGCCAGTGGCAAGACTCCATTTAATTTCTAAAGGAACAGGACTGGGCGCTTCAGCTATAAAGAACCCGCTATGCTGGTCTTAAAATCGCATGATAATCATGGCAATCAGGATTTTTATATGATCTCTGAAACTCATGTTTAATATAGGTTTCATTTGTAAAGAGTTAATGCTTACAAGAGGTTTGTTTCAACTGTTATGCATTAAGGATTTAAAATAATGGAATTACAAATTATTATCCAGATAAAGACATAGAACCTGCATCAGAACACACATGCGTATGGGTATACAGGGTTAAGGCCATGTTTTGCAGAAAGCCTTCAAGTAAAAGTACGTTTTGCACACAGACATTTTCTTCTCCTGTTTATGCTGACATTTCAGTGATTCTATAGAGCAGAGGTCGGAAACCTTTCAGAAGTGGTGTGCCGAGTCTTCATTTATTCACTCTAATTTAAGGTTTCACATGCCAATAATACATTTTAACATTTTTAGAAGATCTCTTTCTATAAATCTTTAACATATAACTAAACTATTACTCTATGTCAAGTAAATAAGGTTTTTAAAATGTTTAAGAAGCTTCATTTAGAATTAAATTAAAATGCAGAGTCCCCTGGACTAGAGGCTAGGACCCAGACAGTGTGAGTGCCACTGAAAATCAGTTTGCGTGCCGCCTTTGGCATGCATGCCATAGGTTGCCTACCCTGCTATTGAGCTTTTTCATGTGAGGTACTAAGCACATTAGCTCTGATTCCGCAAAGCAATTGAACATATACATAAACTTAAGCACATGCAATGTCCCATTGACTTAATTCAGGACTACATGTACTTAAAGTTAAGTCCTTGATTAAGTGTTTTGCTTGATCAGGGCAAGAATGCTCTGAACCTTCCCCACAAAGTGTACAAAAATGAGAAAAGCATCTAGCATACCATGGATTACTATTGCAAAATTCAATCCACGTTCTACCACAATTCCAACTGCATGATGTCTTGAGGGACACACAAAACTTTGGAATAATCTTAAATTGAGATGACTAGGTGGAAGTGGGAAATAATTAAACGGTTTTAAAGTCCATGCTCAAGTCAAGTCCAGGATTCTTCCTATGGACGCAGACTTCAGAACTTGCTGGCTACATTGCTTGAGCGTAAACAAGCAAGTGGCTTTGTGAAAACCAGTAGGCTCAGCTGATAGGTGGCTGACCTGGGGTAATGAGAATTTGGAGGAGGATATTGACATGCTCCCTGGACTCCTTAAATTCCACAGAGTAGAGCTGCAGAAACTTTCTGCTCTGGTGGAATTTAGGAGCAAAATAAGCAACCTGGCTGTAATGCACAGCTAGTGTGTTTTACAGGATATATTTTATGATACAGGCCCTGATCCAGGAAAACATTTCTAAGGGAACACCAATACCCACTGTAATATCAACACAACCAAACAAAACCACTATAATTGTCTAATAACAGCACTTTACATATAGTAAAATACTCACACCAGATTGTATAGTTACAAGCAGTGTACTGCTTTACTGACCCAGGGAGATCTCAGTCAGAAATCAAGCCTCTTGTCAGAGAGGCCTCTCAGTTCCTCAAAGTAGGGGAAGTGTGCATGTTGCACCAGCTCTTTGGATGGTCCACACATCTCCCCAGTGTATGGTCAACCAATTCAGCAGATAAGTGTAGAGGGGAATGGGTGTGGGACATGGCCCCCTGTAGTGGGGCAGCTGCCCCACTACAGGTAAAAGGCGGTTAAAACAGCCCTGTAGAGGGCTGTGGATAGAGAAAGGCGTGGTGGGTTAATTAGGGCCCAGCTGGCCTTGATAAAAGGGCTCAGAGTTTGGCATGCAAATAGAGAGTGTCCCCTCTGTCTGTGGAGGCAGAGAGGCCTGGCTGCTGGGGAGCTTGACAAGGTACCTAGACTGTAGCAGGGCTGGGGCAAGGCAAGGCGGGGCAAGGCAAGGCAGGGCAAGGCAAGGCAAGAGGAGCTGTGGGAGCTCTGGTCTGGAAACCCCCAGGCTGCAGGGCCTAGGGGATGGCCCAACAAAGGGTACTGAGGTTGCAGGGGGCAGCCCATGGCTACAGAGGCAGAAGGCCAAACCCTCTTTGTCGGTGATGAGTGACAATGATACCCCCATTTGCTAGGGCAGACTGAAGTAAGTGATGACTGGCAGTTGCCTAGACTGAGACAAGGTGGGGATAGGGAGTGGGAGTTCCCTGGAGAGGGGAGAGCATGAGGCTGTGGGGGTACTGCAGGGGTGCAGCACCCCATGGAAGAGGGCACTGGGGTCCAGGGAGGGACACAGGGCCAGTGCAAGCGGGACATTGGCCTGCAGAGGGTGCTCCAGAGATGGAAAGAACTGATTCCCTGGACAACCAGCAGGAGGCACCACAGGGGTGAGTTGCTGCTCTGCTGCACTCCCATTCTTTCCCATGGCAGATGAGGTGATTTGCACCTCAAGAATAAGAGCTCCTGCTATTCTGCTTAGCACTTCTGGGAAACGCAAAGGCTGAAAGGCTCACTGCTCCTTAAGCAGCCTAGCCAGATTCAGGCATTATCTGACCTTTAAACTATAGATAATACAATTATATATTACATGTTAAAATATAAACAGACTCTGCATGTCATTCTGAGCAACCAGTGACATTGCTCTGTATTATGTCATCATAAGTTTAGTGGCATGGGAAGCAATGCTTTACAGCAGCACCTCATTAAATCTGGAACATTTAGGATTGCAAAGCCCAGCTTGGGGAATTCTTGTTTAAAAGTCCTCACCTCTTATCTCTCTAACAAAGACACTACAAAGTACTCAGAAATATGCTTTCAAAACATAAAACAAATTGACATGTGTTTAAAATAAGAGCTCCATTTTCTTACTTCCCTTTCAAATAGGTTACTTTGAAATGGTCTGTTGCTATGAAAGCAATTTCATTGCACAAAGCAATTCTTCTCTCAAAATGAGCATTACAAATATTCCATCAAGTAGTCCAAATGATTGAACATTCATTAGCAATTACAAATAAAAATCTTCAAAAAACTTGTTTTGTAATAAAAAAAATCATCTAATCATTTATCATGATTTGTGGTGTAAATTAATCAATTGCTGGATTCATTTATGCTCCTGGAGAACAGTGTAGTGTGTTAATTTCCACTAAAATTCATCTGTTCTGTTTCATCCGCTTAGAATGAAGATATCTGAAAGTTAGTAATTATTTACAAAGCCATGGGCTCAGTAACCTGAAAACTAGGGATTTTTTTTTTCATTTCTGGATATTTGGAAACTAGATGAAAAAAGTGACCAAAATTCCATTTACTGTATTAGAGAGGGTGGCAGTCCACCCTCAGTCTAAGTTTTGAGGCTCAGATATGAGGCACTACATGCTGACATTTCTGTTACTTCAGAGTAATAAGGATCTCATCTACCTTATCTAGGTATGGTGAAAAAAGGACACCTGTGGTTACTGAATTGTAAAATCTTCACATGTTGTTTTTGCATCGCATCCAGGACACTTCATTGTGCTAAGCTACATGAGGTTATGTCAAGTCACTAAACCTCAGATGTGGGATCCTCCAAAAATGGACTATGACTGATTGCTTATGAAATATTTTTATTGCAGCTGTCCAGGCACCTAAACTAGAAGGCAACATTTCCCTTCCCTTTTCTACTCTTCCACCTCTAACTTGCCACCTCCAAATTTTCTTTCAGATCTCTGTCTTGTCATCCAGTGGAGGCACTAAAGAAATGTGGCTACACTCAGATACACACAAACCACTCCCAGTCTCCAAAGCTAAAAGATATCACTTAAGCAATATGACTAATCTTTTCTACTTGGGGACCAGGATTACGGCTATTGCTGTCTGAACTTGTATCTCCTCCTGGGCAGTACAACGTACTGGCATTGCAGTATAAAGTGCTGGTCTGTGAACAGCCTCCACTTTTCTTTTATAAAGCAAGTCAAACAACATAATTGCTTATAAGGAAAGGGTAATTTTTCACTATTCATGTGTGGAAGCAGCTAGTGGGTACTCTGCTATCAGCACATGAACAGTCCTATTATATATACAAATGTCAAAAATACTTATTTTGAGATCATATAAAAACCACAGAGTATATTTAAAAAGAACACTTGTTCATATAGGCAACTAAAAATGTATAATAAATCTGTGCTTTTGTAGAAAACTTCCTAAGTCTCAGCTAGATATGTGAGTGATTACTTTAAAATACAGTGTCACATTCAGAGATGTTTTTTTAGCCAAGTAAACATTTCTGGAGGTTTGCATAAATGCATGAAAGAGAGAGGTCAAGAGATTTACAGCAAGAAAATATGACACAATTTAATCATACCTTTTGTGGCCACCCGGACGCAGTCAATTTTGGTTTCCTGTGTCAAATAAAGAGGAAAAGGGTCACTTCTTGTGCTGTATCCAAAACAAACAAAAAAATTCTATCATTCTGTTTTTAACTTGTTGATAATATCTAAGAAAACTGTCCATTCTGTGTGTTTGATCACACATTTAGCAATCTTCAAAATGACTCCAATGCACTTTTCATGCTATGGGCAACAAAAACACAATACACTTGGCCATGTACCATCAAAACTTCACTTAACATTCACTAGGAGATTAAATAAATGTATAGGACATGATGTATGCAGCATCTTTTCTTTGGTGATTCACTGACTTTAGGAGATTTTTCTTTTTCTTACAAGTACAGTACTAAGCATCATACTAGACAATCTAAGAGAGAAAATAGTCAATGGTGTTCACATTTCTGTACTGCCAGTGTACTGTGAAAAAGTGGCCATTATGGTATCTGGCAAAAAACATTTCTAGGCTTTCGACGGAGACAGCCAAAGCTTATCAGGAACTGAAGAGTACGTCTGCCCAGGAAATGGAAAACAATTCCAGGAAGAATCAGCCAGATGAAACATGAGCTGCAAGGGCCTTTGTACATACTTCTCATTTTGGTTCCATCTACTTTTTCTTTTACTGTTTTTCTGTTTCTAATTCAGTCAAGACAAGCACAAGTGAAAATGGAAGTTCAAACTATTAAAGCAAAAATCAAATTTGGCTTCAACTTAACCAAAGTAGTCACAGCATTTTCCTCTTTTGTTTTTTTTTTTTAAAAAAGGCAGCTAGACAGAAACACTGGCCAACTTTTGGAAGCATTAGTAAGAAAGCAGAATAGTGATATTACTGGCAATGATGCGCTATCAGGCCCACTCTCCACGACAAAAGTATGTGGTTTCCTCCTTTCTCTTTTCTCTCATCCTTAATAATCATGCAACACTGGTTATGAAAACTTTTTTTTTTTTTAAACAACTTGTTACATTTCATGGTTTCTTCATTATCTCATTAGCATCTACATTGAACAATATACAGTCCAGAACCAGCAATTTGTTTTCACACTGATACTGCATAAGACTTACCCCATTGGCTCTGCTTGCAGCTTGGAAATAAATGCTGTAGCTTTTATGAGGTAGAAGAGGAGTGTTCCAGAAACCACTGTAGGTTCTGTTATCACCAATAGTAAAGGGCTGAGCAGCTTGAAGACTGTTGGCTGGAAACTCTGCAGCAAAGTAGTATTGAGAGTTCAAAAGTGAAGCATTCTGGAAGTGAATGGGCACTGGGTAGCATTTCAGGATTTCAGTTGTCTTTTTGGTCCTGCGAGGACGCTCTTCCTCAACAACTATTTGATAGACACTAAGAAATCGGAAAAGAGAGAATGAGAGAAAATATGGGTTATTTTAAGACATCTGAATCAGACAATTCATTATGAAATCACAACAAATATTTATGGAAAAGGTGATAGCTGAAGGCAAAGGACATAGCATAAAAACAGTGTCAGTATTCAGGTCTAGAAATCTATAGTACACATCCCTTTCACCTCCTAAATAACCTCATTTCTCTTTGGAAAATAAAATTGGCTGTGAATATCTAAAACATTTTATATGACAAATAATGCAGAATACTTCCTAGTTGGAACATACATAGAAACATATTTGATCAATATTAAAATGCTGAACAAGTATTTTTTGTTTACAAAAAGTAGATAAGAGGCTGTGAATTCAATCCTTTAACCTAACTTATTAGGGGAAAAAAGCACAACTATCAATACAAACAAAGAAAGGTGAGATAAATAGAAAAAAAATCAGCCAAGGAATCATATTTGCTTAACTGTTGTCATTACAATTGCTTATGAAATATATAATAAAGTGAAAATCTGTTTAAAATTTTGGTAGCAGATTGTTATTTAGCAAAAAATATATTCTTTTTGATGGCTAAAATACATAACTTATTTTACATTTATTGTGTTAGTGATATTTGAAGTTTGGTAACTGATAAGAGTGAGGAAACAGAAATCCCATTCACTAATACAAAACAAACAAAATACTAAATAGTCTAATTGCATAATTCTGCATAAACTTTCTGTTAATAAGTACATACATTCTCATAACTGTATAGTCATCATAATTCTGATTCAGCAAATCACTTCAGCGCATATTTAAAGAGAAGCATGTGTTTAAGTCCATCTGTATTCTGCAAAGCAGTTAAACTTGATAAAGTGCTTTGCTGAATCAGGGCCTAGAAGAAACTGCCTGTCTTCCTCAAATGTAAAAGCTCAGGGACATTCAAACAGGAACCGAGGAAACATTATTTCTGAATATACATGAAAACAGTGAAATCATAACATTCTTATAATTGTTCAAAACAGTGAGACAGTGCTTCCAAATTCCTCAAATGAGAAACCCATCTCTCTATGGAGGATTTGGTTGCAACTTTATTGGTTCCCTGGGGACTACTGACTCTTGATCATTATTCATCTCCATGAGAAGGACAGTGATCATAGATTGTAGGAAAGGAATTAGTAAGGCTAGCTAGAGTAATTTTAGGGTAGCTAAAATGTAATAATTGACTGCATTTTCTTGTGTAGTTTGTATGTATTATCACATGAATTACATTTCAAGTATGTAATTGCTACAAAGCCATAATATTATATACGCTTTTGGAGGACACAATCTCCCTGATAAATTAAGATACCATATTTTGTTCTGATATTATTTGTATTACTATAGCACTGAGGGGTCCTCATAATGGACCCCATTGTGTTAGGTGCTGTCTCTGCCCCAAACAGCTGATTACTCATTTAAGATCAGCATTTTTTTTTTAAACTGGTCCAGCAAACATTTGTATTGGACCACCAAACGCTTTCTGCTTTTAGTTGGTCACATTTTAAAATCCCATGACCCTGACTACAATCTTACCTTTTCCTCAACTTTATTTCTGAAAAGATTTAGCAACTGATATGAGTTTCTATCCTTAGAGATCATTGCTTTAAGCTACTTGGAAGTTAGAAATTCATACCTTATACCATTTCAAAAGGTAAGAATCCATGGTTCTCAATAACATCTGACATGCTGTTACTGATGGACTACAAAGCTTGGGACCTTACACTTGTTCTGGCCCTTCAGTGCTATTTCTGCACCACTCCAGGACCAAGACATCCAGGACAATTTTAAATGCCTGCTTGACTTTTATTTAAAATAAATATTCTTTCATTTTCCACACAGCAATTATAACTGGAAATTGTAAATGTTTCAGAAACAAAATTGGCATTCACATATGTCTTTACTCTGGCAAGTTCGTATCAGTTATACTACATGCACTACCCCATGCCTATTACATTTTCAATGCTTTCCATCTACTCATCTGCAGATACATTAAAGAAAGAACTAAGTTGACTGGAGCAATTTCCAACCCAAAATGTCATTTCATCCTTACTTCACAAGACAAATTAGATTTGCAAGCATGCAGACCTCAAATCTATTTGCTCTTTAATAATTTAAGAACTGAAAGGTCAAGCAGCTCTTTTCTATTCCCCTTTATCAAAGTCCAAGTACTAATGAAAAATATCTTAATCCTATCTGCTGCCCAATTTCCACACATTGCTGTCTCTCTGTTGTAAATTAACACATAATAAGCACCTGGGTCAATGGTAGCCTGACAGAACTTTATGAGTAATGTTTTGCATTTGTATAAATGAGATCATCTTCTTAATGAATTTTATACATTCACCAATTACAATTATAATCCAAAACCTTACTCAAAATCTTACTGTTAAAACCGCCTTTTTTTTTTTAATATGTAACAACTGAATTGCTAATGCTGAAAAGGGATCTTAAGGTTCAAGCTTAGTGAACTGAACAAGCAGTAAATCAGAACTTTATTTTTCCTCTAATATATTAGTCATATTTTCCATTTGTTTAATGTTGCATTATTCCTTTTCCAGTCATATATCTACATTTTAACTAGAATAAAATCTGCCTACCTGTGATCTGAAAATAAAAACCTACACTGAAGTACACAGTGCAAAAAATATACTAGATATTGGTATAACTAAAACTGAACTTTCTTGAAGAATGAAATTTAATTTTAAGCATAGTTTGTGCTATGCTTTTCTACTACAAGACTCTAAGGCCTCTGTAAGTAAAATCAAAATCTCACTTTAAGCAGAATGATGATATTTAATCTAGAAAAGAGCATCTGAGATTTGTGTTTAATATGAGGATTCAAACGTTATGTAAAATTTTGAAAAACATGGAAAAACCAATTCTTGCTATTTTGATTGTTTTTAATACCCCCAAACGGGTTCCAAACTTAAACAATTTAATTAGATACACTGTGGTTTTGCGGGGACTTTTGTGTATTGTATAAATACTTATTAGTTTGGTGATTTTAATTTATTTGACTTCTCACAAATTTATTTACTTCTGGGTTGCTTAAACTAACATAGACACTCAAAACTTCTCCTAAATTTCTAAATGTTACCAATGAAAACCGAATATCAAAAATAAGAAGAAGTAAGAGAAAGAGGTTAAACATAGCAACTGATAATTTTGACAATATTCAGAAAAAAATAATTAAAGAAATAGGGCCCCAATTCATTAAGGTACTTAAGTACATGCTTAATTTTAAGCATGTGAGTGCATGTGTTTAAAGTTAGGCATGTACTCAAGTACCTTCCTGAACTGGGGCCTTAAAGCTTAGCAAGCCATAATAAATCAAATTGTAATTATAAAATTATATTACAAAGCGGCAAACGCATCCTGTATTTATTCTACTCAAAGGAGTAGTTTTGATACCAGTATGAAACTACGGATCCTTAATACAAGTCTTTACAATTTACCAGTCTAGCTTTATGTCACCTGAAAACTATGGAACTGCCAGTTCCAGTTCAGTCAAAAGTAATTCCAAATAAAAAAAAAGTAAGCAATTACTATTACTGAATTTCAGTTCCCAACTCCCATCAGATTTTAGTTGGTTTAGAAGAAAGATGTGCATATTTAAATTCCTGTCACTTTTGTCCACGTCTGAAGTAAAAAGAGGAATAAGAAGATGATTTACAGAAGTTACAAGTTTCATAGGATTTGTCATATTTCTATGTTCATAGGATGGTCAGTGCCCCATGACAAGCAGCAAAGGGACTAAAAAAATATAGTATTTAGTGCTAATCGCCTGCTGAGTCTTGAAAAAAATGATCCCACTTCAACAACATGATGGTACAGGAAAATGCTGGTTTTTTATTGACTTGTAAACTAAGCAACTCAACCTTCTTAGCCCCTTGTAGGCAGCCTCTCTGCAGTCATTTGCAGCAAGTCTTTACTCATCTTTGGCCAGTGCGGTTACAGGCAACAGCAGGAAAGCTTAAGTGTTTTATTCAAATCTGGGAAAGACTAAATCTCCCTGTATTTTACAGTGGGTGTCAGAGGGATAATGGCATATTTCACCTACATTCAAGCGCGAGGAGTCATAGCCAGAAATACCTCAATAGCTGTAACTGAAGAGATAACAGGCAGCTCAGTTTGAGACCACAGAGACACTGCCAAAAGTTAATTCTCAGGAGGCCTAAATAAGCTACATCTTCACAGGCCCAAGTCCACTGGGGATGGCATCTAGTTTTTAATACAAAACCCTAAGCCTTTTTATGACTGCCAAACTGTTTCGCATGGATAGTCTCTAAGACTTAAAAGTCACGGTTTACAAAGGGGATTTTCTGGCAAAAATAGATCCAATCAAAGCCTTTTTATGCATACAAACAGGAAATCCCTAAGGTTCTCCTGTAGAGGAGTTCTATATCAGTGGAAAGTAAAGTTATTTTGCCCGTGTATTGCTACAAGGGCATTCATTACAAGAGTGCGACCAATTATTCGTCTCGCAAGAGCCCTGAGAGTGCAAATGCTTATTTACTTAGATGATAGTTTAGTTGCAGAAGAGTCAGAGGAGCTCTGAAGACTGCATATTCTGGCCACAGTTCATCTGCCATGAATTTTAAGGTTTATATTGAACACAGAAATATTTATATTAGCCCCTTTTCCAGGAGACTTTCCAGGAGTCGAAGTTAATGCCAGGATCTTGACCCTGAACAATCCCAAAAGAAATCTGTAACAAATTAACATAAAGAAGTAATGTCTACTCCTTCTGTTTCCAGAATTAGCACAGCTATTGAGGTCTCTAGTAGTTTAGCTCACCATCTTCTCTATTACAGAAACATCTTGATGAAAGGAAATGGGAAGCAAGTCATAGCTTCTTAAAGGCTGCTTGGTTACAAAGTCATGTTTGGATAGTTGATCTGTTTATAGAAGGTAAACTGTCTATGACACCTGCCAGAAGTTTTCCTGAGAACAAACTAACAATGCTAAATGAACTTCTACTTGGAAAAACCTAGACAGATTGTAGAGATCTCAGGACAGCCACATGCCCATCTCAGACAAAAGCGCACAGGTCAGAGAAATTTGGATGTTTTGCTTAACCAGGAAACTAATAATTCAATACATTACGAAGACAGGAACAGAGAATATGGTCACTAACAAATTCTGAATCTACAGATATTCTTCACACAGAAAGCCAGATTGGCACTGAATGTCTTTGCCAGGCCTTACAAACCCCAAACTCTGAATCCCCACCCCCGCAAGATTCCCATTTACAGCTGAAATAGGCAAAGATTCAGTCTCACTTTTCCTAGGACTGACCCACAGTTTCTCTACTTTCTTTCTCCTATAAGTGTCCTCAAACAAGAACTAATGTAAAACAGGCTTGACTAGTATCTCGTGATCCTAATGACACATTTTCCATACTATAATTTAATTCTTTCCTATAATTCCTGACAGATGTATCCATAGTTCTGGGGAAACTAAGCACACTAATCCACTGACCGAGATCAGGGACTCCTTACTCTAGAACTCTAACAATAACATACCTAATTATAATAGAACCTTTGCAAAATGCAGGATTTCTATCAAACTCCTGCTTTTAAGCTACAATATCATAATTTATCACTCAGGTTCCTGTAGCTCGAAAGACATGAATTTGTTTGTAGGCAAATCAAACCTAAGAGGAAAAATAACCCTTTTTATGAATTAGGCTTCTAATCACTGATTATTTAGAAAGTAGAGTGGAACCTGTTTAATGGGTAAGTGGCAGAGGGCAGTTTACAAGCATTCTCAAAACGTAAGGTATGCCACTGCACAGGCCTCCTTTTTCCTGACGACCCTTGAACCACAGTGGCCTCTTCTGACAACCCAATAAAGCACAAATTTGAGAATTCTTTAGTAATATGTTGCTAAATCACTTAGAGTATGTGTGATGGGGGGTACAAACCCCACACTGGGCTAACAAGGGTCTGAAGAGCAGCTTTGGGCTCAGCCAGCCCAGCCTTGCCCCGCCACACTTGCAAGAGATGCACAGACTGGGGAGGAAGAGTTAAAAGGGAGCAGAACAGCTCACTTGCGAGCACGGAATAGAAAGGACCTTTACCTTGCAGCTCCTGAGGAAAGGCAGGATTTCTCTCATCACCAACTGCCTGAAAGTCCCTCTCTGAGGGAAGGGAGGAGACACTCCCGATAGACCATGAGAGGGAGGCACTGACTTAGGCTATGTTCTCTCATGTACTAATCCAGTTTATTTGCATGGATTCCCCGTGTTTTCTTTAAGGACTATCCCTGAAATGGAGACACTTGAAAATGAGCTGGCCAGAGGGCCAAGGCACAAGATGAAGCAGCTGCTACCCCAAGAGGGAGAGAGTCATCTTGCCCTGCCGGGAAGAAATGCCATGTGGTAAGCTGATTCCCTTCACACTTTCCTGTTACATACTGCAAATGTTGGACAACAGTCAGGTGGTAGGAAGTAGCCCAGACAGAGCAGACTTAAGGTGCTCCTGGGTGCCAGGCCCTTTTATCACCCTCACAGGGTGGCTCTGGGCCAGAGACCAGTGGAGTGGGAGGGCCTGGGCTTCCATACCAAACCCCTCTGCATGTCAAAGGGCCTAAACTGCTGAGCAATGGGCACCACTCCCCACGAAGCACAAACAATTTCCCCCGAAGTACGGACAAGTTCTTCTGCATTTGACACAAGAGACCCACTGGTCTGCCGGGGTCTCAGAACTGGTCACCTTAAAAAACATTGTCCCCTGATGAAGAAAAATCTTGATGGGCGCACACAATTTTTCTATCTGAGAAAACTAAGCTCAAATACTAATTAGTTTCAAAGATGTAATATTATGGTAGTGCTCAGTCGGAATGGGGGACCCTTTTGTTAGGTACCATGCAAACACAGAATGTAAGTTGTCTCCTGTCAAGAAGTGAAATGAGTAATGGAGGACAGGGTGAGAGAGATGCAAATGGATCTGTGCAATTGCTACACACATTTACAGACTTGGAATTGTTTTCTTTTAGTAATAAAAAGTATAAAGTAAGTGTAAGCTAACTTCATCTGCCCCTCAAGCCATTAATATCTGGATTATTCTGAATACATGTAAAGACAAAAGGGGGGATTTGAGGGAGGTCTCATTTATCCATTCTTTCTTCACCTGAAGGAAGAAGATGGTGTCAAAGAACAGAGGTCACTGGGATAGGGGATTAGGGAATTAAAGTCCACTTAATCACTTTTGAGCAACTCAGATGTCCTCAACATGTCCTGTGCTTTGCACACTTGTTAATGAATCCTACAAGTTTTTTTTCCTCTTGTATCTCAATATCCCAAGTACCAGGGAAATGTGTACTTTTTGGGGTAGATTTTCTGTTTCAAGGAATCTGTGTAGTCTTTTAAACCAGCGTAAAGTATGTGACAAATGGACTTAAAATGATAATAGCACTGAATGGCAGCATTATAAAGTACACTAACATGAAACTGATATAAACAACTACACGTGGCCACAGAGTATCCTCAGGCCTATATGTATAAGCTGCCGTAGACTTGCTCATGAGGCAACTGAACATTTGCCTGGTGAGTCAGTGATTTCCTAAGACATGTTAGCTCACTATCATCCATTGCTAATGAGAATTAGCAAGCTGTTACCTCTGACGTGCATGGCAGTAAGTGATGAGCTGGGGAGTGAAGGCACCAGAGATCTGTTGGTGTATTTTTTACCAGAGGAAAAGTACTGAGTGAAGAGATGGTGAGTGTAAGGCTAAGTGGCTGTGGGTTTGCAGTGAGTGACCATGAACATAGAGGAGAGAAAGTCACACAAGCAAGATTGAAGGGATATGATAAAAGACTATAGGGGTAGGAAAGGAATAAGATATAGGGGTGGTGGAGATGGAGAGAAGGAATATAGAAGGAAGGAAGGAAAAAACATAATATATCAAGAGAAAAAGGGAAACGCATAAAGGAGAGAGAAGAAAAGAGAACAGCACACTAAAATCATGAAAGGATGAACCCATGATATATGATAGGAAAGAAAGAAAAAAGTGGAGTAAAGGAAGGAAATGAAGGTAAAACAAAAGCAAGGGAGATGTAGTTAGCTATACTTTAAACAATGTACCCTACAGAAAGCAGATTGCCAACAAGTGACAATACAATGCAATACACATAAGGCATGTTCAATCATATTTACCTTCAGAATGTATCAGACTGTGTAACACTGACAGACTCTTGTTGTTGGCAGGCAGGATCAATCCTGCGACCTCTGGAGCTAAATGCAGGAGCTTCTACTGCATGAGCTAAAAGCCATATCATGGACCTTAGCTAAGGCAGTAGAGCACACTCAGTAATCTCTCTCAAAGTGATTTCGGTGCCACTAGATGGGCTAGCACACCACACCCAGGAGGTATGGGGGGTTACATACTTTTTCTACCTAGCTGAGGAAGCGCATCCCAAGCTTCAGAGACTTCCCAGTTGAAATCCTAGAGGAGACCCCACTTGTAATGCCAACAGCAGACGAGCAGGATCAAACTTGGGGCCTCTGGAGCTTAGTACATGAGCCTCTACTGCATGAGCTAAAAGTTATATGGCTCTTAGCAACAACTGTAGAGCTGACTCCTTAATCTCTCTTTAAATGGTCTCGGTGCCATTAGATGGGGCAGAAACACTACACTCAGGAGGTGTGGAGGTTACAACTGCACCATGGCATATATTTTTCAAAATATTTTCTTGGGAAGTTTGCTCAAGAACTACCCCCCACAATAGTACCCAGGATGACTTATTCAATACTTTCTGAGCTGCTCAATATATATATTCAGGGCTCCTCACTAGTCCCCCTCCATCCACAAATACTTCCCTTAGGTCTAGCTCCCTTTTAACACCAGTCTATTTTTGGATTTGTGCTATGTGTCAAAACAAACAACAACTACGCTTTTTCCCCTTAAGGGAGACATTAAAGTTCTGTTTATCAGGCACCTTAGTCTTTCAAATATGGTTTGGCATAGAAGGTATTGTAATCCCTACACAGACAAGGGCAGAATGGAATTTCTGGTATGAGAACATTAGAGCTCTTCTTACCTGACGCTGATCTAAAGAGACAAGTGATTACTCACAAGTGAAACATAATGTTGCATTACTAGCTTCCAACAGAATTACTTGATCTAAAAATCAAAGATAATTATCTATTTTAAGGCAATGATGAAAGTTTATGTACTACTATTATCTTTGGTATGCAATTGCGCACCGGTTAAGTAGGTAAATCAGTGAGGGTTGTTTGTTTAGTTCTCTCTCTCTAAAGTCTTTACTCAGACTACATACAAGCTAAGAACTAAATCCCACAATGTGATGAGTGCTTTACCTTCAGTCCAGCAAAGCATGTAAGCAGTTAATTTTAAGCACATGAGCAGTCCCACTAATTTTAATGAGGGCAGGATTGAATCCTAAATAGAACAGAGTGGCCTTTACCTATTCAGGGCTTTCCAAAATGCACATGGTTGTGCAGGATGTAAGATTGCTCCCACTCCCTTGTGCAACCTCCCCCTATCGCAGCTTCAGGTGTGTGGGGGCCAGGAAGAATGCTCATGGAGCCACTGCTCACCAAAGCAGAGCTTTGTTGGCTGGCATGTTGGGGAATGAGGGGGAAGTGAAAGTAAATCTGCACCTTGCAATCGATCTCTGAAGCTAAATGATACGGCACTCACCCCTATATCTGAGTTCCTCTTGATCAATATTTTTATCCTCACAAACCCTTTTGAGATAGTGAGATATTATCCTCATTTTGTGGATGGAAACTGACACACCAGATTAAATGACTTGCCCAAAATACAAAGGAAGTTTGTAACTGAGCCACAAATAAACCCCAGGTCTCCTGCATTCCACTCCAGTTCCCTACCCATTAGACCATCTAGCCAACATTCAGAGGCTAGAGAAGATTCCTTCTCCTGGAAATAAGGCAGAAGCCTGGAAGGAATTGCTGTGGAGGCACAGTTACCAACTATCCTTACACAGCTCTGCCTAAAGGAAAGTCTAGGCCTTACACCGTTATCCTGTGGGCTAGCCAGTCTGTGTACAAACATAAAACGAAAAGAAAGTTTTATTGCAGTTATACATTTTGGAGTGGGGACTTGTGCTGATATCAAAGAATTAACAGTCTATTCTCAAGCGCAGAGCTTCTTCGGATCTGTTCTGCCAGTGACCTCTATCTTTAATTTGATATATTTTAGCAATCACCTGTTCATAGCAGAGATACACATATCAGTGCCTTGGCAGACTCTCCCCTGAGCTGGGAATGTCAATTATGCCCAAACTATGTGGATGGTTTTATGATGAAAACCACTGATCACCAAAGTTGTTAAATTTCAGGCAACAAAAATGACTCAATTTTCCCCAGTCCTGTTTACTTTTATTCATAATAGAAAACTGTTTACATGTTCAAAACCTTATTAAAAACATCATCTTCTTCATTCTGGTTTACACCAGCTTAAAGATGAACAGGCACAGCATTCAATGTTCAGATTTTTACATTTCTCACACTGTGGAGGTAGTTAACACAGCTTAGAAAACCTCAAATATCTTAGTGTGCAAAAAGCATATGACCTAGACTAGTCCTGTTCTCAAAATGTAATAACGAAAACAGATACCAGGTCTTGCACAGACAATTTTGTTAGGTGATCCACATATTTGATATCCTAAATAAATCCACCAGGCTGAATATTCCATTTTCCTAACTTTAATGTCTCTTTGTCCTGGTTTTATCAAGATAAGTCATACACTGCTTGGGAATATTAGCTGGGTACTGTGAATGTATTTTGTATTCTCTCAACCATAACTCATTATAAGGAGCTTGCTTGGCATCAATAAGTCACTCCTGCCTTTTTTGTGTGCATGTGTGACTCAATACTCTGCTGCTAGGCTATTTAGTGATAAAATCTGATATAATAAAATATTAATTACAACTGAAAGGTTGGGTGAGAAATATGAACTCAATTACAGTCCCATATTATGAACAAAGGGCAGGGTGAAAAAATCCTTTAGTTATGGAGGTTTCGGATAATAAAAGAACAACTTGGACATTAGAATCAAGCTGAGAGCTCTCTAAAAGGCAATCTGCTATTAATCTTCACATCAGGCACAGAATTTCAAGTAAATTATTGCTGGATGAAAGATCTTTTCTGCTGATATTTTCTTAACTAACTTAAAGATTTCTTAATCTGTATATTTAATTTTTCCCCCCTCAAGTCATCATAATTCAAATTGAAATTATGTAACAAACACAAGGACATACCATTTATAATTAAACATCCAATATTGTACAAGCTATCCAAAATGGTCATAGTAAATGAAATAAAACAAAAGTAGTTGATTCTAAACTTCTTTAATCCTATCAGTTCAGGCTGATGCTTATTGCAGAACTGAAGCAAAGGTAGTTTTGCCTTCTTAAAAAGGCAAAATATCAATAGTGGAACATTTTAGATTTTTTTTTATTAATGAGAGTTTTTCTATTTCATTCACCCTTACAAATAATGCATACAATAGGGTTTTCAGGACTGATCCTGGAAGTAAGGAACTATTCAGTTCTAATCCCAGCTCTGCCACTGATTTGCTTTGCTGCCTTGGGCAAGCCCCTTTGCTTTGTTTTTCTACTATTTATATAGCATGACTAAACTCACCCACCTACATTTGACCTTGGAACCCTACAATTCCACCTATTCTACGAAACTCAATGTCATACAATAAAATTTATTCTGAAAGACAGAAAATCTGCTCAGAAGAGGTGGAATTTTAAGGGCTCAGGACTGTAATTTACAAGCGTTTTGTGAAAATTAACCTATATTTGTACAGCATATGCAAGTGATATGCATTATTGCTCTAAATATAAATAGAGAAATTATCAGGTTTCCACAAGATGCTGAAAAACTACTTTGAGATGTTTTGTTCTTTGAACTCAGAACTACTTCAGTAGAAGTTCAGGGTGTTCATAAATTCACACTTCCCGGGATCAGGCCCCTTATTATTACTGATGGATGAGCCACAAAAGGTTCTCAGTCAGGTCTGAAGAACCAACCCCAAGTTCAGAAGTTTATAGAGCTTTCAAAGTTTATCCTGACTTTTGATCTTCTCTTGTATCTTATGGTCCTTACTTCCCCCTTTCTGCTAATAAAACCTACTTTGTTACTCCCTTTGTTTCCTCCTCCTAGTCTTATTTCTGTGCCTTCTTCCATGCTGTCTCCTAACACCCAGAATCATAATCTCTATACCCTAGTTCAGTGAGAATCCACTCACCCATCATTCAAATCCCTCCTGAAAACCTTCTTCTAGCAGGTCTTCAGATGTGAGTAAAAGCTGTCAACACACCATTTTAAAGAAATTCTGGGTCTTGCAGCATGCTCTTCCATTGCCTTTTTATTTAGACTGCAAGCACCTTTATTTTTGCAGATACAACTTATTACAGATTCAGTTTAGGCCATTTAAATCTAAATCATGGACTCATAAAGGACATAGAACTGGAAGAGATCTCTTGAGTCATCAAGTCCAGTCCCCTGCTATTCCAGGCAATTCCAACACTAGCTTGATCAAAACTGCACTTCCAATTCTGAGCCTGCAGAACTGGTGGCCCAATTAAAGGCAGCCTGAAAAATCTGAACATTCAAAGTGAGTTTTCAAACAGATGTGGCAGTATATTAATTTCCCACCTCCCCCACAGTCCACAATGGAAAATGAATGCCTCTAACTTTCCAATCAAAAAATACAATATATGTTAATATGCCCTCTAATTTGGGATCCTATGATGCAATCTGATCTATGCAGAAGGACTCTTAGGTCTGTAGAGAGAATCATGGATGTCAGTGAGATTTATGCATGGGTGCAGAGTCCACTGGCATTATGAGGGTCTTAATAGAATGTGGCTAAATTATAAACTGTCATAACTATGGGCAGAAGTTAGCTAAATCAGTTCAAACAACATAACATCTAAATCCTATGCACATTAGTAAATCATGAATAGGGCCTTACCAAATTACAAATTCCATTTTGTTCAATTTCATGGTCATGGGATTTTAAAAATAGCAAATTCCATGATTTCAGCTATTTAAATCTGAAATTTCAGTGTTGTAGTAGTAGGGGTACTTACCCAGAAAGGAGTTGTGTGTGGGGGTGGGGGAGTGGAGGGTTTGGCAAGGTTATTGTGGAGCAAGGGGTTGTGGTACTGCTACTCTTACTTCTGTGCTCCTGCAGTTGGTGGCGGTGCCTTCAGAGTTCGGCAGCTGGAGCGTGACGGCTTCTGGTTGGAAGCTTAATTTTGAAGGCAGAGCCGCTGCCAGCAGCAGCGCAGAGGGAAGGATGGCATGGTATGGTATGGTATTGCCACCCTTACTTCTGCACTGCTGCTTGCAGAAAGGGGCTCTCGGTCACCAGCTGCCAACATGACACTGCCACTCTCTGACCACCCAGCTCTGAAGTCAACAGCACAGAATTAAGGTGGTATGGTATAGCATTGCCTCCCTTGCTTCTGTGCTGCTTTTGGTGGGGCACTGCCTTCAGAACTAGGCACCTGGCCAACAGCTGCCACTGCCTCCCAGCTCTGAAGGAAGTGAAGAAATAAGGGTGGCAATACCACGACCACCCTAAAATAATCTTGCAAACCCCTCTGCACCTCCCTTTTGGGTCAAGACCCCCAATTTGAGAAATGCTGGTCTCCCTTGTTAAATCTGTATACTGTAGGGTAAAAGCACACAAGAGACCAGATTTCACAGAGGGAGAGCAGATTTCACAGTCCGTGACATGTTTTTCGTGGCTATGAATTTGGTAGGGCTGCAATCATAAGAGCCACGTGATCTTACCTACTATTACAAGCTGAAATGTGTCATTATGTGATAAAGTAAGATTTTTCTTTTCAGAAAAATGAATACTTGACACTTCGAGGTTTTAACAATGCTTTAAATTTCAATGAGATTTGCTGAAACTGTGGCAGTAATTTTTGAAACCAATCCAAAAAGTGTTTGCCATGAATTTACATTTGTGACACTTACAACAATCCAAAGAGCAATCCAAAGCTTTTTAATCAGCTTTAGGCTCTTTGCTTAATTTCCCTTTTAAAGGCGAAGGAAAAAAGGCAAGTGTATAAATACAAGTTAAAATATGAACCATGGTTACAGCAAGCAAAATGCTTTATCAGCCAACATGACACTGTTTAACTCACAAGTTTTCAGGTTGCCAAGACCAATTTACAAAACAACCAACAACTATGGAGTAAGGGGCAGTCTCGTTATAGATTAAAAAACTGGTTAATCAAAAGAAACAAAGAAAGCAACAGCTAGGATTATTAGTCTGGAAAGGAACCAAGGGAGAAGGACTTGGATGACGTATTCAAATCACGGAAAGCCTGGTGGAAGCTCATGGGTCCTTCCTTTTTATTCTGTGTCTCAAAAGGAGAACATGAATGCTCAGTTATATTAAAGTGCCGACCATTCAGAAGAAGCAAAAGGAAAAACAAAACAAACTGTTACGAATTAATGACACAGTGGTGCTGTTCTGAACTCTCGAATGTCTGCCAACATTCACAAGGTGGGGCAGTCAGTTTGACTGCCTTTCATGCCCAAAGAGGCCCAGGGACAACTTCAGACCATGAGTTTCATTGATGAATAGACTAGATGGAATTCCATTAGCTCAGCCTGAATACTGCAGCCAGAGCACTTCCTGTTCTAACAGAAAAGAGTCTGTGGCATTCAAGTGACCAGCCTCTTCCCACCTCCTTTCAACCACAGAAGCTAGGGAAAATGAAATAGGAGAAGGAGCCCATCAGGTTTTCTTTCCTAAATGCTGTCCCCCTACCTCACAATGTAGGGGATAGAAGGGACTAGACAAGGACTCGCTTTTCCTCCCCTCCAACTGTAGGAAGAGAAAAAGTGTTCAGGGTCTACTAAGAGAACAGAGAATAAGTTCCAGCAATCAACAGGGAAGCTCTATTTTTAAATTAATCTAAATAGGATGAATGTTCCTGGTCACAAATCCAAATCTCTAGAATGATTAAGTTTGAGATCTGTACACCTTTCTAGGAAATACCACTTTACACGGTTTAAGGAATTCACCCTGAAATCGGAAGGTCAGATAATTATATATTGTGGCTGAATTTGGGAAGGGGGGAGGTGTATCATTTGAAGACTGCAAACAAAATCTGTAGCTGTACAAATTGTGGTTTAAAAAATAAAGTGATGATCTTAGGGAAACAGGAAGTATCCTCAGTCCCAGATCATGCACAAGTGACCGGTTGCAATATAGGTATTTTTTTGTTTTTCCCACCTTTCTGGTGGTAGACACTGTAGGCTATACCACTCGCTTAGATGAACTGATGGGACTGTTTCTCAAACTTTTGATGAAAGTTACTACAGAAGAAGTAGTATTAATATCTGATGTACCTCCATTATACTCAGAATGTGCCACCTATAAGAAACAGACTTTAGTAACTGCTGCTTTACTTCTGTGTTTTTCAATAACTAAAACTATTGCAGTGATACAACTGTTCTTTGGAAAAGGCACACGAGACATAGAAGTTTTGCAAATGCTACCGCATCTGAACTTATACCTGTTGGAAACGGAACATATCTTGCTTTAGCAGAAGGCAGTTATTAAGACGTAAGTGTAAATGCAAAATAATGCACATGAGGATAGATCAAACTCCTTGTGTATCATAAAGAAATAGATAAATAGTTTCAAGAGCAGGAGCCTAACTAATAGATTTGTAAATGTAATTTTAACTCTGGAGCACTGAGCCTATTTACCATTCCACATTTATGCTACAGAGTTATTCTCAAATTAGGCTGAAGAATGAAATAACTGGATGCATCAGAATTAGCAGGCCATGCGTAGAGAAGGAACACTTTTCACAAATGCTTTTCTCCCCCTCCCCCAAGGTTGTTCTGTAATTTACTACGCTGTGGTGTAGCGTAGAAAAAGAGACTTGCTTGCTCCAGCCTAATCCCAGAAGTCTACACACCAGTTTTATAGCCCCACAAGTCCAAGTCAGGTGACATGGGCCAGTCCACCGATGTTTAACTGCAGTGTACACATATCCACAGCTTCCTCTCTATTCAATTTAGGGCCATATCATAGTCTCCGTTTCCACAGGTGGAGAGAATGGGGAGCCAATGGATCCCAGCTCAGGAAACTGGAATAGGAGATTGTCGCCTCTGTGGCATCATTCCCCTTTCCGTTGAGTCTAACAATGTTCCTCTGTGGATATTCTGCAGATCACTGGCCGGCAGGGTGGAATGAAATGAGCACGTCCAGGGAAACAGCTGATCTTTCAGGCATTGTCTTCTCTTCCCCAGACTTGCATGTCTGCTGTGGTAAATTAATGCTGACTTTGCATTCTCTCTCCACAGGCATGAGGGTCAGGGGTGTTTCTGCCCGCATGGCCCCTTACAGCTCTTTCCAGCTAGATGAGAGCTTCTGCATAATTTAGGATCAAAACAGCTATTAAAGACAGATGAGGTTCTAGCCTTGTGCTGCTACTGCTCTGTAGTGCTAATCCTGAAAACAGTTTCAACTCAAAAAGGTTATAATGTAGTTAATCCCTTTACCCCCATCATAGATCCCCACAGTAATCTCTTCCCAAGTTCAACACTTCTAAAGTATCTTAGACATCTCTTTCACCATTCTCGACATGTATGTTAAGATGAAGCATTTCTATTGCGCCTTTCTAAATAGTAGATGCTGTCAGTCGTACAGCCCAGTAAGTGGCTGTAATGTTTCTTTATGTCATTTAATGTAAGCTGGTTTTGCAGATTAGCTCTTACTTAGCAATGTTTTACTGTCATGACACTTGTTGGAAATGCCATTGATTTCGCTACCTGCTTAAATGAACAGTACTGTGAAAAGAAAGCTTTTCATAATGTTCAGCGAAATGAAACATTATTCAGCATACAATGGTAATGTTTCATTTGGTGCACATTAATAGCTCATTTTTTCACCCTCCATATAGAGTTTCTCCTCTTCTTCCTAATTTTACTTGTAATCAAATGAGGGCACTGACTTGTTTGCTTGGAGTGTCTGCTCATACAATTGGAATGTGTGGGTTTTCATACAATTACATATAAAGCAATTATATTAAATAATGTTATTTAGGTTAAAAGTGATGAAATGCCAGAATTTAATTGGCTGCTGCAACCTTAATTCTGCCTCCTTACATGTTTGCATTATGATTCAGTCTTTAATTTTAATTACATGCTGACATATTCTTTCCACAAGACCTCTGCAAGACAGTGAGAGTAATTAACCATTGGAGCAATTTACCAAGAGTCGTAGTGAATTCTCCATCACTGACAATTTTTAAATTAAGATTAGGTAATTTTTTTAAAATGTATGTTCAAGAAATTTTTTCAGGGAAGTTCTATGGCTCTGGGGAAGATCAGACTAGTGATCACAATAGCCTCTTCTGGCCTTGGAATGTTTGGATCTATGAAGACAGCCCCTAGCAGTTGAATACAAGGTAGTGTGCTTGGTTTATTCCTAGCAGCCTCCAAATGGATAAAGAAGTGTGCACCCTCCCCCTAAACACAGGAGGCACAATCCCTTTGTAACTTCCCTGGAGCAATGTAGTGATGTGAATCTGCATTGTCCTCATGGCAGGTCCATTGTTAAATGCCATAATCCAGCTCCATATGCACACCAAAAAGCCTGAACCAAGCTTTACATACTGATGCTGAGCACTGCCCATCAGCCTTATTCTCACTTTCAAACAGGGCTCTCCTGAGGGAAAAAACCTGTCAGAGTTGTAAGCAAATAGGTGTTTGGTGGCTGTATTTTAATATCCTTTTGAACATATCACAGAAACTCGCACAGTTACGCATGGGTGATATTTTCTAGTCAAGAGATTCAGGACTGGAACTGACAATCTGAAGCCCATGAGCAGGAAAGATTTGTGCTGTGCCTGGCTGATGCCAAGGTTATTAGTCCAGCAAACTCTGTGAGCATTCTACTCACAAACACCACACTGTGACAGGGTGCTAGCAGGAGAACTGCTTAGCAAACCCTCTGTCACCCCGGCTACACTGAAGGGAGGTAAATTGGAGCTGGGAAGGCCACCTGGCCCTGACTGGCAAAGCAGGAGAAGCTGCTGTCTCTGCCAGCTGGGGCTGGTTAAAAGTCTCAGAGGAAGGAAGCTAAGGGGGGCTGGACAAGAAAGTACCTGCAAAGGAGGAGGAGGAGAAGGAGGAAGGAAGCTCCTCTGAGGGGAAAGAGGGAGGAATAGCTTGCCCTCCCCTGTTGGAAGATAAGCAAGCAGGAACTCTGTATATAGTGTGCTGTGAAGGTGTTGGGAACAATAAAGTACAGGTGAGCACTACAAACAGGGTCTCTGAGTGACTTTCTGGGACAAGTGGGGGCAGGAGCCAGGAGGGCCCTGCAGGAACCCTGTTACATGCACTCTATCACTAATGAAAAACAAAATAAACATTTAACAATTATTTGTAGAAGACAAAGTCTAGGATCTACTGCAGTATAAAATTGTGCCACTATGGAAGGACAAATACCTATAGGAAATTCAGCCTAATACTCAGTAATTATTAGAGCTGGAGTTTTGTAATAGAACCTGAAAGTAAGAAAATCACACAAGATTTTGGGCCTGAACGTGAAAATAGCCATGGGCTGAGTGAACCTGTTGCCTTGGTTTTACTCAGTAACTTGATCTACTTTTACTACTAAATGTATTTTAAAATGATCTTAACATTGGGAACATATGGATTAATAGACATTTTGTCAGATTATCTCAGAGTACATAATGCAGTACAATGGATTTGCTTTAAGGGCTTGGTTACACTGGCACTTTATAGCGCTATAAAGCCCCCATGAGCGCTATAACCTCCTCCCCGTCCACACTGGCAAGGCACGTAGAGCGCTATAACCGCGGAGTTATAGCGCTCCTCGTAATCCACCTCCGCATGGGGAATAAGGGCTGTAGCGCAGCTGCTGCAGCGCTACAGCAAGAATGTGGACACCCACTGCGCTACAAGTAATCTCTGGAGATGCCTAGAGCCATTTAAGGCAATTGACATCTCTTCCCTTTGTTTTGAACTCGGCTGGAGGAATGCGGAAGTACCTCTTTAGAGTTTCTCTCTTAACTCAGCAGATAAGCAATGCAAATGTTTAAGGAGGGAGCCTGTGTGAAAACAAAGCCTTCTGTGAACGGAGGCTCACTGACAAGGTTTCAGAAGAACGGAAAAATCACTGGCTCTCTTCCTCTACATACACACAAGGCGTCCCCCTCACCCCCCTCATTTAAAAAGCACGTTGCACCCAGCTGAATGCTGGAATACTGGCCCTAATGCGCTGCTCTTAATGCTGCATTAAGTGCCCCAAATGTGGCCATGCTATACCGCTGGTGCGTCTGAGTGTGGACATACAATAGCGCTATACATATTACTGTATAAGGGGACCGCTATAACCAATAGCGCTATAATCTTGTAAGTGTAACCATACCCTAAGTCACAGTCACGGCAATCAAACTTTTCTCTTTCTTCATTTTAAAATGCTCAGTCAATGTTAATGTTTATGAAAACTAACTGAGTTTACAAGAGCCAAACAAGACAAAAGAACATCTCTACACATACTGCCAATGCCTAAGGGACTTGATGGGCAACACCTCAGTGCCTAGTCTGCTATGACTTTCAAATATAACTAAGTTGAACCAAGTAATGATTCTGTGAAGTAGATGAATGCTCACTAGAAACTATTCTATTCCTTTCACTTGGGACCTCACTTTACTTTGGAACGTGACCCTCAAAAGGAGAAAAACTAATGAGACTCAAACCATGGTGAAGTTAACCTCTGTAGGAAAATGCGTTGAAAAAAAAGAAACGTAGTTTTGGGTAACAAAATTAAATAGTGACCCTGGTTATTTCTTCCCATCATTGTGGAATAAGGTAACAACAATTGCACGGTAAAGAGTAAGTTAATTTTCTTGGCTACCATTGGTTTTATGGAAAAGATGGCTTCCGTGGAAAAAAGCCACACTGTGCAAAATCTCACTGCTCAAATGGGAAGAGGACACACATATATTATACAGTAACACTAAAAGACTGAAAGTTGTTCAAGACAAGAATCATATCACTCTATATGTCTGACAGTTCTAAGCACAATGTGGCATTAATTATTATAAATATTACCATGGCCCCATTCAGAAACAAAACAAGAACAACAATTTCGATGTTACAAACAGTGTGATAAATCTCTTCAAAAAGGGAAAAAAACAAACAAATAAAAAACATTGTTGAAAGATGCATTCCCATGCAATCCTGTTCATCAGCTACTTAGGGAATGCCTGAATTATTCAGCCTTATCCTTACACATGATACAGTAAAAACTAAACAAAGCCCTGTTTTACTTTGAGAAATACAGGAACACAGTGCAACACCATCTTTCTACGTTTTTTGAACAGTGGACTTGTGTGCATGCACTGATCATTATGTGCATGGAAGTCAGGCAGGCACAGCAGTGAGTGTGCACTTTTAAAAATGTGGGCTGTAATGCCTCAGTGCTTAAAGCGTGGTCCTATTCTGAAGAACGACTGTAAAACTAGCACTGCTCTGTGTACATATTCAGAGGATGATCTGCTCACTATAATGAACAAAGCATGTTCTTATTACGTTTTACTCCTTTTAACACTCAAGAGACAACAAACCAAAGAAGTGTCATTTACTGTTGGAGAAGGGGAGCAGTCCCCACCCTCGAAACCTGGGTTTGCCCTCCCCTCTGACTATTCATAGGTCTATATGAAACAGAAAAGTTTTCTGATTAGATTTAAGATGTACTTTACCCATCTTGTTTTAACACTGGATCTGCTTAAGATCTATATTATTTTAATTGTTATGGATTAAGTTTTAATAATCATGTTAAGAGATGACAAGTACCATTATCTGTGGGGTTGTCAGTGACACTTGGCATTGCCTGTAGGAGTTAAGGAATCAAAATCTCATTTACCAACGGATCCTGGGACTAGCTGCAGTAAAAAGATCATGCAAATTTCAAAATAAGCCAGCGTAACACACCAGCTTCTGTAAATAAGAATACTTGTCTGCCATAAAGACGTGATAATGGTGAGTATCAGTAAAGCTCCATCATTTCTCTATCTCAAACTTGCTCAAGCAAGCTCATTGGCTGACTTACAGGTTGTAAAACTATGATTTGGAAATACAGTTTGCAGACAATGCCAAGTAGCAGGAGCTGAGCCCAAGGACCAGCATTCAACTATACACCTTTACAAACTCCTGAATTATGCATTCTAAATAAAATATAAACAAGAGGGAAGGTTGTGATAGGTAAATAAAGAACAGACATTTCTACAAGAAAATCAAATTCCCTTGATGCCAGTTAGACTGCAGAGTTTTACTCTATGTTCAGCATACGACATTTTAAAGATACTGTATTTCAGAATTTTAGTAATTTAGTAGCAGTATTTGAACATATCAATTGACAGATAATGAGCTGGTTATCTAAAATGTTTTTCAGTATGCTTTATAAAAGGCAGAAATGTGCTTTCCATATTATCAGGAAGACCTTATAGACACTAATTATTTTCCTTAGGTGTATATATCTCTTCCTCCCTGGGTCTATGTCTTTACTAGCATTATTTAAGAGCTCTATCACCATTGCACCAACTCTCATGTACTGCCAGCAGTGGGAATGGTTGGACATTACAAATAAATAAATCAGTAAAACTGGCACAGATAATCTAGTAAAGGGCCAAATGTCAGAGTTAAAATTGCATTCATTTGGATGCCTTCTTATGCATGTACTATTACCACACTTTTGCAGATACACTGGGCAATTATATGTGCAAACATGGCCTCTGACTGCAAGATTCAGTATTCAAATGTTTAAATGCTTATGTGGTTGGACCCTGAGTTTGTGCTCACACTTGTGGTATCTGCATACACAAATCATGAACGAAACTGCATCCTGCTCTCTGATCTCACTTCATGTAAAGCTGGATCTAGGTATCTCTCTCTCCCCCTCTTTAGGGGGTCCACAGTGCCCTTTAGGCATCACCCTACAAGGGAGCTAGAGCGGAGCTCCATCACCCCAAAGGGAGAACTAAGATGCTCTCTGCCATGAGGAGCCAGAATGCCATCTGGATACACAGTGGCTGCACCCCAACTGCTGTGTGTGTTGCTATTTACTTCTATACATTTGGCCCAGCCTATTGTGCTTGCCAGTGTGTATGTAGGGGATTCTCCTTTTTATCGCCTCCAGGGAACATTGTGTTTCTGGGTACTAAATATGGAACTGCCACTGTACTCTGAACAGGCTGCAATTCTGAGTGGACTGGCAGGGGAAGCAAAGGGGTTCCCCAACACTGCAAACCTCTCATAAGAGCCAGGCAGAATCTGGCCCTAAGATTTTATGTCACTTAGGTGTATAAAATGTACAGAAAGAGACCTAGATATAATAAACACATTCAGACAATTTCCACTCAGCCAGAAACCTTTAGAAACTCAAAGGACAAAAAGTCTTGTAAATCACAAATATTCTAAACACAATATAGTTAAAGCAACAGATAACCAATTCAATAATAATTAATATAGTCACTTCTTTATTTCTTTACAGAAATAAATAAAAAATAATTACCTGGAAATAAACAAAGTAATAACCATAAAACACAAATACAAAACAGAAGACAAAACAACCAACCTGTATAATATTTTACTGTATTATAACTTAAAATATATTTTAACAATATTAAATTATGTGATTCTTTTAAAACTGACGTACAACTCAGTCTCCGTGATTAACATGAACTTTACAGGGGCATATAGAGGCTCTTGAACAGGTCTACAAAGTCTACTTTTAACTGCCAAACAATAAGCATTTCTTTTACATATTGTGATCATGGGTGAGGGGATTCTACATAAAGTAAAAAATAAGTTTTTGATATTTCACCAAAGAAAAATATTTAATCATGGAAAATAAACCAAAGCTCTTAGTTACCTCAAGTATTGGCATCACTGACTTGAATACTAGATTCTGTACTTTCCCTACCCACTTCAAGAATTAAATAATTGTATGTGAGCAGCTGATGTGTTGATCAATAAAATGACGACAGCAATTTACACTGCAGTTTAGTGCAGTTCCAAGAATCTCCGTTAACGAAGCAGGGTGGTTATAACAGAATCAATAAACAACCATCCTACTTAGTGCAGTGCATACATGAAGTATAGCTGAATTTTTAACACCCAATGAATATAGATTAAAAAAAATAAAATCCTTTCTCAGAACATGTTCTGTAAACAATGCAATGACAATATACCGGAGTGTGTAACACACAGTAAAACTTTAAATAATATGAAAGGAATTCCCACTTGAAATTTTTGTTCCCTCTTTCACTCATTATTTACACTACTAGTTTGGCATCTGCACCTATTTTATTTTAGGTGCTCTTGTAAAAGAGCTTTGTAAATTTGCTGTCATGTATTCATCTGATCCTGTCAGCAATGTAGTTTGATGTTACTCTAAATCCCTCTTTCTATTTCCCTAACCACTTATCCCCTTACTTGGCATTTTAAAATCTCCCAACCAATGCCTTTGTATTATGGGTGAGATTTTCAACCTTCGTTACTTCCAGGAACCAATTGTATTTAATTCAGTAGGCTAGATAAAAGCAATTGAACTGGTTCTTTTGCTATGGTCTAATAAGCTTGTGTTTATGTAATAACATAACTACTGTGTGCCATTATAATCCAGATGTTTATATTCAGGACTGTACTACAGCATTCAGAAATGAGATGAGATAAACCAAAGTTATTTAATAAAATGGTTTGAAATAGGAAAGCTAGAAAGAGGGAAAATGTATGTGATTCCAGGCCTAGTACAATCTGTAAAACAGGACAGTTCAGAAAAAATCTGATTTTATTGCTTTCAATAAAGGGGCTGCTCACTGTGCTCTGCTGGATTCAGCCTCCTGGCCTTGCTCCCCAGTGAGTCAGGACTACTTCAAGATGGTGCAACAGCCATGCTTTTTATTTCTGTGTCCGGTCCCCACACCAGACTTCAACTATTTACAGATTATTTATAGACTTGTCCAAGCACAGGCCTCAGTGGCAACAGGGTAGCAGGCTCTTGGCTCCTTCTGAGCCTACTCTCCCCTCATGGTATCCACCCCCTTCTCGGACTCACTTTCTGCCAAGCTTTTAGCCTGTTAACAAGACCCGCAGGTGTGGCTAGTTTCCAGGCCAGTCCTAGCTAGTGGCCCAGCCCCAACCCATTTCCCTGGACTGGGGCTGGAATGGAAGAAGCTGATTAGAGCTTCCCCTGCACACAGATCCCAAAAGAAAATGTATCATTCAAAAAAGATCTAAACAGTAAATAAAGTTGCACCTTCCTTCTTTTGGATTCAATCATTAGAAAATAGATATATTACAGAAAACAGAAAATAATCTAATTAAAGGTAGCATACCTTGCTGTAATACTATACTAAATAATAATGTGCAGTGGAATAGTTCAATTTACTCATGTCTGGATATATCAGAACCATATTTCTGAAACTGACAAAAATTATCAAAAACTACATCATCAAATTGCCTTGACAGTTCTTAATTATGGATGTAAATGCTTTCTTTCAGTAACAGTAGGATTTACTGTTTTAGAATCTATCTGATAATTCAAAAGTAAAGAGCCAAAAATCTGTATTTCTGTCATCTTTAATTACAAGTATTTAGAATGCTGAGCTCCTCAATGGTTTACGTTCATAGCAATCGGGTCATTTTTTTGTTTCCTTCTATGAAGAATGTAATTATTTTAACCTAAACATTGGAATATTTACATAGAATTGTATACCTACTTGTGGAATACAAACCATTACAAAGTGGGAAGTTATATCCATGTAAATGAGTCACAGAAAAATCTAAACAGGGTGAGTTATTGATTTTTCAGTGTTCTTTCCTCTTCCTGTGAAACTGGTCTAACTGTTTAAATTTTATTAATTTTATAATCCATTTTTTGTATTAGTTAACTTAGTAAAAGTCCTAAATATTTTTAAGCATATCCTGAGGTAAATAGAGCAGCTATAAAGACATAGCAGGTCAGGATGAAAAGTGTGCTATGTCCTTGAACTCATAACAGTGTAGTAAGCAATTACCTTAAAGACTAAAAGAAGCCACCCACACAACAGCACTGTGGCTTTGTTCCTTATCTTCAAAGAACAAGCCACTTGCATCTGGATCAAATCCTTTAAACAATACCTGAACACTCAACATCAAAGCACTTTCATTTTCTTCAGTTATTTAATTTACTTAGCACTAATGCAGACATGGATTTAGACTCTGATTTCTGTATAGAAAATCCCCAGAAAACACATTCAAGAAATTAATCGATTTAATTTTGTAAAGATTTTCCCCCTTTTACCTGACAGGAGCTCCTCTGCTTTGTGCAGGTTTCAGCAGGATTGTCATGGTACTGTCAGTTTGATTCAAAGGTGTTTCCACTTCATACAGTGGCATAGACGGTGCTAGGGGGAAAAACAAGAGGCAAATAGACTAATTATTTCTAGGTTTGTTTTAACAAGTTTATTTTAAAAATCAATTTGACACACAAAGACCTCTTCAGAATACAGAGCTAGCACAAGTTAAACAACAGATAATTAAGTAACTGACTTCAGAAAAACAAAAACAAAACACAGAACTACAATAAAAATGAAACAAAAAACACTTCAAAAAGCCATTTTCAAAAAACTAGTCAGTTTCGATACCCAACTTGATATACTTTCAAAGGGCTTGAGGCTCAGAGTGCTGAGAACCCAGTCTTTATAGGTCAAAACTTTTTTTTACTTGGCAATTTGATCACCCAAAAATCGAAGCGTGCAAAATCACCAATTACTTTTGAAAATGGAGGCCCAACTTTCTTGCTGCATCTATGGCAGATGGACATCAGAGATACCCTCAGATCTTGTCACCCCAGACATTTCAGCCATTTGTGTAGCTAGTGAAGCCATCCCTGAGCGTAGTCTCCATTTACAACAATGCAACAGGATTAGCATTGGTGGGGTTTATCCCAGTTTAAAACCAGAGTAAGCTGTGCTGGTGCAAACTGTCTACACTGGTGCCTGAAATCCCAGTGTAGACAATACCTTAGTTAGGTGGTGCATGTTACTTTTGAATTGTCATTAAGGACTTTGCGTCATTCTGTGCATAGGTTGTTCAACTGCTATTCACTATTTTCTTTTATCCTCACTGTTCAATGTTTGGCCCTAGGCCTTATTTATTGCACACTATTTACTGATTCGTAGGTTAAAAAGGCCAGAAGGGAATATTGTAATTTCTAGTCTGACTTTCTGTATAACACAGGACACAGGACTTCTCTGACTTAATTCTTGCCTGAACTACAGCATATGTTAAAAAAATGTCTAATCCAAATGTAAAAGTTTTCAGTGATGGAGAATCCACCATGATCACTGATAAATTGTTCCACCTGCTAATTACCAAAATAAAAATGTGGACCTTGTTTAAGGTATGAATTTGTTTAGATCCACTGGGATCTTGTTATAGCTTTGTATGCTCGACTGAAGAGCCTTCTATTATCAAATTTCTATTCCCTATGTAGCTACCTGCAGACTGTGATCAAATCACCCCTTAACTGCCTCTTTGCTAAACTAAACATAACAAGTTCCTTTAGTCTGTCACTCTAAGGGTATGTCTTCACTACACGGATCGGCAGGTAGCAATTGATCTTTTGGCGATCGATTTATCACATCTCATTAAGACACGATAAATCAATTGCCAGCGGCGCCCCCATCGACTCAAACTCCAGCTTGCCGACAGGCGCAAGATGGAGTCGACAGGGGAGCGTGCCGCCGTCCGCCGCTGCCAGGAGGACGGCAGGAAAATCGGCCGAAGATACGCCGACTTCAGCTACGTTATTCACATAGCTGAAGTTGCGTAACTTGGGTCGATCCCTCCCCCTAGTGTAGACCAGCCCTAAGACACATCTTTCAATCCTTTAATCATTCTAATGGCTCTTCTCTGAACCCTCTCCCATTTATCAACATCCTCCTTGAATTGTGGACACACTATTCCAGTAGTAGTTGCACCATTGCCAAATACAGAGGTAATATAATCTCTCTTCTGTAACTCAAAATCCCCCCGTTTATATATGCAAGGATCACATTAGCTCTTTTGGCCACAGCATCGCAAAACCTGCTAAGATGACAAATTTGTTAAATTCCTCATGGCTTTTTCATGGTGTTCATCACCATAGTATCTGAGTGTTTCACAAACATTAATCAATTTATCTTCACAACTGTCCTGTGAGGTGAGGGGATGGTATTATCTCTATTTTACAGATGGAGCACTGAGACCAGGAAGATTAAGGACAAAAGTATCCACTAAATTTGAGTGCCCAGTTTGAGACACCTAGGACCAGATTTTCAGAGTACCTAGTATTTATAGCAGTTTACATATTCAGGCAGAGTTCCTATCGATTTCAGTTGCACTTGTGAGTGCTCAGCACAAATAAAGTCCTGGGATCTCAAGTCAGGGACTCAGAAAATGAGGAGCATACAATTAGTGACCATCTCTGAAAAGTTTGGTCTAAGTGACTTGCCTAGCATCACAGAGAAACTCTGTGGCAGAGGCAGACATAGAATTCAGTTCTCTAGGGCAACCTTTAACTGCCTTGAAGCATAAGCTTTCATGGGCTAATACCCACTTCGTCGGATGCATGTAGTGGTAGTATGCAGAGACAGGTATAAATAAATAGTCAAGAACCACGTTAGAGATAACAAGGTTGGTTCAATCAGGCTGAACTACCTTGTTATCTCTAATCAAGGAGGATGAGGTCCTCTTCTAACAGCTGATCTGGAGGTCTCAAACTCTCAAAGCTCAACCAGTCCCAAACTCTCTCCTCCTTTCAGCTCCCTGTTTAATTTCAGTGTTCCCCTCTTAGTCCCCTACCACCAGTTCTCTCACTGGTCCCAGTCCCTGCCTTTCAATCTCCCCAACTCCCAGTCCTAGTTTCTCTTTCTCCACCCCAGCCTCACCAGACTCCTAATCCCAATCTACTCCTTTCCCTCTCCCCATTCTAGCTTTTGTCCCCTCTGCATTCAAATTAGATGCTTTTCTCTTCGCTGCTGTCTGGGTGCCAGCAGGGTGGTCATTGAGAACACAGGGGCGACAGGCTTCCTGTTCTCAGTTCTGGTGCCTGGCTCCACGCTAACCTGGAGCCACTGGGTGCAGACATTACAGAGAAAAAGTCTGAGTCCACCATAGCCTGGGCTGGAGCATGCTCATCTACTCCTTGGGAATGGCCCACAAGCAGTCTGGTTAGCGCAAGTAACTACGACAGACATAAGCATGCTCAGTGAGGACAGAATCTTCAGAGACTTTAATTGCTAAATTCTAGTAAGTCTCTATGGAGCATGCATAAACTATATGGAGCATGTATGAACATGTATGTGATTTTTCAAAGGCTTATAACTTGGGCCAAATGTGGATGGATTTTCACAGGGATGGTAAAAGGCACATCCCTGACACAAAGGCCACCCATCCTGCCAAATTTCAATTTACTAAGCATAGTTTGGGTTGCCTTAGCTTGAGAAAAACAATGTATTATTTCCTAAATTTGTTCCTGGAAATGGCTGAACCATGTTTGCCGGAAAAAAAACCAGAAAAAACCCCAACAGCCTGAGTCAGACAGCATGGAAAATTTTAGCCTGCTCAGTTGAAGTTTGGCAAACTTATAAGCAATTGAAAACAGGGTCTTATAATGGGACGTGTCAGACAACTTTAGCAGGTGGTGCTACCAGCCCTGCCTAAAACACCACAAATTTCCACAGGAATCACTTTTTCCATCACTGACAAACAGCCAATTCTGTGATGAAACATGGCAACTGTTTAACAGTATATAACAACTCTATTAGGATAGGAAGTTAAGTATGTCTTATGCTACTGAAATGCAGTATAAATTTAAGAGATTAAAATGTAATTACACAAATTGGAAATTGGCCAGAACAATTGTAAAAGGTCCTAGGAGATCTTAGCACTTTGGTTTTACATCTCACTAGAGAAAGGTATTGACAGCACAAAGCATCCTCCAGTCTCACACTGGAACACTGGTATAAGACTGACTCAGAGGGAAGAGTGTCACCTCTTGAATCATGCCCACCGCTCAAGGCTGGAATTTTTAAAGAAGCCTAAAGGAAACAGATGCTTAATTCCTATTTAAAATTCAGTGGGGATGGAGTGTCTAAGTCCCTTGGGTTCTTCTGAAAATCCAAGGGATAAGCCTTTTCGGTTGGTGTCCCACCAAAAAACATGCCTAACCCCACCTATATTGGTGGGTAGGGACAGCCTAATCCTGCCGCTTAGGGTGGCGGGGAGATCTGATGTGCTCCTGGAATCAGCTGTTGCGGCTTCATGTGGCATATCTTACCCTCAAAGCATGTGTGTAATTCCCATCCATGTTAATGGGAGTTACATGGTGACATATCACCATTTAAAAGGGAATAGCTATCCTAACCTTTCTGTACTGTTCCTAACTCTCTAGAGTCTCCTCCTCTTCCAATACTCTGTTCTTTCTCTCTATTCTCATTGGGCCTGATTCTGCCACCCTCACTCACAATGAGTAATATCTTACAATGCACATAGTCCTGTTGGTTTCTTGCAGACAATGGGAGGTGGGGTGAGGGAATTAGATCCCTAGTCTTTACATTTCAGTGCTAGTTATGTTCAAGGCTTTTTAGCTGATAACCATCCAATGAATTTATCCCTACAATTACTAGCTACAGTAATAACAAAAATTCCCATCTTGCATTTATTGCCCTTCCTCAATTTCTTTCTGTGCTTCTGATTAATGCTTTTGCTTTCCTCTCTGTTCATTCTACCACAAAGATAATAAAGTTACAATGAGATGCAGGGAGAATAGGAGTAACAGGGACCAGACACAAGATGAAAAATACTGTATCCATATTAGCTTGCTTTATATTTTCTAAAAAGGAAAGTTGGGGAGAAAGATAGCTAACGCATTTTTTGGGAGCGAATATTGTTCTGAGATCATGCTTCAAGTTCGTTACTAACTGTCAGTTTAATTCCCAGAAACACGGTAGAGAAGCTGAGTATAAGGACACCTCCACTAAGATTTGGAACACATTTTGTCATCAATTATATAGGTGTTTTAGAGCATGCAGTAGGATTGCATTCCATCAACGAAGGGAATAAAATGTTCCTCAGTCTTTGGGGGCTTTAAGATATTGTGCATGGGCTTTTAGAGAAATTGTGTCTTCCCGTCCTCTGAAAACCACAGGCCCTGACGTTCTTGTCTAATGCAGTTTCATATCTGCCTCAGTCAACATGCCTGTTGGTACTGTGTGCAGCGTGGCAATTCGCAACACTTCCTACGCGAGTGCTAGACATGTAGCGTTTCTTCTGTACTCTCAATTGTCAATGCCACATTAAAGAAATTTTCCGGCACTGTTACTGTACTAATTTAGAATCATGTTGAGGCTGAATGAGCTTTGAATGAAACTGTCTCAGATCCATGTCCAGAAAACCCTATCCTAAATTTTGCAACAAGAAGTAGCTGAGACTGACTCCAAAGGCATATAAATCACATTTTCTTAGGTGATAAGTTGCCTGGTTTTGAACCAGTACTTCAAAAACTGTATATGTTCTAACTGATCTTCAAGCACCTGAAAATTATTCAAATACATAAATGTACATCAATTTGTCTGGTACTTTCAAGGAAGAAAATTGATTTTATCTTTCTGACAACTGCTTGTAAAACATTAAAAAACCAAAGAAAATAATGGTTACCATAGTAAGAAAACAGAAATAATAATTACTTTAATATAATACCTGATATTTTAGTTGTGAACTGATTTGTGATTGGAGGTCCAAATCCTTTGGCTGTGCTGGCTCTAATGGTAAAAGAATAGGTGGTCCCAGGATATAGTCCAAAAAAAAGGTAATGAGTTTCATTTCCTAGCTTCAAAACTCGTCCACTTTGATTCGATAAATCTATTTCTGGGTCAAAGGAACTGACAGCCTTGTAGGTGATCTGCAAAAGAATAAGAAAGTTATAAAATATCTTGAGCAGGTGGACAAAGATTGTATCTTTATCCCATAAACCCTTCTGATGTATGCACTGTCAGACATTTTATGATAAGCAATTTTACTCCCTTATACTCTTCAAATCCTGAATCCAATGAAGGGACACAGGAACTCAGTCAAAACTGTTATGAGTTATTACTTTTATAGATACAGGGACTTAAAGGCAGCTAGATTACAACTGTAAAGAATGGGTTCAGGCTTAAGTTAATACCTTTAAGTTGCTGGCTTTCATAATGTCATTTTTCTGAAACCATATTGCTGTTGGTTTAAAAAAAAAAAAACAAAAAACCTAGCAAAAACAGATACGCAAGTGACAAAGGTGTAGCCTCATTTCTAAGCTGTCTGAATATAATTACACTTTGCACTGAATAAGATTAGCCTCACTAGATGACAAGGGCAGTTTTAAGTGAATGCTTCACAAAGTGGGTGACACTTATGCTTCAGTCTGGAGCTCATGTCTTATAATTGCTGCATTGTAATTCTTCAGGTTGTGATTGCATTGCATGAAACTCAGATTCCCATTTTAGGAAAAATATGTTAAATATCAGCAAAATATATCCCTCTTTTCATTCCTTTCTTTCAAATACTGTTACCTGTTTTCATTAAAACAGCAATGCAAGTTCACAGTAAAGTACTGCACAGTGTTTCTACTGGTATCTTAACATCTATGACCTATAACAACAACAGGATAATTTAAAAACAAGGAACTCATTAAAAACATTAAAATATAAAGTTGATTTCCCCCTTTTTTTGCTTTTAAATAGATTTAGTTGCAATTTATACATAATTCCAGCACTGTTGTTATACACAATGAAAATTGACATTGTTATATTTATAGCACATTATTATACTTATCTGAAGAAATATTTAGATAGAAACGTGAAGAAAAAGTGTATTCTGTGTCTATTACTCAAGGGCCTGAATGACAGATACAGTACAGAATAATATTATTATTCCATATATAGTGCTTTTAATTTGTAGCTCACAAATCACTAAATGTTTAATGTATTTATGCTCACAATATCCCTGTGAGATACTATCTAAATTTTTATAGATGGGGAACTGGCACTCCCTCAGGTACAATACTAAACCTTCCTATTGCAGTTAAATATCTATAATTTCCTAAAATCTCTGAATCAGTGAAAAATGTAAGTTTACATAATACATCTAGCCTAGTGTCAATAAAATGCTGAGGACACGTATTAGTGCCCAAGAAAAACATTGATACTCTTTTGTTAGAACTAATCTAGTCTCCTGAAATTCCCTGAGCAAAGACTAAAAAACCTCCTTCCAAGGAGTCTGTGGGGAGACAGACAGAATGGGGTAGACAGATATGGTGGTTCTTAGCTGGATTTCCCAATGACTCAGTCCACTTTTATTTAAAATACACAGGAGGTCATAGATTCCGTGATCCCTGTGGTAGAGCGATAGCTATTAATTATGTTTATTGTACTAGATTAGCTAACAGGAGAATGCACTACAAAGACACAAGCTCTTTCACAGCTCATAAGCAACCTGTTCATTTAACAAAAGGTGACTTGCTTGGGCAAACTAAGGGCTTGATTACACTGGCACTTTATAGCGCTATAAAGCATCCAGACTGGTGAGGCATGTAGAGCGCTATAAGTCCAGTTATACTGGTCCTGGTAACCCTCCCTTCCCAGAGAATTAACAGCTATAGCATATTCAGTGCTCCGTATTATCTCCAGTGTGAATGGGTATTAACAATACAATGCTTTGAGTGATCTCTTGAGACGCCTCCAAGCCATTTAAGGCAATTGATGTCTCTTCCCTTTGTTTTGAACTCGGCTGGAGGAATGCGGAAGTATGTTTTCAGAGTTTCTCTCTTAACTCGGCAAATAAGCAATGCAAATGTTTACGGAGTGAGCTTGTGTGAAAGAGAAGACTAGCAGGCTTTGTATTTCAAAAGGAAATTTGCTGACAGGCTCTCAGCACGATGAAAATCCACTCTCCCTCTCTCTCCGCATACACACAACACGTTCCCCCTCACCCACCTTGTTTGAAAAGCACGTTGCACTCAGCTGAATGCTGGGATAGCTGCCCATAATGTACCACTCCCCGTGCCACTGCAAGTGCCGCAAATGTGGCCATGCTATATAGCTGGCGGGTCTCAGTGTGGCCATGCCATAGCACTATCCCTATAGCTGTATACGAGTGCAGGTATAACCAAAACCGCTATAAACCTGTAAGTGTAACCGAGCCCTAAGCATACATTTGTTCTCACAGTACTTAAGTTCCTGCTATCATTCAGTAAAGCTTTACCTACTCAAGGTTTTTTTTTTTCTGAAAATTCTCCCATCACTGCTGAGAACAAGGCCCCTTTACAGGTGGCAGCAGCAGTGGGAAGGTTAACGTTGAAAAAGGAGTGACAGCAATTTTTCAATTTTACCAGGTTTAGGTAATGTTGCTTAAAATGCTGGTAGGCTGGCTAGAATCCTGCATACAGTTTCATTACCACCAACTGGACTGCTGCACTGATGTTGGCAATGGTGGGAAATGGGGCGGAAATAAAAAGAGTTTATGTAGACAAGTCTACATATGTTAGTACCATTTTGTCCTCCAAATCCTGTCTCTTACTCACTGAGGTTCTAGGTTTCAAACAGTATTGATTGAAATCAGTAGATTTGCACCTAATAGAGGTGAACTGGCTCTTGATATTTTCATTCCACAGTTTTCCCCACCAGAAACATAAGTGGCTACCTGGAAGTTGAAGACTGTTTTACCTAGTTTAAAGGCAGATTCAGCTTTTTTTTAGAGTAGAACCTTAGAGTTACAAACACCAGAGTTACGAATTGACCACTTAACTGGAACCAGAAATACGCAATTAGACAGCAGCAGAGACAATAAAAAAAAAAAAAGCAGCAGCAATGCAGTACAGTTCTGTGTCAAAAATAAACAACTAAAAAAATAAAAGGAAAGCAGCATTTTTCTTCTGCATAGTAAAGTTTCAAAGGTGCATTAAGTGAAGGTTCAGTTGTAAATTTTTGAAAGAACAACCCACAAATTTATCCAGAGTCACGAACATTTCAGAGTTACAACCAATCTCAATTCCTGAGGTGTTCGTAACTCTGAGGTTCTACGGTGTTTTTTTGAAGACATTACATAACTTCAACTGCTAAAAGCCCGATGAATCATGAAGATCTTATTCATCTACACTATACTTTCTCTCTGTCCTGCTGTTTATAATGGGAGTTCCAGTCTTTTCCCTTCTCATTGGCATCTAGGAAGAAGATAACTCAGTGTGGCTTTCCCCTTTGTCCCAGAAGTGGGTTAAGAAAATTTTCTTCACCACCACATCAGGCATAGTGCTCCCCTGTGATCCACTAAGTGCCTCTAAGGAACAGAACTCTTTGTGATGATAAAAACTCAGTGTGACCCATGACAGGCTGGAGAGCCACTGAACTAGACCCAGGCAAGCAAATAGGAGCCTTCACTCAATCATGTCTAGTGAATTATAGTTTGTATTCAGACACCTGATCAGGTCCACCACCTTAACTGGGATTTGCAGAAAGAGCAAGACAATAAAAACTGCTGCTATCAGTATTTATTCTTAATCTGACTTTTAAAAAATTTAATCTGATTTATGTTGCTTGTCCTATTCCCACTGTAACTGCACTTTTGATTAACACAGGCACAGAAAGATATTAATATTTTATTTTCTTTGAGCTATTTCTTTTTTTTTTCATTGTTAGAATTCTGAGTTGTTTTGAAAGAAGCTTGAAATTTCCCATAAACCTTACAAGTGCAGAGTTGGTTTATTATTCCCTTCTCAGTGAATGCACCTCTACAACTCCTACTACAGGAGATGTAAGTTACATGCATGTATTAAGGAGAGAGCTATGCCATGGGGCACAAATTACTCAGCAATAAGGTTATGTTTGTATGTGTTTAGCCAGAAAGTTTGCCAATATGTATTTTTGTACAAGTCAGGCCTAAAATCAGCAAAGATACTAAAACATATATCAGTTAAAACATTCTGATCATTGAGGAAGATGTGCAATTGGTTGGTTTGCGACATTATAAAAGTTAGGCCTAACAAAACCAAGCCATACATTATCATAACCTTTCATAATAAAACAGCCTGCAAAACGGCATCAATAGCTTAGTATTCAAATTAACTCTTTTCTTTTACTGTATCTTTCTCTTCCTCTCTCGTAAGGATTTCCATACCAATTTAGTAGTAAGGTCAGGTAAGGGGTTTAACAATGATTACTGTCTGACAGCTTAATCTGTGCAGTCCTTTGTCAGTTTTTCTGAAAGGTATTCAGGCAAAGGTTCCATATGAGGAAGAACAGCAATTTTTAGAAACCTAACAACATGTAATTTTGTTGAATTTGCATTAAAAAATGCTAGCTTATTTTTTTTAAAATTGCACCTGCTTGTTTCTATTACAATAGGCTTCCTGAAATGAGTCCCACATAAATGTGATGATGACTGTCACTACTATTATCTCTTCCATTTTTTCTTCTTAACAATTCACTCTAAGATCTACCCTTCTATCATTCAAATATTTGATCTATATTACTAAATAGAACAATATACCTCAGAGGTTTAGCAAGTGGCATCCTTAGGTATAGTAACCCAGTGCCATCCTCGGTTCCAAGTAATTTTCTTGCATTAGATTTTATGTGTGCTGCCAGCTTGTGTTCTAACTGGGACCATTTTCAAAGAAACATTCACATTTTTGAATAAACTCAATTATCATTTTCAGTTTTAATTATCTTATATCAATTATGCCCTTCTTTTAATTTTTGCATTGTTTCCTGTAAATGTACAAGACATGGCCAAATTTCTCAAAGAAATACAGTATTTTAAAGTGTGTTTCGTTTCAGCCCAGGTAATATTTTAAACTTATTTAGTGCCTCTTCTTCCATTTCTAAATCTCCCATTTCTAAATCTAAATCAAAATCAACTGTTGCCCCAATTTCACAAAGGGCTTGAGGATGCTTAAGTTCGACTGACGTCAATGGGACTTAAGTAAATGTTTAATTGCTGTATTTACTGTACTAGGGACTAAATAAATAAGCACAGAATATAACTAAAATTCAGCCCCTAAGAGCTTACAATCAAAATAAGCAAGACAGATAGCAGTGGGAAGGGAGAGTGGGATCAGAGCCATAGACAGAAGAAATGCATAAGGACACACAGAATCCAGGTCTTCTGATTCCTAGTCCAGTGCCCTGTTCACTAGACCACACTGCCTCTTTAAGTGCCTCTGTCCGACATGCAGTATGGACAATCAACCAAGCACAACACAATTTGTTGTATACATACTACACAATTTTTTTAATGGGAATTTTGGCCATGAAATCTACAAACATTTTCAAGAAAATACTTTTATCAGCAGGATGCCAATACATCAAAATTGTAGGTAAAAATGAAACCATGATAAAAATGTGTGTGCTATCTACCTCATACAAAGTGATCACGCCATATGTTTGCACTGGCTCTCTCCACTGAAGAAAAATCTTCTCCTCAAAAGTACTTCCTTGGATTGATTCAAGTGGTACAGCACTTGGGACTAATGAAAAGGAAAGAACAGAAAAAAATACTGTTTTGGAAAATAGAATACAGAGATGCTCAAACAAACATTTACATTCTCTAGGCATGATACCAGTTCATGAGGTTTCAGTCGCCTGTTGAGCATAGCAGTTTATAGTCTGCAGGAACAAATACTCTTTGGCAAATTGTTAAACAACCACCCTTTTCTCTTCCCTTTCTCCCTGGCTATAATAGGGGTATAGATTACGTGCCTGTTAGGAAATAACAGTCACTATCTCTTCCCCATAGAAAGAAGCTAACACATTATCAATGAGATTTTCGATTGTTAATGGATGCAGCTGTTAAGGAAGAAGTATAAACATATGTGTCACTTGCAGAACACTACAGTCTAAAACAGAGAAGTGGCAGGAAACATAGGGCTTCTCTGGTAAAATGTCATTGATGGAAAAGGTAGGGAATTTGGCTTTTTTGCTAGAATTTAAGTGAGGTGTCTTGCTTACAAGTCAATTTTCCTCCTTAGGGTTTGTCTTCACTACAGTGGGGAGAGATCGATCTTGTGGCGATTGATTTATCGTGTCTCGTCAAGACGCGATAAATCGATCCCCAGCGGTGCCCCCGTCGACTCCGGAACTCCAGCTCGCCAAACGGCGCAAGCTGGAGTCGACAGTGGAGCGCGCTGCCGCCCGCCGCCGCAGTGAGGACGGCAGGTAAGTCGGCTGTAGATACGCCGATTTCAGGTACGTTATTAACGTAGCTGAAATTGCGGATCTACAGCCGATCCCCCGCACTAGTGAAGACCAGCCCTTAGTCACTATCCTGCAAATTTCCTAAACTAGAAATAGATGAAACATTCATCTATGACATATATAAATATACTGAGGTATAAAGCATATACTGTAGTAGTAGATTAAGGTACTGTAATTAGCCTACAGTGTACAGGTATAGCGCTGTCACACATGGTATTTGGTTTCAGAGTGGTAGCCATGTTGGTCTGTATCAGCAAAAACAACAAGGAATCCATGTGGCACTTTTAGAGACTAACAAATTTATTTGGGCATAAGCTTTCATGAGCTAAAACCCACTTCATCAGATGCATGGAGTGGAAAATACAGTAGGAGATATGTGTTCACAATAGATGAAAAGATGGGAGTTGCCTTACCAAGGGTGTGTGTGTGTCAGTGCTAACGAGATAATTCAATTAACAGTAGGATACCAAGGGAGGCAAAATCACTTTTGTAGTGATAATGAAATGGGCCATCAAACAGTTGACAAGAATGTGTGAGTAACAGTAGGGGGAAATTAGTATGGGGAAATTGCTTTTTGTAATGACCCATCCACTCCCAATCTTTATTCAGGCCTCATTTGATGGTGTCCAGTTTGCAAATTAATTCCAGTTCTGCAGTTTCTCACTGGAATCTGTTTTTGATTTTTTTAATTGAAGAATTGCCACTTTTAAGTCTGTTATTGAGTGACCAGAGAAATTAAAGTGTTCCCCTACTGGTTTTTGAATGTTTTTGAATCAGAAATTATAACATTAAAAAACCAGTAGGAGAACAGTAGGAGCGGATGGGTTATTACAAATGCTAATTTCCCCCTACTATGCTCTAAAACTTTAGTTAGTCTTTAAGGTGCCACAGGACTCTTTGTCACTTCTGCAATTCCAGACTAACACGGCTACCCCTCTTATTCTTTCCCCCTACTGTTACTCTCATCTTCTTGTCAACTGTTTGAAATGGGCCACCCTCATTACCACTACAAAAGTGATTTTTCCTCCCTTGGTATTCTACTTTTAATTGAATTATCTCATTAGCACTGACCCCTCCCACTTGGATAGGCAACTCTCATCTCTTCATGTACTGTGAATATATACCTCCTACTATATTTTCCACTCCATGCATCCGATGAAGTGGTTTTAGCCCATGAAAGCTTACGTCCAAATAAATCTGTTAGTCTTTAAGGTGCCACAAGGACTCCTCGTTGTTTTTACATAGTATTCGGACAGTGATGCTGGCTGTGATTAGGACTGAAGCCTTACAACAGAGTGGGCAGTAGGAAACAGTTATAATGACAATCTGAAGACATGGCATCTTTCTTAAGGCCTCTTATTACATGAGACACCCAAGACTGAAGAATCAGCATTATTAGAAGTGTCAGGTATCTAATATTGTCTCTTCTTACCTCTGCAATGGATTGCTTTCTCACTTGCCTTAGTAGAACCCCCAGAACACAGTATTCCGTGTAGGAAAATGCACACAGAATATACTCCTCTATTCAGCACGTTCACAGTCCAACCTAAAGTAGCTGTGCCAAGCACTGGCCAGATACATGAGGACTGAAGATGGAGGCTATGTACCCAATGGTTGAAATAATTTTTTTTCAGTTTTCCCTAACTGAGCAATAATGGGATAATTTGCTTAGCAATGGATCCCTTAGCTCCTCCCCAGCCATGGTCTAGCTATTCACTAATCCCTCCCATCCCTGAACACTTCCAGACTGGTAGCTTGTGTGGAACAGGACTCCACTCCGTGCAGGCTACCCCGTGCTTCCTCAAATCCATCCCTTACACAGAAGAACCGTGCAGGTTCTGCTGCCCAGATGGACTCTGAGACCACAGAAGAAGGTTTCTCAATTTGCTTGTCCCTATGTGATATGAACTGGCAAGACTACATCTATATCATGCTGACTTCAGTATGAGCAGCTCACTACCTGAAGCCTGCTGACAAAATGGAGGGAATTTGAGAAACTGATTAAGATCTGGAGTCAGAGTGACTGGGGAAAGACATTAGAACTACCACAAGGCTTGGCTAAATGATGAGTAAAGAAAGTCAGTATGACTATGTAACAGGGTACTGGCTAGGAGAACCAAGCCAGGCCCCTGTTAGCCCAGCTCCGGTTAAAAAGGCCATGCCCAAATTACCCAGTTATGCACCTGTGGGCCTGAGTAGCCAGCCTGCTATATAAAGCTGGCTGGCTGGCTGGCTGGAAGGAAGCGGGCAGGCGGGCAAGGGGCACTGGGTGGGGGCAAGTGGCTGTAGATCCCTGCTGGCTGGGGAAGCTAGCAGTTCCCCACGGTGTTGGTTTGTAGATGCATATAGTAGGTGGTGGGAATGGACACAAGCAATAAAAGAGCACAGGTGCATGCATTTTGGTTGGTCTCTGGGAGTTTTTGTGAAAGGACCGGCGAGGGCCCGGTTACAGACTACCATCTATAAATGTCCGAAGGGTGTAAACCCTAAGGAGAGGGATAAATTATGGTTTTGGGGGAGTTAATTAAGAGTAATGGGATTAAAGCAAGAAAAGGAAAATTTGAGATGACCCTATTTCTTAATTAATTAATTAATTAAATATATTGTGGAATACTCTCCCAAAGGAAATGGCAGAAGCCATTTCCATTGGGTCATTTAAAACTGAATTTGACTAAAAAATATGCTGTAAGGAATGGTCCTGTATTGGCAGGAATATGGACTAGAGGAGTATGTCTTTCTGGTAACTATATGTTCATATCATGGTAAATGTACATTCTGAAACGGTTTAAATTCTGTTTCCTCCGGTTCCTATCTTTGCCAAGGCATGCAGCAGTCAATAAAAATACATAGTATATTGTTTTGGCTTTTTTGGGGGCGGGGGGAATGGACGGACAGAGGTGGTCTGCAATAAATTAGTAGGGCTGGGGTCTTGGTTTTTAGGTTTAAGAAATTACCTTGATCTACACAAACCCTAAAACTTTCCTGATATAATTATATATATATATATTTTTGATTTAGTTTTGTAGGATCTGAATCTTGCAGTCTTCGGCTGTTGTTTCTAACTAAGAATATTTGGAAATGCCATTATATATATATATATATATATATATAGTTTTTTGTTCTTCATAATATGTAAAGTATCCTGTCTGAAAGAAAAAAAGGGCTTTACTTCAAGACAACAGAATAATTCATCCCTGAACAGCCACATTCTTTTGAGAAATAAGAGGACTTTTGCAATTCTGCAGTGAACAACCTGATTGGCCAGAAAAAATGTTTTAGTGTTCCTCTGTTAAAAGGCAAGCTATTCATATAAATGGAAATCATGTGTCTCTTTTAAAAATGCACCACAGAGCAGTACAATGATGATAATAATTTGGGCTAATGATATTTCTTGTGGCATTACATATGGATTTATACAGAGTAGTCACTAGAGCTTACTGCAAATGTCCATCTATCTCTCTCTATCCATTCCAGGGCCATGTTTTTAGAAATGTATTTGCAAAAAATGCATGCACAAATACTATAACAATACATAGAGTCATAATAATTACAGTCCTCATATGATACCAATGATTAAAAGAACAGTCTGAAAAACTCACTCAACCTTCGGTGCTGATTTTTAATAAGCCTTGGAATACTGGGTAAGTTCCAGAGAATTGGAAATCAATAAATGTTATGTTAATACTTAGAATGGGCAAACTGAATAATCTGGGTAACTTTAGGCTGGTAATCTTGAATAAATCATAGAATGGCTGACATGGGATATAATCAGTAAAGAATTAACAAATGTTACATAATTAATGCCAATCAACATAGTTTAATGGAAAATAGGGCTTGTCAAACACACATTATATAATTTTTGATGAGCTAACAAGTTTGGTTGATATAGATAACTATGTCATGTGCCTTTCATAAGTTTGATTAAAAAAACAGCACTATACAAAATCAACATAGCATATATTGAATAGCTAAAAACTGTTTAACTGGTAGATCTCAAAAATCATCATTGAATAGGGGTGTTTCCAGTGGAGTCTTAAAGGTATTTGTTCCTGGCGCAATTCAATACCAGTAGTTGTTTTTAATGTTTATAATGATCTCAAAAAAATTAAAAAATCATTGCATTACAAATTTGCAGATGGCTCTCAGATCGTGTGGTAAATAATGATAGGACAGATCAGTTAAACAAAGCTTTCTGGGTCACTTGCCAAATTGCATTTTAACACGGCCCAAAACAAGGTTATACATCTAGGAACAAAGAATGCAGGTCACCCTTATAGGGTGCAAGACTATATCCTGGAGTACGGTGACACTGAAAATAATGTAGGAGTTATGGTGGATAACAGTTGAACATGAGCTGCCAATGGCATGCTGTAGCAAAGAGAATTAATGCAATCCCTGGATGTAAGCAGGGTAATATCAAGTAGGATTAAGGAGATGGTATTACCTCTGCCCAGGGCATTAGCAAGACTGTTATGTCCAATTCTGGTGTCTACATTTCAAAGAGGATGTTGAAAAATTGGAAAACGTTCAGAAAAGAGGTTTAAAAATTATTTTGAGATCTGGAGAACATTCCTCATAATGAGAAACAAGAAAATCTCTTTAGTTTATCAAATAAAAGATAGAGAATTGATTGATCATGGTATATAAGTGCCCATATTGAAGAGATTTCTGTTAGTAATCTAGCAGAAAAAGGGTATAATGAGATCTAATGGTTGGAAGCTGAATATATTTTTAAATATATTTGTTCAAAGTAGTAAAATGTAAAAACTCACCATCTTCATCAGTTTGTACTACAAGTTCTTGGCTTTCCTTTCGTCCTTCTGGATTCATGAGAACCAGTTTTACACTGACATTTGTGTAGGGTGATAGATTGGTAATTGTGTGCTGTGGGTGTGAACTTTCCGTATCCCAGCTTACTTCCTCTCTGACTTGCTCTTGTCCTCCAGCTTGGTAGCGGTAATGGACCGTGAGGTTATATCGATGGCAACGTGTTACATTGTATCCAAATGGCTCCCAATGAATAGTGATTTGCCGCGATTTGATCTCCACAACCTCTAGTTTTCGTGGCCCACGCATGGGATCTGTAAAAATATCCATAAGATTCTGATGTACTATTTGCATATGTTTCAGTCTAAAAGAAGAAACTGATGCACAGTTCTGTATTACATTCTTGTGAATATATACACCTCTGTGACAATGTGAAAGGAGAATACAAACAGATCTGATGATTATATTTTGATTTTTTTAAATCAAAGCAATCATTGATCACAGAAGGGAGAAGTATCTTTGATAAAGAAAACAAGAGAAGATACAATAAAAGATAGATAAAAAGAAAAAGTATAACAAAAACCTTTAAATACATGTTTAAATGGAAAGATGAAAATTGTGAAACAAATGTTAATAAAGAACCTCTATGATGTCAAATTGCCTTTACAGAATTTAGAAGTATGTTTGTTAATACATTCACTTTCTTATATATGTACTACTCCTTATAAAGTAAGAAAGACATTGAAAAGTAAAGCAAATACATAAAGCAGAAGGTAATTTTAAACAGAAACTTTCCAGTAAATGACAATCTTCTCCCCAAGGAGAGTTTTTATACAGAAAAACATTGATTTTTAAAAGTAATTTCTTTATTTGTCTCTCTTTTTTCTATCAGTTAGACAGAATGCAAATAATCAACGGGCAATCTGGTTAGGACCGAAGCTAATACTCCTAGGTCTTGCAAATATGCAGTAGTTTCTTTAATGATCACAAGGAGTCAAAGCTTTGGTTTTATAGCTCATCCAAAAGATGGCAAATCAAGCAGCACAATATACCATTTTAGGACACTTGTTCAGTAAAGATTCAGAAGGAAAACATATGAAACCTGAGTCACACACCTGGGTGTTCCCTTGGGTCTCCAAACTAGCATCTTGATAAGACCAACCTTCCTTAGCTTATATCTGACAAAATCGTAGCCCAGGGATATAGGGCTGCATGCAAAGCAGAAGACTAGTTGCTACTTGCTCAAAGGATGCTGCTTAGAGAATCAACACTCTCTCTACTCACACTAGCACAAGCAATGAGAGACTGGGATGGGAGATGAACCCAAATTTCCAGCACAGAACAGCACTATGCTAGCCTGCACTTGTCCTTCATTTTTAGTGAATTAACTATGTATGCAAAACACGTCATTAGTGGAGCTATTACACATATTTAGCAACCACCTTTTTTTTCATTTTGGAGCCCTCGACAAGATTAAAGCCAATGTCTAGCTTTATCTATTGCTTCACTAGTTAAATGCTCAGAAGAGTTTTAATGAGCTAGAAACCTCTCATACATACACAAATTAATATGCATCTTCCCTCTCTTATGTTTATTAATCAACATGTCTTCACCAAGAATGTTCTAAACACTTTCCTCAAAATTTCATCACTTTTACCTGTTAATAAGATCCCTGCATGCTTAATATATTTCTTCAAAGATATTATTCATCTCTACCTTAACTCCTAGAAGAAAAGGTGTTAAGACATTGCATGCACTCTGTATAACCTACAAAGATTTTAATATTTTTCCTTCATGCTTTTTATTGCTGTGAAAAAATGAATAACCCCTGCTCCCTTTAAATCTTTTAGACATTCATTTATTAATTGCTGATGAACTACATAGTCTTGACTGGCTTTGCAGAATATTTTTAAATGTAGTCAACCATTGCACTGCATTTGTCAACTGGCAATCAGACACCAGAATGAATTTAAATAAATAATACATTACCCCACATCCAGTAACTAGACTCATTGGGCCAAGTCCTCAGTTGGTATAACCTGGTATGACTCTATTCACTTCACTCAGTGACTAAGGTCATTTACTCCAGCTATGAATTTGGACCATTGGGTTTAAGTTTGTACGCTACCACATTAAGACTAGTGAGAAGTAGCCCCCACCCACAATTTTTTTTTCAGTCTGGACAAGCCCCAAAGAGTTTGAACATTTTGCTAAACTTTTACATCTACTCCTAAGAAAAGGTTCTCTTCTCTTAATTCATATCTCAGTTTCCAGCATTTTGATTCAGATTGGGCTGGAAATACTGAAAGAACAGCATTTCTTCTGACATTTTGGAACTTCTACTGCCATTTGTGGTTGGAATGAACTAAGTGCACATAATAGGTATGAAACACTAGAAGAAAATGCTTATTAGAACTTTTTGAATACCAAAGGAAACTAGAATTTGGTTTCACTTTGTGTTTTAATCAAAACATTTTTCAGTTATTAAAAATGTGGAAAGGATACAGTGGTCAAAGGCAACAGCTACTCTGTCAAAAGATCCAAAAATGAGCCTCTGTCTCACCAAGAGGTAGTTGCTAAGCTAATTTGGAAGTGCCATACCTTGTATATACCTAAAGTAACATTTCATTGATTTGGTATTAATGCCTAAAGCACAGCACATGGCTTCCAATAATGTGGAAGTGTGTTCACTTTATCCTTTGGATATCTGAAGTAACAGATATTCATGGTACTAAGGGTATGGCTATACTATCCGCCGAATCAATGTATCGGGGATCAATTTATCGCATCTCAACTAGACACGATACATCGATCCCCGAATGCGCTCCCCATTGACTCTGGAACTCCCGCTCCGCAAGAGGAGTAAGTGAGGTTGACGGGGGAGTTGTCACGGTCAACTCACTGCCGTGAGGACCGCCAGGTAAGTCGAAGTAAGATACTTCATATCTTAGTTCAACCCTCCCCACTCTCTCCCAGTGTAGCCCAGGCCTAAGATAATGACTGCTGCACCTTGGTGCAGTAACCCAAGAGGAATCAGGGTATGAATTTTGCTGCTATTTTGTAAAACTGAGATTCAACTTCATTGAGATTTTATGATAATCCTATCTTTGTTTTAGTTTTCAATAGGATATTTACATTCAGTTTTTCTAATTGGTCAATTTCCAACTTTAAATGAAGTGAAACAGCACGAATTAGAAATTCAATAGTGACATTTGCCTTTGTGCTCTTGAGAGCTGCATTGATGATCCCTGCAGCACATGAAGGCCGTTGTCCTAGAACTACACTGTATTGCATAAATTGACAACTTCATAACTCTCAGCACTAATTAGAATTCAAACCACATTTCTTAGACTAGAAGACAAATACATTATTTCCAACATAAGGTTTACATGCCATTATTATAATTTTATATGAAACATATAAATCTCATAGGGTTAGGTAATAGGGTAATTAATTATAGTTTCACAAACAGAAGACTACAACTAATTGCTAAGCATTTGTTTTCTTCGCACTTGGTAAAACTCTTCTTGTGGAGATTACAAAGCTAGACACTTCTACTCACTCTGCATCTCCCTGGATGAACTGACATTTTATTGTTCCTCAGTATTCTGGCTATTATGATAGGCCCCATTGACATGAATCATGAGGCCAGCTGCGACAATCTGGGTCTACTGACTCATGTTAAGAGAGTAGGATTGCTTCCCTAAGGAGTGCACTATCTGTCATGCCTGAAGCTTAGTCAGGTAGTTCTTACCAATTCCCCTGATGGTGCCTGCAGCATTTTTCATACTGCTCTCTTTCTGCCAGTTTCAGCTGGGTATCAAGCAGTGAAGTCTGACAGTTGCAGCTCTGACCTGAGGGACCAGCAAGCCCAGCTCTAGCCCCTGGCAGTTTAGCATCCTATTTAATCAGTGATCCTAGAGGGTCTTCTACATTCAGCTCCGTTTTCCTGAGAATATGGAGCAGAAACTGACTGATAGGATCAATTTCCAGTTCAGGTTCAATTCACTGCTCATTTCTCTGGAACTTCAAACTTTACCTCCTTTTACAGAAACTGTACTTTGGCTCTACTGAAAGGAGGACAGGAGACTCTTGATATGGATTTAATCAGAACACAACTTTATTATTAGATACTGAGACTACCTGGCAGATAAAAGTGTGGAGTGCAGGCTACTCCATGTTCATTCAATAGCTGTCCAGGGGCTTCCACAGCCTCCCACCCCCTTCAGTTTTTTCAATCAGGTGCCCCAGCCAACCCATGTCTGGGAGCTGACCATCGACGCCCCGTGCCACCTCCCTTGTAGAAGATTTAAGGTGGGCTATAAGAATGGAGACATTGGATCTTTGCCGTACCATTCATAGAAGCCTCATCCCCCTGCCTCCTGTTCTGTTCCTTTAACCAGCACCTCCTTTGAAAGTTCTTTACCAGGCCATTTATCTGGTCACTGGATGCCTTCCCTAAGGAATACCTGCAACGAGACATCTGCCCCACTCTTGCAAACTAAGTTGCAACTTATAGCTTAATCCCCTTTCCTCCTCACCATAAGAACTCCTCCTTGAAACCCACTGTGGGGAAGGCGAACCCCGCCCCCCTGCCCTTGCTCTACCAAGGCCAATCTGGTGGTGAGGGAAAAATTCCTTCCCAGACCCCCTAAAAAGGGGTGACAAGTGCAATGCCCACAGCAGGTCCTAACTAAACCTTGCATTTTCTACCTCAAGGGGAGGAAGGGTGGGTGCTGCTTTGCCTGCTGCATGGATGAAGGGGCTGCTAATGCCCAGATTTGCCCCTCTTAAAGCCTTCTGTACTTACATTGCCACGGGATGAGTCAGCATCACCGCACTGACCCCCCACCCACCTTTGTGCATCAGCCTCTAAATCCTCTCCCCCGTCCCCCTGCAAAGCACTGCTACCTTCCTCTGGCAAGCCCAGACAATGTCCCCCACCATTAAGGTGCAGCGGAGTCATTTTCAGTAACAGAGAAATACATTTATCTGTAATTTTAGGATTCTGTCACTGAACTACGGCTCATGCTGCAAGGTTTCCATGTCATCATGGACTTTAGAGGCCTATTGAAATAAAAGAATAGAAAAGCAAATGGTATGGTAATTTTCCACAATACCGCTATAGTCCAACACCAAATGGGATTTAAACAGATACTAATACATCTTAAACAGATATATTTGAGAAAGAGTCAGTTAAATAATTTAATAAACTTGTGTTCAGACTGGCATTCGCTGGGGAAGTAAAGGGGCCATTGGAATTACATTTGTCAATCAGGGAACCTTCTGGAAAATTCTGTCACTCACCGGTAGCCAAAAACACACCTGATTTCGTTTGCAACAGTTGAGGCATGAGTGGCGTGTGTTGGTGCTGTGAGGAGTGGAATAATGGCTGGGTTTGTATTATTTTGTTTCTTGTTTTTCTTGGCTTGTTACTTTTTACATGAAGGAGATGGGGAATGGGTTGCTGGATTTATATTCTTAATCAAGAGCACCTGATACACAATAGGCACTTGCTATTTTTTAATCACTTTTAGACTATATAAGCAAAAAAATCACCCTTATTATCTTTAAGCTTCCTTTCAATGAATGCCCTTACTCTTCAAACAAACCAGGGGGAAAGCTCCCATGCAGCGAGAAATGATGGTCTTACAGTGAGGCACAGGAATAGGATTCTGGAGTCCCTGCCTTTTCCAGAGACTCCCTGAATAAATGTGAACAAGTCACTCATGGTATGACTACACTGCAATTATACACCCATGGTTGGCTTGTGCCAGCTGATTAGGGCTCACAGGACCTAGAGTAAGGAGCTGTTTAACTGAGATGTAGAAGTTCACACTCAGGCTCTTGGATCCTGCAAGGAGGGAGTGTCCAAGAGCTTGGGCTGCAAACCAAGCCCTAATGTCTACATGAAATTAAGTGGCCCCTTCGCCCAAGCACCGCAAGCCTGACTCAGTTGGTACTGGCCAGCTGTGGGCTTTTTATCGCAGTCTAGATATATCCTTAATGTCTCGGTGCCTCAGTTCCCTACCTGTAACATAGGGGAGGGGGAAAATAAAGCTTCCCTGGTTATCAGAGGGTGCTGAGCATAATTTTATGAACCTTTCTATGGCACTCAGATACTAGACTTCTGGGGGCGAGGGGGAAGAGATAAGCAGAGACCCACTTTGTTCCTGAATTGATCCTGCAAGCTGCTGCTCACTGCGGCCTGATCTAGGAACACACTTAAGCAGGTGCTTCACTTTAAACATGGGACTATTCATATGTTTAACTTGAAGTACATCTTCTAAGGGCTTGCTCTGCATCACTGAAGCCAATGGGATTTTGCCACTGACTTCAATGAGATGAGGCTCTTAAGTTTTTTGCTGGATCTGGGCCACATTGTAGTCATGAAGATGATTGCTAAGTAGAGATGGAGATTTCACAATTCTCTTCAGATAAACTGAACAAGCTAAATAAAAAGATTAAAATAAACAGATTCTAATAATGAAACTCATACTCTTTACCCTGCATACAGGGATACAATAGGCAGTGGGATAGGGTATATTTCCTGAAACAATTGCTAAAATGTAGCAACTTCTTTTTCTTTTCTTTCTTTCTTTCTTTCTCACAAAGTCTCAATTTTTATGAGGAGTCTCAAACTCTGTGGTCAACAGCAAGGACTGAATTACTCCGTCTGGGCTGCTGCTTTAAGCGGCATGGTAAGAGAGTTGGGAGGTTGGATAAGAGGCATGGAGTCCCGGGGGGCAGTCACGGGACAGGGAGCAGAAGGCATTGGGTGAAGTCCTGGGGAGCAGTTAGGATGAGGGGTTTCGGGAGGGAAGCGATCGGGGACAAGGAGCAGGGGGGCTTAGGTAGTGGGTGGGGTCCCAGGATGGTTAGAGGTGGGGAGTCTCTGGAGGGGCAGTCAGGGGACAAGGAGCTGGGGGTCTTAGATAGGAGGTGGAGTCCTGGGGTACATGGTTAGGAGTTGGGAGTCTCTGGAGAGCGTGGTCAGGGGACAAGGAGCGGGGTGGGGGGGCTGGATGGGCTGGGGATTTTGAGGGAGACAACAGGGGGTGGGAAGTGGGTGGGGTTTAGATAGGGGGCGGGGACAAGGTGTTTGGGGAGGCACAGCCTTCCCTACCTGGCCCTCCATACAATTTTGCAACCCCGATGTGGCCCTCCAGCCAAAATGCTTGCCCACCCCTACTCTAATCTGACTTTTTCTAATTTGTACATGCTTGAAAAGGATAATGTTTGAAGTTATTTACAAACCTGCGAAAATGGTTTCATGAAAGACCACATTCAACTGTGATGGACTGATTGTTATACTGTAATTATTCTTGTGTGTGTTCATCAACATGACTCCTTTGTTTAAAACAGTACATGATTTAACAGCTCTTACAATGAAACACCTGGGTTTTCTCACCCTTTGAATCTGCCAAGGAAGCTCAGAGAATGCAGGACAGGAAATGAAATAATGTACCATATCTTTAGCTGGTATAAACTGGCATAGCTTTATTTAGTTCAATAGAAATACACCACTATTACAAGAGCTGAATATCTGGCCATGGGTTTCAATTCTGCAAACTCATGTGAACAGTACTTACAAAAGAAGTCACTTAAGGATTTGCAGGATCTAGTCATTAATTTACAAGACTTACTGTTATTTAATCTCAGACATTTTATAATAGGATTTTAATAGTATGGATAGAATGAGTGCTACCTTAAAGACGTTAATTAGTGTCTTTTATTTTCAGAGACCAGGAACATCAAATGTAGTGCCAGTCTTCTGTACAAATCACATTTTCCCTTTCTTTCAACTAGGATTATTTTGCCAAAATGTAAAGAACAAAATCTGACAATTCCTCTTTCAAACCTATTTTATCCCCTCTGTCTTCACCACTTAACCTTCACCATGGTTTCTCCAGTTACAAGGATTTCTGTTATTCCATCCCCTGTTACAGCTTCCTTGGAAAGTGTGGGAAAGTGATATTACACTGTCCTTCATCTCTATGACATGACCATTCTTCAGTGTTCCCTGACATGAGTTTTAAAGTCTGCTAACATCTCTGAATGCTATGAATCTCTAATGCTGAATCTCATAAGGAGCAAAAAAGATGGACTGATGATTTAGCAAAATAACTAGCAGCGGTTACTTGTCTCTTTTTGTTATTCCACAGTACAGTAAAAACTATTCCCAAACTCACAATTCCAGATAAAGTTTTGTGTCAAAAGGACACACCTCCCTGACACAGCAAATCATTCTGTGTTAGTGAACATCATCTATGACTTTTACCAATCCCATTATTGTGTGTTTCTACATACCATGGTTATGTCAACATTTCCCCACCAGAAGGCACAAAAATCACTGGGACTCAATCCATAACACAGAAGCAAGAGCCTCATTTTACTTCTTATACATGCCCATAAAAAGTATTGCTTCAAATATTCTAGCTTCAGAGCTCTGGAAGAAATGAAGTCATTGTCCTTTCCTCCTGCTTTAATGCCAAGTGCCTCACTTTCACAATGCTCTTGAATACTCCCCATAGCGGGTCCCTGGGCAGCTCTTACTACTGCCAGGCTCTGGCTTCTGGCCTGGCCAGCACCTCAAGGGTGAGGAGGAGGAGCAGGGCCTTGTGACGATGAGGGGGCTTAGGAAGATGTGGGCACTGCCTCTGAGCCTTGCGTAGGTGTGGAGCGGCGCTACAGGTAATCCATGACAACGCTGTTCCAGACTCATTCAGACCGGGACTGGGATTTGAACTCTGCATTTTGGGACTGTCCTGCCCCATTCAGGATGGATGGTCATCCTACTGAGAGGAGGCCTGTGTTATGGGAGTATCCCTCTCTGCTAGGGACTCTTGCTACATTTGGGAAGGCAGGAACTCACTCAGGAATCATTCCCAAACACAGAACTATACCAACACCTTTATTAGCATGGACAGATGCTCCGTGACCATTGGGAAAACAAATGAACAAACTAGTTAATGGGAGTATGGCATAAATCAAAAATGCCTCAAACGAATTGTCTCTTCATCAGTCATAAACAGTCTTGACAGTTCCTCCAGCTGTGGCTCCTCAGCTCTCCATTAGGGTACCTCCTTCCTTTTGAGTAGTGGCTGATTCTAACTTGCAGGGCAGCCTCATAAAGACTACATGCTCAGGCTTCTCCCTGGGACAATGCCTCATCTCAAGCTCAGACTCTTATCCTGCTTTGTCCTTGTAGCAGCAGCACTTCTCTCACTCTTCCTGCAACCCACACAATCTCTTCTCAAAGCAGCAATCCCATCCTCCAGTTGAAATAGAGTTGGCAGCCGGAAGCAGGGGCGGGATTTCCTTCCAGATCTCTAGCTGACCAGGGCTCTGTGGAAGCAGAGGCGAGCTCCTCCTGTCTGCCCATCCCATAGGACAACACTGCTGCTGATGCAGGGACTCTATGCTGGGGAGCAAGAAATCATCCCTGCAATATATTCCTACATCTGCCACCAAAATGATCTACAAACATCAGTTAGTTATACCGCTACTACACTGTATGATGTAACAAAATATGATTACTCCTAGTTGATATACAAGGAAATGCAGGCTCGGAGATACTAAATGATTTGCTCAACATCACAAAGCTTGACTGTTTCAGAACAAGGATCAGAACGCTCTCCCCACCAGAATTTAGTACCTCACACAGGCTTCTTTCGGTATATATCCAGGACTGGCCAGTCCCAAAATCTGGGGATAGAAAGTATGGCAAAATACACACTTGTGGCTCAGCCAAACCAACTGAAAAAATAAGTAAAATTCATAAAGTAAGAGCCAACTGGAATCTTCACTTATTATGCCTGAGAACTGATCTTTGAGATTTGAAAGAGTTTTAACAATAAAGTTTTTAAAACATTTATTATCACAAGGTTCTCCAATTCTTTTCTCCAACCTGGACTAGAAGCATTAATGCAGACATACCACAAGAAGGACTCTTCTTGAAGTACTGTATGTTTAGCTTGCCAAGAAGCTGGCATCCAGGAGTCCAGGAAATCTGATGACAAAATCGTGGTCTCCCCAAAGTGTCTAGCCATGTATAGAAGGCCCATTCGAGATGCATAATAAGCATCCAAGCTTCTGAGATTTCCCTTTACTAAAAAAACCCAAACAGATGTTATATCTGAATGGAGCTATCTAAAAATACAACACCAAAATTGTTCAATACAGAGAGACATGAAAGAGTGAAAAAATCCCAGCAACAAAGAGCTTTTCTAACTTTTTTCCTCTCACATCCTCCAACTCATGGCTGCACATATCCCAAGGCATGTGTCCTCCAGGCTGAAATTCGCAGTCGTAAAATATTGGTGTACTCATCAGTAATTCCCTTTTTTAAGTCAGCAGTATTTTCATATATGTCATTTCTTTTCAGTGTGTTCTTCCATCAGATATCTACTGATTTTGATGAAGACTTTTTAGTCTATAGGAGAATTTAAATATGAACCAAAGCCAAGTGATTCTAATATTTATTTAGTTATTGACATTATATAATGATATTTTAGAGAGTGACTCATTTAAATTCTAATGTATTTTAATAAAGAATGAAAGAAAAACATCATTCAATATATTTTTCTCAAATTACCTCCATTGCTTGATTGCTCTTCTACAATCAAAATCAGGTTTTAACTATGCATGATACAAACAAGATTACATTTTGAATCTGTAACAGAGAATTTAGCTGCTTGTTTAAAATGACATACCTAGCTATTCAGTAATCACTTTATAATAACCCCTTTCATTTCCAAATCTGCATAGACATCAGCCAGTAGTGAGGAGAATGCTGCAATGGTTTTTACAAGTACACATTAGTTTTACATTTCATGACAAGCTAATTCTAGAGAGTTCGAATGACAGACAAGCATGTGCTCTTATGGTTTTCTTTCTTTCTCTTGAAGGAAACAGGCATCTAACTGATAATGAAAAATAAAGGAGTGCAGACATATACTTTTCACTTCACACATGTCAGTGACAATTTACCTCAAATGCACCCCTGGTGCCATGATGAATACGCAAATCAATAAGAAATAAAAAGGCTCTGATAATTCTCTCTCAGCACAAATTAGGAAGAACTACTATAGCACAAAGGCAACTACACTGCTCAAGTACATACTTACATAGTATGACTGTCAAGTCTTCAGTGGAGATTTGGCTCAGGTAAACTGCCATAAACTAACTGAAATCAATTGAGCTACTAGCCAAAGATCTGGCCATTTGGGGTGAAACTCTGTTGACTGACAAATATTGGATTAAGGCTTTTGGCAAATCAGAGATAGAAATAAAGAAACCACCATTCAAGTTATACTAGAGATGATGCAGGCCCTGAGTTCATAATTATGAAAGCCATTCACGCCCTGCTAGTGCGCACTCATTAGGCACACATCTTTAAACTTACCACATGTTAAGGAATACTGAGAACACGCATGGGCCGACATACGCTGTTTTATAAAGTTCATATTACACCATCCAAAGGGCACAGTAAGATGGAAATGGCTCATACATACTTATACTATTGCATGATATGGACACTAACAGTAAATAAATCAAAGTGCTATGCTAATACTCAATATTAACAATAAAGAATGCACATTGCATCTGAAGGTGAAAGACTTAATATTGCACTCTCAATTAATCAACAGAAAAACTTGATTTCAGTTAATTATTACAGCGGTGATTGTTTGAAGGGATTAAACTTTAAGGTACAACATTTCAAATTACTATGAAAATCACCTGAAACAAATTATAAGTACTGGTGTAAATGAGTTTGGCTTTTGGCTGTGCAGAGGCACAGAGGTGGTTAATTGTGCAAAAATGAAAGGGAGAGGCTGTTTCATACATCAGTCAGATGATGATGTAGCAGGAAGTTCTAGCTATGACTGCAGTCTGATGCTACCCACAAACTAAATTAATTCAGAGCTGTTATCCACAGCAAAGTTAGTTAAATTGGGGATTTAAGACAGGACTTCATTGAACCTAAGTGACAGGACTGCATGGTCATATAAATCTATGTAAAAGAGAAAATGCCACCAATTAATGCTACTCATATAGGAAGAATATTTAAAATTCTTCTAATCTAATATGTGCAATCAACCTTAACCAAGAGATATAGAATGATATCAGCTTTGACAAATAACTCTCAAACAGATAAAACTGATAAATGAATAGGATTTTCTGGCTCAACTGATAAAAGAAACTCTTAGCTTTAAAATATATGTCACAAGTGAACAGAACATTCTTTCTTTCCCTACTACGTAATTATATATGAACTGTTTTAAGCATCTAGATACAAGATAAAATGAGAGAGAATTACTGTAGGATTCTGAAAAATATGAGATTAAAAATAACTCCATTCCATTCACTACATAGCAAAGGCTCTTTCCCCACAATGACTTACATTTTAAATGTATTTATTTATTGGGGTTAGGAGCTTCCGAGACTCAGAGCACTAAGGTTCTCTTACACTTTACACCTTTTGCCTCCCCGACATCTCATCCTCTGGAAGGGCTGGACTTGACTTCTTCTGGGGCCTATCAACAAAGAGCATATATTTGCCAGAGGGTTATTAGCTACAGACTAATGAAAGGTGGTATCCCTCCCCTCATCTCAAGACTACCACTAGGATGACATTGTCTTTGAAGCATGCTGAGCCCTTAATGAAAGCAGGAGTAAGACTATGATCTGAAGTGTTGAACTCTGTCTCTTCACTCAGGCCAGCTCATTTGAGAAGAGTATTTTTTTTCGCATTTTTATGAAAACAAAACACGTATTTTTGCTATTTTATCTGGAATATTTATAATGCTTAAGCTATTTTAATTAAATTAAATTTAAAATAAAATTAACATGAACATTAATTCCTTTTAAAATTAATTTTTAAATTTTCTTCCCTTACCTTCTGTGTATCAGACCACTTGTTACAAAAAAGAGAATTTGTGGATGATTTTTCCCATCCCATTTTTAGCGCAGCATTGCTGACTCCAAGGAGTCAAAAATGATGCATCAGTCCTTGAAAAATCATAGCTTAAAAATAATAAACTTTTTAAAAAAATTACATTTGGGGTTTTGGGATGTTTTTGCCTTCTGGTGATGAGCCTTTAAAGGGTCACATTTTCAAGATTTTCTCCACAACCATGGTGGCCAGAAACTTTCTTATTTAAAATAATGAAAGTTGAGATTCCCATATAATCACATCACTCTAGGGGAATATCTATATTGCAATAAAATACCCGCGTCACTGCCAAAGCTGGCCTGGGCCAACTCACTCATACTTGCGGGCCTCAGGCTGCAGGACTAAAAATTACAGTGTAGACATTCGGGCATGGATTACAACCCAGGGTCTGACTTCCGGTCAGTGGGGTGAGTCTCAGACTCCAGTCTGAGCCCAAACATCTACACTGCTATTTTTAGTTCTGCAGCCTGAGCCCTGAGAGCCTGGGTCAATTGACCAGGCTCTGAGACTCACTGTCATGGGATTTTTATTACAGTGTTGACGTATTGTAGGAGTTGGGACTTTAAGAAAAACACCAAAATACTAAGACTCATGATAAAATTGTGAGAGTTGGTAATATCAAAATAGTGTTCACAAAGGAATGTGAAGATAGATGAAAATAAGCTTATTTTAACGTGAAGTGTGTCACTGTTAGGTAATGCCCTTCTTGTCCTGCACTCTCAGTCTTGAACCTGTGTTGTTTATTTCCTACCTAGTGGTGTAAGATGAATATTTATTACGACCAAATATCCCCTAGATGCCTGAAACCATCGCTGCTCAAATCTCTGCAGGTCACATTGCAGTTGGTTATGTCCTCTTGTGTGTTTTCTACACTTCCAAATGTAGTGTTGTCAAATAAATTGAACAATGGTTGGATTTATTCTAGAACCACACCTGACAGAGAAAGACATGAAGCAGCCGTAGAAGATTCAGAAAAGTGGGGGTGAATGGGTATACACTCAGTTGTTAAAAAGGAAAAAAAAATAGCTGGAAGCCTCAAAGGAGGAAAGAAGCCAGGTCTGGGTTACAGTGGCAGAAAGTTTAATAGCTTGAAGATTGACAGATGCTTTACCATTATGATAAAAGCAGTTCCAGGTTGACCAAAAGCCCTGCACAGTTTGATGAAAAGGTGAAAGGGGAGACTAGTGCACAGCCTCCAAGGTTTGACTGGTGTAGTGGAGCTACTGGACTGTATATGAAAGTGGTTACATAATGCTGGCAACTGTCTGATTGTATCATCAGTGACTCATGATCCAAAGTCCATTAAACTCTGTTTTTCTCAATTGAACTAAACTAATGGAAAGTAATTGCTATTCAGGAAAAGGCCACTTACAAAGTAATACAAAAACCAACACTTCACAAAAGGGGCTATTTTTATATTGCTCTATTTTCAATTATACATTGCTGACATCTGTTGCAAATTATTTTTTTTTCTTCTGCTATCAAAAGGTTTCTGATCACAGGCTTTCTCCTGCCTGCATAGGATATGTATGCAAGAATCATCCAGGCAAGAACTTCAAGATAATTGCTACAAATCTCTTTCAGGTGTAGTTCTGGAGTAAATCCAACCATTGTCAAAGTTTTACAGCATTTATTCATTAAAGCCTAGCATTCCTCTCCTAAACCTGGAACAACATTTCTATTTAAATTAAGATACAGGACTGGGAAGCACAAGGACTGAGTCTTTCCCCCAGTCTATGCAACAGCCCTGCCATATTTGAGAAATCACTTAATCAGTCAGTGTCTCGGTTTACTTATCTGTAGAAAGAGGATAAAATCTACTTACGCTATAGGGGAAACGAGAGGGTAAGTTAACATGTTTGTAAAGAGCACTGAAATCTTTAGATACAAGACAATATAGATGTGAAAGATATAACACTTTAATATTTCATATATATTATTTATACACACTGAATACATAATACACATTTGTCTGAAAAAAAAAATCCGTCAGATCATGAGCTGCAACTGAATAGTGCATAGTGCAGACAGAAGGCAGGTGGGCATAGGTGCTGTGTGGTGGCATCCAGTGTCCCAGTGAAAATCAAAGCAATCTGAAGGCTGCTCTAAACTTTGCTGGTTGCCAGCAATCCCAGGAGGCCTTTCTGGCTGCTTCAGGTCATTGTGAGGGGTATTTTGGCTATGTGCTCTTTTCACTCAGCAATAACCACAGCTCTGAAGGTGTAGGAACCAGCAGGGAGGCTCTATATCATCTGGGGATTCCTCTCTACAGCGGGATACTCTGAAGTGGCCGGATCAGACAGCTTTGCGCCACAGAGTGGCCAAGGATTTGGCCTATGATTTTTAAGAATTAAATTAAAGTATGATATCCCACGTATATCAAAAGGGGGAAAGTGTAATTTGTGAATAAGTATTTAATGTGAAACCGCACACAGTATGTACTGAAATTCCTGCTTGGGCAATATTGTACATAAGCTCTTATTTGTAATACAAAATTTTGCCATAGCTTCAAAGATTGGAGGGACTAGAAAAGCTTTAGCTTTTGCATTTGTAAAATGGTTCCAGAATACCTTATTATGGTCTTGTATCATCGTGATAATGCTTGTTTTTCTTCTCAGCAATTTATGTGCACGTTAGACTTGTGCAACTGGATTTAGTACACACATGCACACAAAGTCTACTTACTAGTCTATATGTAGCCAACATGAGGATGATGTTTTTGGACAACCAAACAACTGCTTTATGACAACAGAAACTTTAAAAATCTGCTATTAACAAAAATACATCTTTAAAAAAATACATTTGCAGGAACAAATAATTCCATAGAGCTACATTTCACCATAAATGTGACTATGATATTCATATAATCATTTTGCTAATAATCAATGGAGAAAACCTTAGCCTACATATTTATTGGGATTTTATGAACACTAGAGAGTCAGACGAGCAATTAAAGTTACTCGTACCAATGTTTACTTTGTTATATGAATTCTGAACTATATTAACTCTGTTCAATCTGTGTAACAGAATATATCGTTTGAAACAATTACAAATCTGATTGCTTAAAAAACAAAGTATTTAAACATCTAATATTGACAATGATGAACAAAATTATGACTACAATTTTGATCAGTTTCAACACCACAGGTGGTTTCAAAAACATGTAATGCTATATAAATATGTGTAAGCATCATTATTTGGATGAAGAGGAAATTAATCACCTTTTGCAGTAATGATGGTTCTTCTAGATGTGTCCCCCACATGGGTGCTCCACAACAGGTGGTAGCAATGTCCATTTACCCACACATGCGCTGTTCCCACTCGTACCCCATCAGAGCACAGGTCTAATGTTATACATTCCCAACTGCTGCTGAATGGGGTAAGTCAGTAACCAAATGCATGCAATGCATTGGTGAGCTGCAGCGATTGAGAGAAGTGTTCTGTTGATACCTCAGCCAACATCAAACTGATGTTTTGAGGTAGATGGTTGCGATGTAACCTGATGGGTCTTCAGATTTCTTTCTCTGAGACTCATAAAAACATAAGAACGGCCATACTGGGTCAGACCAATGGTCCATCTACCCCTGTATCCTGTCTTCCAACAGTGGCCAATGTCAGGCGCTTCGGAGGGAATGAACAGAATCATCAAGTGATCTATCCCTTGTCCCAGTTTCTGGAAAACAGATGCCAGGGACACCATCCCTGCCCATCCTGGCTAACAGCCACTGATGGACCTATCCTCCATGAATTTATTTCATTCTTTTTTAAACCGTTATAGTCTAGTCATATAAGTGCAGGATTTATGTTGAGGTTGTGGACTAAACTTTCTCTTTTGTTCAAGAGTACAAATTCCTAATGAGTGACCCTGGAATCTTTTAAGGGCATGGAGGGACATGTCAGTCTTCATGGCAAACAGTCTGATGCCTTCAAAGGGAAGGTTTTCTATAGCTATCTGCACTTCCTTAGGGAAGCCAGATAATGCAACCAAGACTCTCGTTGCATGACTACCACAGTGGAGATGGAGTGGGCTGCTGTGTCAGCTGCATTCAGGGCTGATTGAAGCACTGTTTTGAGAGTTCTTTTGAGTGCCAGAACTCTTGTGGTGCCAACTGACCTGGTGCTGATAGCGGTATGGAGGGATTCAGGGATTTCGCCTGTACTGAGCACTCCAGAACACTCTATTAGGGTGACCAGATATCCCAATTTTATAGGGAAAGTCCTGATTTTTGGGTCTTTTTCTTATATAGGCTATCACCTCCCCAGCCCGTCCCGATTTTTCACATTTGCTGTCTGGTCACCCTACTCTATATTGATGGTGCCGAAGGTATCCTTCGTACCTACAGCATCTTACATTGTGCTCCCTGCTCCTGTCCTTATCCATGGGCACCATTGGTTCAATGCCTATGCCCATCAGATCCTTAGATGCATCAATGGTATCTGCTACTAGGACCCCCGCGAGCTATGAGTACCATGCTTGGACAGTCTTGACAGTACTGACGATACTGAGTGTGCCAGCTATATTTTTTTGGCTTCTTTGGGGCTCACGCTGGAGTCTTACAGCTCTCTGTTTAGAAACCTTACATGAGGGCTCTGTGACTGATTTCTTCGACCCATAGTCCCTGGATATCAAAGGCCGTGGGGAAGATTAGCACCATCTGGGTGATTCCTGGCCCGGATCCAAGGAAGACAGAAGGGCTGCCTCCATCAGCATAATTTTCTGTCTCAGTTCCCTGACCTCCGTTTATGTTGTTGACAGAGACCCTAGTTCTGAGGAACATGGCTTCCTCAAGGCAACGTATATAATGAAAATGCTTATCCACCACAGGATTATCTCCTCACGTGAGAGGCACTTCTTGAAGCCTGTGAGCCGGGCATATCCCAGCAGGCATAGGGGTCCCCAACAAAGGAGAAAAATTAAGTTTTTTAAAAGAGAAAATAAAGAAAATAAAGGAGGAAGGAGATTAGCCCACTGTTAAAAATGTTAATGATGAGAGTAAAGGTAATGATCACAAACGGACTGCTAATAGCTCATCTCTAGCCAGGGGCAGTTGAGTAGGAACTAAGGGGGGTTCACCCATGTGCGCTGATTACCCTCTTGGCGCGGCATGAGGCAGGGAACAGCGCATGTGCAGGCCGAACAGACACTGCTACCAAAGTTGTCCAATTAGCAGTGCAGGGATGCAAACACACCTATAGCGGAGCATCCAGAGGGACACTACTTGAAGAATATTATTCTGTATTATGAATCAGAGAGGTAGCCGTGTCAGTCTGGATCTGCAGAAGTGACAGAGTCCTGTGGCACCTTGAAGACTAACATCCGACGAAGCATGCATCCGACGAAGTGGGTATTAGCCCACGAAAGCTTATGCTTCAATACTTTTGTTAGTCTTTAGGGTGCCACAGGACACTTTGTTGATTCTGTATTATATTTATCAACTCTGCTGTAAGACCCAGTCTTCTCTCTATGCTGGTTGTAACAGGGTCCATGACCTGCCTGGGGGCCTGCTTGCTGCCCCAAATACGGCTCAGAGAGACTTCAGGGTTGGGCAACACCCGTATCTTTATTTACTTAAGCTTATCCCACCACCAGTGTCTATCTATACATAAGCTTGGCAGGATTAGCGACCTCCTTTACAGGCAGAATCAGCCTTCAGCTAGGAGGCCTCCAGTTCCCTCCCTGACTGACTTCCTCCCTGGCTGCCCCCTTCCTCCTCCACCTGCCTTTATAGCCCTTGGCTTGTGAGGCTAGCAGGTGTTGACAATCCTCAGTCTGGCATCAGGCTTTTCCATCAGCCCAAATCCGTTTCCCTTGATTAGAGCTGACTGGGCAGGGGCTAATTAGGTGCTTTTGGCCCAGCCTGCTACATTGGAGAATATCTTCCACTAAGATCAATGGGATTCATGCAGAGAGAATGGGGGAGGTAGGTGGGGTATATTCCAAGCATTTAGGGACATAAGGTGCAGAATTAATTACAGAGATCTTGGTCACAATTCCATATTCAAGGCAGAATCTGAAATCTTTAGTTTAAAAAGAGCTTCCAACCTTTATTTGTAAAAAAAAATAAAATAAAAATCATTGAAATGGTAGGAAAAAACAGAGATTATAAACTTTGGGCGTTATTTTAATTTTTCATTGTGGTTTGATGAAAAATGAATTGATACAGTAATATCCAATAATATGGATTATAATATGGATATCAATAATGAATTGATACAGTAATATCCAATCATTGATACAGTAATAGCCAATCATCTGTTATTTCTGATAGAAACGAGAACTCTCAAGGCTGGTCTTTACTACTGTGGTAAATTGATCTAATCTGAGCAACTTCAGTTACGTGAATAACAGACACAGTGAGTTCACGCAGGGCTCTGTGTTGTGCATGCTCCCTGTACCCCAGGCACAAGAACCTCACCAGGTCAACCTGAATCTAAACCTATCAGTGATGGGGAAGTGGAGGATGACAGGATTTCCACTCATTAGACCTATAGTCTGGATGTACTGCTACTACTACTACTGTAGGTCAAATAGGTAAGAAAGACACATAATGCTCACAATTTCCCATCACATAACAAATCATCAGCAAGAAGTATCAGATCATTACATGTTACAGATTTTGCACATCACTATCTCACACTTTCATTCAGAAAGGAAAAGCTTCTATAATAGGGAAGGGTTTTTTTTTTTCACTTGCTTGCTTTTTTTTGCTTTTTTTTTAAATTAAAGGCTGCATATGTGACTATGAAGATTCTATCTTCAGATATGGGAAATCCAAAATGGGGCCCACAATATTTATTTTTCAGTTTATACTATTCACCTAGCATAAATCTCTAGATACATTTGCAATAGCAAGTTTAAAAACACATACACAAATTAATTACAAATGGCAGCTAGGAAGTATATGGCAGCTTCATAGTATCTATCACAATCCATACAGAAAAGGGTCTCCCTGGAATCCACATAAAATAAGGCTGTAATTCCATCCATGGCACCTGATGACATGAACAAATGACCCAAGTCTCATTCTTGTTGTTTATGATGTTTCTAGAACCTCTTGATGGAATTAAAACCATATTATTTACGGCTATGAATACATTATTCCTACAGTACGTAGAGCTGGCTATATTATTAGCAGAGTGGCTGTGAAATGCTGACATATTTTTCCTGTCAGCGCAAACAAACAAAATCTCTTCAAAGATACCAGTAGAAGTCCCTATTTTCTTTGACATAGTTTGCCCTTGATTTCAAATTTAAAAATGGCAAGTAGTTATTCTTTTCTTAATGTAAAGGTATTTCTAAAAACAGAAAAGGAGAAGACAGAAAAATGAATTTAGTGGACTGTAACAGAGACACTGTATATAGATACACAAAATATGCATATACACACACATATATATGCATATATAAAGGATGTACTACATATATATGTAAATATTTTACTCTTGCCTAAGGCACTGTTTGAAATGTCCCAGAAAATCAGCTTGTTTGAGCTTTCTCTATTCAACCAGCTGAGGAAGAATCAAGGAAGAGCATCTGAAATACTCCGGAGGTTATCTACCTACAACAGTGGCATACAGAGAGCTCCGTGTATTCAATGTAATACTCGGTAGTTTAAAAACAATTTATTACACACACACACATGCAATTATTAACTCAAAGTTAAATTTCCTAATTGTAATTCAGAACAAAAGAATGTGATCACATACATCACTAAAAAACAATGGGCCAGATCCTCAGTTGACCCAAATTGCTGTAGGTCTATTTAAGTCAATAGAACTACACTGATTTATACCAGTTGAGGATCCAGTCCATTAAAAAGAAAAGTAATCCAAAGAAACAATTCTGACCCCAACCTAACACTCTTGTGTTATTGGTTAAATGGTGTTTAATATTAAATGTAGGAATTAGTAGAGTTGTATATTTTTTCAGGTAGAGAAACTGAAAATGTAATGTATAGAACACTAGTTGCAAAAGTAGAGTTAAGCTAGTAGTATATTTGTGTGATACTTTGTACAACACTAACTGTTGCTGTGTTAATATAAAAGGCATCTTCTATGCTGTTGTACAAAATTTAAGATTAGAATATGCTGATGCACTAATTTTGTCTCCAAAATTAGGTGTATATAAAATAAAATTATGTTATTTGAAAATACCATAGCTATTATATAAATCACTACTTAGAGCAGCATGAGCTCCACAAGTAGTTCCTTAGTTCATGAAAAGACACGATGATTTTGTGTCTTGAAGTGGTAAAGGAAGGGCCCAGAAGAAATAATAATAATAATAAAAAGTTACTGAACAGGGACTAGGGGATTTACTAACCTTGAGATTAAAGCAGTTTATTTTTAATTGAAAACTAAATTTCCACAAAATATATTGAAAACAGGACCTCCTTGCTCCAAACCAAATGAACGGGCTTGATTTATTCAATTCTTTCTCAGAGCAGTTTCCTTATTGACAAGTAACCCCACTGAAGTAAATGGGACTATACATGTGAGAAAGCACTCTGCAGGATCTGGCCCCTAATCTGTTATATGCTGAATATTAAAATCATCCTGATGGTCCATCAGCAGCAGTTCGGGCTGGCTGTAATGGCTAGATGTAATGCTCCCAATCTCTGGAGAGGGAGGGTTAGTTAGCTCATGCCACAATCAGCATTTCACAAATGACTGTTTTTGCTATAAAGAATGTGATTTAACCATATCAGAAGGTAAGAGGGTGGAGTTTAGATAAGACCAGTGAGCTCAGATTCCAGACAGGACAGAAAACCGTCTTTCCTCTTAGAAAGGTTTGTAAGAGGTACCTGGTGACTGTATTTTCTGGAGAGAAAACGATAACTTATTTTTTTCGTCTCTCTAATCTGAAGACCGAATGGATGATCTCACTCACCCACTTCATATGCAAACAGAGATTAGCAAAGAGGTTTTTGCTTTGCTGCTGTAAATAGTCAATTTTTAAAGGCTGTTACTGAGGTAAAAAGCTTTTTTAATGGAGTATGTATGAAGTAAAGAACAGAGAAATCCTTTGGATAAAAGAAACTGCTCTCTGTTGTCTTTATGTCTTATCAACATCTGATAAAATACAGACAATTGTTTAGAAAGATTTTACTAATAACTGTTTTTATTAACTGAAATTCTTTTAGTTGCAGCAACAATGCAAATAATTCTGTCAAATGGCAAATGACTTGCCTAATGGAACACCCACAACCTCAAAAGCAGGGGAGCTTTGTCTGAACTGGCAGGAAAAAAGGGTAGTGGCTCCTTTAAAGATCCAGTTCTCCCCCTCCCCTCACCCCCACCATAAGAGTTGGAGGAAGGCATCACCTGAGCTTGGTGGCAGAGTGGTGAGGCTCAGTTAAGCCAATGGTCCCTGAGGACCCAGGGGAGGGTATATAAATCCTGTCTCTTGTGCTTGAGTCCCTTCTCACACACAATTAATAGCTCTTTCCCTTCCACCCCTGGAATCAGAGTAGGACCAGTTTTTCTGGTGTTGATGGCTGTGGTGGGGCAGCTGCTCCACCTCTATAAGAGATAGGGCTAGGGCAGGCCAGAGCGGCTACGTGGACCACCAATCAATCAGGGAGAGCCTGTGAGAGAGCCAATCAGGGCTGAGCAAGATGCAACCAACCACGGCCAGGCTCATCCCTATATAGAGGCTGTCCAGGAAGGGAGCAGTCAGTGACTCCCAGACCTTCAAGGGAGAAGGTTGGTCTCCTGAGGGAAGGAGACCAGCATCCTGGACAGCACAGTGTTGGGCAGGCTCGGGGGAGCATAGGAGAACTCCAGCCCAATACCTGCCAGGCTGTGGGCCCTGACAGAAAGGGCCTAGAGGGTGCAAGGGCCCAGAGGGGAAGTGGCCCAGGGAGAATAAATGAGCGAGAGGTGAGAAGGAGGGTAGGGAGGCTGCTGCTAGAGGGTCCCTGGGCCGGGACCCAGAGTAGCAGGTGGGCCTGGGTCCCCTACCTCCTTTCCCCTCACATTGCACCCAGCCGAAGAACTGCTTTGTTGGACTACAACGTGCCCCAGACGTGAGGGGCTAGACTATGGGTCACAGTTGGCCACTGAGGCAGGGATGACCAGAAGGACTGTTGGTAAAAGTCCCCCCACCCCCGCTCCCTCCCCTGGAAGTGGGTGAGGATGCACTAAGGGGCACTGCCAGAGGGAAGTGACCAGAAGCAGACGTCACCAAGTGGGGAGCAATGTGGGTCCGGATACCAGCAGGGAAACACTTGACAGATGGGACACCCCTCACCCCCCATTCGCTCACTCTCCCCCACCCTCATTGACTTTCACCAGGCTAGGGCAGGGGGTTAGGGTGTGGGAATAGATGAAAGCTACGGTTGGGGGTGTGGGCTCTGGGGTGAGGACAGGCATGATGAGTTTAGGGTACAGGAAGGGGGGTAGAGCTGGGGCAGGGGGTTGTGATGCAGGCTCTGGGATTCAGTTTGGGTGCAGGAGGTGGCTCAGGGCTGGGCCAGGGGGATAGGGTGTGGGAGGGTAGTCTCCGGCCAGACGGTACTTACCTCAGATGGCTGCTAGACAGTGGCACAGTGGAACTAAGGCAAACTCCCTGCCTGCCCTGCCTCCGCATAGCTCCCGGAAGTGGCCAGCATGTCCGACTCCTAGGTGCCAGGGCCAGGGATCTCTGCACATTGCCCACGATCACAGACACCGGCTCCACAGCTCCCACTGGCCATGGTTCCCATCCAATGATAGCTGCAGAGCTGGTGCTCGGGGTGGAGACAACATGTGGAGCCTCCCTAGCCCAAGACTAGGAGACATCATGCTAGCCACTTCTGGGAGCCACACAGAGCCCACCTTAGTCCCACTGCACCACTGACAGGAGTTTTAAGGGCCTGATCAGCAGAACTGACCAGAGCCACCAGGGTCCCTTTTTAACTGGGCATTCTGGTCGAAAACCAAATGCCTAGCAACCCTATTCTTTGATAAACTGGAATTAGAAGTGGTGAAGGCAACCCCTAAAGAAACCGGGGAATGGAGTTTTCCGGGGGTTTAAATGTCTCATACAGCGAGAAGACAATATCTTTTCACCAGCCTCTTAACCCTCATATGAAGGAAAGGTAGTGAGGTCCCAGCAGTGGACTGGGACTCAGCTGTGAAGGCTGGGAGCTGCCCTCCACTAGATAGAAACAATTAAGGAAGGAATAATGGCCTGTGCTGTACGAGTTATTGCCAGATAGATCCCAAATGAGTTAAGTGAATAAAGTTGTGACCTAATGAAACCACATCCTTGCATCTTGTATTTTTTCCCATGTGTCCAGGATAATGACTAAAAACTAAAGTCTACATTTTGCATTATAGTGAAATATTACCTACTACAGACTAAACACTGGCCCTTGATGCAGGCAAATTGCTGCCATTTGCACATATCCAAGGGCACAATTTGGCTGTATGAATGCAAAAACAAATGAATGTATCCTTTCAGCAAAAGACAAATGACAAATCTACACCACTAGAGGATTTTGAACCTCTTGCAAACTGTTCATCTACTGGTGCTAACATAGAAAGACAAAAGACTGAAGGGTCCTTAGATCTACAGTTTAGAAGTGCTTTCAGAATATTTTCCCATTCATTTAACTGTTTTACATGTATTTTCACTTCATGGCTTCCAGTTACTTTACATTAAACTTATTTAATTTTTCATATTGATGATTCCTAGTGTGGTAAAATATTGTCAGCATCCACTCTATTTAAATATGTAGCGATTACTTAGCTCTTGCAGAGAACTTCCAAGGATTTGTAGGTTTAGGATATTCCATTAAGGGCTGTCCATTCATCAGGAAAGGCTTTATGCCTTTAAAACTAAGCTAGGTACGCTTTATGGAATAGAACAAAAATTATGCTGGCATTATCTTCAAAAAAAGCATAATTCAAAATTAGTGTGTGTATCTAACATGTCATATACTCAAACAATTGTGTGTGGTTTTTCAAAGCAATCTGTTCATCTGAATAACTTTTGCAGGAATACAGATTTTCCAAATTATTGGGTTCTTTTACTAACAGAAAATGTAAATTCTCTCTCTACTACAGAATAGACTAATATAATACTACTGTATTCTATAGCACTGTAAAATGTCAGCATATGCGTAAATGAGTTCTGTATAGCAAGATCACCAGTAGATTTCACAAGTCTTCTGATCTCTTCCCTTCCCTGGATTTAAGAAATAGTGTTTGGAATTTATTTCACCTGGAAGCTCATTATCCTTCTTCAGACCTTTCCTTACAACTTTTATTTGCCAGGATCCCACACAAAAACTTGATAACAGTTAGACCAGAGGTGTACTAAGACCACTGCCTATCATACTAACCAAATACTGTATCCCTGTTTCCTTGAATTCACCTGTAGTCTCTTGTAAGCTCCCTGGGGCGAGAATTGTCTTCTTGTTTTGTGTTTGTACACTGCCTACCACAGTGAGATCCTGATCCATGATTAAGACTCCTAGAGGCTATGGTAGTACAAATAATAAATAAGAATATGCATAGAATCATACTCCACATTTTATTTTCTTCTTATTGCCTCGTTATGGATTTTTTCTTGGTTTGTATTCTCCTGAATTTCCTTTGGGGACTAGATCAACTAGAACAGGGTTGGAGAAGGCAGGAAAGATCCAGAATTTGTTTACAAAGGATACTGATTTTGTTGGCTTCATCAGCAGAAGCTTGATGCTTTTGCTGCCATAATTACTGGTATTTTGGGTAGGGATATTAAGAGAAGTAGCCTTGTGCCTGTTTGGAGGGCTATCCCACAGACATAGCATTCTCAGGTCTCAGTTCCTCATCTTAGTAACAGCTGGGAGTATATGTGTGACCTATAGGCATGCATACAAGGTGTGCCCAGGCACACCCTAACGTCTCCAGAAAAAAGTGGCTTTGCATGCAGAGTGTGGCACGGCTGATAAGGTGGCTGGGTCTGATTGAGCCTGCTCTCATTGGGCCTCCAGCAGCCAGAGCCCCTCCCATGCTCCCCCTACTGCCCCTCAGCCTCAGCACCGTGTCACCAGCACTCTGCGGGGGCAGAGCTGTGTGCTCGGTGGAACAGAGAGGCAGCGTGTTTGGCTCCACGTGGAGTCAGCGGCTCTGAGCAGCATGGTAAGTGGAGTCCCGGGGGCAGTAAGGAAGCAGGGGGGAGGTTGGATGAGTCAGGAGTTTTGCGGCGGGGGGGCTGTCAGGGGCTCGGGGTGTGGACAGGGGTCGGGGCAGTCAGGGGACAGGGAGCAGGGGGGATTGGATGGGTTGGCAGTTATGGAAGGGCACCTGTCAGGGGGTAGGGATGTGGAGAGGGGTCAGGGCAGTCAGGGGACAGGGAGCAGGGGGGAGGGGGGTGGATGGGTCAGGCGTTGGGAGGGGCTGTCAGTGCGGGGGTATGAAGAGGGGTCGGGGCACGCAGGGAGCAGGAGGGGTTGGATGGGTCAGGAGTTCTGGGGGTCCTGTCAGGGGTGGGGGAGCTGTTGGATAGTCATGGGAGTCCCGGGGGTCTGTCTGGGGGGCAGGGGTGTGTATAAGGGTCGGGGCAGTCAAGGGACCAGTAGGGTCCTAGGGGGCTGATCCCTGGGCGCACACACTAATGAAATGTGCTGTGCATACCTATGGTGTGACCCAGATCCATGGAAGGAGCAGGCATTCCAGACCTACAGATTTCAAAGGCCTGGCAGCATTGTGCTAAAATTTTGTCAAGAGTTTGCACAGTTGTTTTTTCTAAAGATGAAATTGGAGTAACAGATCAAAGTACATATGGCACAGAGGAGTGTGTTTGCATTTCCTAGTGGGTGCACATGAATGCAAACAACTGATTTTAGTTAGGGACAGGATAATTTACAGGTCGTCTACTTGTGCTCCTTAGCTGATAAGGAGTTTTTGCCTTGGTTTTGATACTTATCCCACTGCAGAGCTGAGGATAACAGCCTCCACAGCTGCCTTTGGTAGTGGAGGCACAGCTCTGAGGACTCCCAGCAGTTGGCAGTGAAGGAATGGCTGCATTCCCTTCTCCCTTTGCACACTAGACTCCACCACTGTGGCAGGTTATGGAAGCTGAGCTCCCAGTGAGTGAATACACAAAGAAAAGAAGTCTGAGCAGTTGTTCTGTGATTGCTAGAACTCTATCCACTCCATTTTCTACAGCAGCAGTGGAACCTGGCAGATCTTACTTTAAGGGCGTACTTTTCCCTGTAATGAAATTGTTACGCATACGTTATACTCCATTATAAACAGGATATTTATCACCAGCAGCTGTTATATTTACCATAATATTTTGAAAATAGGAATAGAGGTAATACCGCAGTAAAGATGAACGGTGCTTTATGGTACCTTGCTTTTTTTTTTTTTTTTCTTTAATACCATTCATTTTACATATAGAAGCTGAATAAGGCAAAATTGGATCACTGTGACCCACTAAATATTAATCTCCATCTTTTTTAAGTCAACCTGTCTGTTTTTTTCTTCAGCTTTTAATCACATTTTTAGATCTGATTTAACTTCTCCACTTAGCTCCTATGGCTCAGAAGAAGTGTGTACATATTTATCCTGGAGATGCCGCCTATTTGTCTCAGATCAGAGGTTTTACAAAAAGTTTGCTATGTTTCCCATATTACATTTGGGCATTATTCCATTTTATGCATGCAAAGAAAAGCCTAATTCAGCTATTTTTAAAGTTTCTTCTATGATACCTACTCAGTTTGCATGATATTACAGTTCTAGCTCTCTTGTGACTGAGAACTTCTGTTAAGAACACTAAGCAGACTACAATTGCTTGCTTCACTCCATGATTAAAATCAGCTCTCAGAACATGTTATAGAGGAGGGAGGGAGAGGCTATACTTTTGTATTATGAATTGCAGCTTGAAAGTAAATGGGGAATAAGGGATGTGGGATAATAACAAGAATAGATCAATACATTACTTAAGAACTCAGGCTCAGAGGATACATTGTTCCTGATTCTTTCATTAATTCTTCGCATTCTGTATTTGGCAGAATTACTGCTGTGTTTGCTGACAGTACCCTCTGGCCTCCAAACATCAGACATATGATGTCCCTGTCAAACTTGACACTGGTTTTTCATTTCCAGACATTGATTTTCCACTGTACAGCCAACATATTTCATAAGAATAAACTGTTAGCACTATCAGCAAAATATTGATTACAGCAACACTGAAATCCCTTCCTGTAAATTTACAGCCTCCATTTCCAATTGGTTAACATTACACTGTCTTCAAGACGATGAAGATGTAAGGAAGTCATTAACATCTGTTGAGTAATATGTGCACTTACATCCAGCTTCTCATGTATGCATTTAAGTTCAAAGAGAAAGAAAAATAAAGCATAGTAATTACCTGAACAAAATTTTAGAGAGCAATTGAAATGAACCAGTATCTATTGATGGTGCATAAGACAAGCTCAAAATACAAAACACACATAAACATTAACACCCAATTTTAATAGCCAGGAGAGGAAACAGGTAGGGAGTGGAATCCTTCCAGTGTTGCCAAGCAGTCCTGCAATGCTGCACAGAGGCTACTTCTACATAACATACAAATGGCCATACCAGGTCAGACCAATGGTCCATCAAGCCCAGTTGCCTGATGCTTCAGAGGGAGTGAACAGAATAGGACAATTTACTGAGTGATTCATCCCCTGTTGTCCAGTCCAAGCCTCAGGCAGCTAGAGGTTTCGATAAACCTGGAGCATGGGGCTTTGTCCCTCACCATCTTAGCTATTAGCCATTAATGGACCTATCCTCTATGAACTTTTTTAATTCTTTGAATGAGTTCCACAGGATGATTGTGCGTTGTGTGAAGAAGTACTTCCTTTTGTTTGTTTTAATTAAGTAGAAGTACTTCCTTTTGTTTGTTTTAATTAATTTCATCAGGTGACTCCTAGTTCTTTTGTTATGTGAAAAGGTAAAGAACACTTCCCTATTCATGTTCTCCACACATGGTTTTATAGACCTCTATCCTATCCCTCCTTAGCCACCTCTTTTCTAAGCTGAACAGTCCCAGTCCTTTTAATTTCTCCTTATATGGAAGCTGTTCCATACCCTAATTATTTTTGGGTTGACTCTTCACCAACATATTGTGTTTGTCTGTGTGTCTGATAATTCTGTCCTTTACTATAGTTTCAACCAATTTGCCTAGTACTAAAGTTAAGCTCACTGGCTTGTAATTGCCAAGCTCACCACTGGATTCTTTAAAAAAAATATTAAAAAATTGGTGTTACATTAGCTGCTCTCCAGTCATCTGGTACAGAATCTGATTTAAAATTATGCAATTTCATATTTGAGTTCCTTCAGAACTCTAATGAAAACCATCTGGTCCTGGTGACTTATTGCAGTTTAATTTATCAATTTGTTCCAAAACCTCCTCTACTGACACCTCCATCTGGGACGATTCCTCAGACTTGTCAACTAAAAAGAATGGCCTTGCTGTTGGGATCTCCCCTACATTATTGGCAGTGAAGACTGATGCAAAGAATTCATTTAACTTCTTCACAACAGCCTTTTCTTCCTTAAGTACTCCTTTTGCACCTCGATCATCGAGTGGTCCCACGGACTGTAGAACAGGCTTCCTGCTTCTGATGTACTTTTAAAAAATGGCTATGGCTAGTTGATCTTCAAATTCTTTCTTGGCCTGCCTTATTATACTTTTCCACTTGACTTGCCAGAGTTTACACTTGAGCTGACACCCATCCCTCATTCTTGAGAAAAATCACACTAGATAAATAGGTTTCAGAGTGGTATCCATGTTAGTCTGAATCAGCAAAAACAAGAGGAGTCCTTGTGGCGCTTCAGAGACTCACACATGTATTTGAGCATAAACTTTTGTGGGCTAACATCCACTTCATCAGATGCATCGAGTGAAAAATACAGTCAGCAGTATAAATATTACAGCACATGAAAAGATGGGAGTTGCCTTACCAAGTGTGAGGTCAGTGCTAATGAAGCCAATGCAATGAAGGAGGATGTGGCCTATTCTCAGCAGCTGACAAGAAGGGGTGAATATCAAAAGAGGCAAAATTACTTTTTGTAGTGACCTATGGTAATTTTCCCTCTGCTGATACTCACACCTTCTTGTCAACTGTTGGATATGGGTGATGTGCATTTTGCTTGCATTGGCCTCATTAGCACTACAAAAGTAATTTTCCCTCTCTTAATATTCATCCCTTCTTGTCAACTGTTGAGAATAGGCCACTTTCACTTTAATTGAATTGGCGTCATTAGCACTGACCCTTTCCGACTTGGTAAGGCAACTCCCATCTTTTCATGTGCTGTAATATTTATACTGCTTACTGTATATTCCACCCCATGCATCTGATGAAGTGGGTTTTAGCCCATGAAAGCTTATACTCAAATACATTTGTTAGTCTCTAAGGTGCCACAAGGACTCCTCATTGTTTTTACTAGATAGATATATAGGATTTTGTATTATATGTAACCTGTTCTCATTAGGATAAGAAAAAAATACAATTACCACTCATGTTCAAAACATCAATTTGTTAAATAAATGTACCCATATGTAACTAATTTTTAGAAAGATTTTAGTGCAACAAATGTGCACTGTTTTCAGTTAGTGACTTATCTGGCTATAACTAAAGCACCTCAATCATACATTTAATAAAGTAAATACCTTCTCTGCATTTTTCTCATTTGTACATTTTTGTAACCAATTTATTTCCTATAGTACATAATACAACTTTAAATGTAGTACTATACAAGGACCATATAATTCTACCTGGTTGTCTCCATCTGTACTCATGAGGCTTAAAAAATCACTGATGAGTATTATGACTAACAAATGAGGTGTATTGAAACACTGTGAAAAGATTTGCATAGTGCTCAGTTTTGCCTGACTCTAGTCAACATTATTAAGCTCTCATATATAACTGGATCTAAAATTCATTAAGGTCAATGGGCTTTGGATCAGACCCATAAGGTGGAATATGGTTGCACTGCATGAGTGAAAAGTATAAAATAGAAAGTGGCAAGCACACAAGTTACTGCAACCCTGAAGAAACAAATTGTATTATATGTTGTGGGGGGTGTGTGTTATGGGGTGTAACAAACACACACATAAGAGATATGCTAGTGTCATTTGCACTGCTAACTTTGACAAGGGTTTAAGTGCAAGTAATGTATTTATAGTTCCATCACTCATACTGAAAACAAAGGATAAGGAGGTAAGTTACCACTCCTATAGTGTATGGTATGTACTGCATGATATATTGCAGCCTGTATATATCCTATGCTCTACTTTATTCTTCTAAGCTCCTATAGTCTTATGTTTGGATAACGTTGAAATTTTTCTTGTGAATAATGCATAGAATCAATATCCCATCTTAAGAGAGGGAAAAAGAAAATGAAAACAACAGAAAAATGTAATTGGACTGTGTATATTAAGTAGGTCTTAAGAGTCTACAGAGTAATTCAATTAGCTAAGTCAAAATGGCCAAACATGATGTACTTTTATATCCATAGAAAGCATTCTATTTTTAAAAATAATTTTCCAAGAAATTCTCATGGGTTTATAGAACTTGTAAGAGTTTCCACCTTACTAAGAGCTTATGACAGTTAAGCAGTTATTTAAGGAGGTTGGGTTGTTGCTGGAATCTTAATGCTGTTCATTTGAAAATGTCAATAGTATCTTGACAGAAAAACTATTCTCACTTTCCAGGTAAACAAAATATGCTACCCTAAAACTGAGTAGAACGAATACTAAAAATTTTTTTTTACGAGCAATTGATGTTGAAAAGTTTTATAGCTTTTACTAAGTGAACTACTCATATACCAATACATACTGTAATTGAGAGCTGATGTTCTCATATAATTGACATGTGTATAGCTTCTTTTGATGTGATATTGCTCTGTTGCTTACAGCATCTGAAAATAATATTCTTCTTTCTAAAAATACTGTGTCACTGGTTCATGTTCAAGTTATAACAGGGAGGGTCAAATTTCAGTCAGCGAGTAAAAGGAGCATGTCATATGTACATTTCCTTAAAGAGCCAAAGTTACGCAGTCACCTATCTAGAAAAATTTTTAAAGGACATATATCCCTTCTGTTTGTGTCAAAAGTTATTTTCTGTGCAGATGATCATTATGCCACAGATTTAAGATTACAACTTCAGATGGAGGCAGTGGAGAGGATTACCCTCTAAAAATAAGATCCTATTTGCTAGCAAAGAATTTTAGTAAAAGAACAAGAAACTAAGTACATACATGTTTGAATAAAACTGTCCCCTCACTGTACTTGTTTGTTCTGTTCTTATGAGCAGGCAAAATATTGAAATACAGATATTAAATATGGACTTGGCTCATAATCTGTACAATCTAGACAAGGTAAAAAGTATTTTCCTCTTGGAAGTACTTAAAAGCAGTGTTTTATACGTAAATGTTATGAACTCATTGAAGGTTATGGTACACTGGGAGAATGCAGAACTCCAATCTGGTAAGAAGAGTGTATGGCACGTGCTGGGGTATACTCACAAAATCACTCCTAGCCAAAATTGAGCTCCAGATTCCAAGTTTTCATATTTAATAAAAAGCTTCTACACCTTACGATTGTGAAAACAGTCATTAACCTGTGAACATCTTGTAATCAGATGAAATATTGTCTTTCTGAGTCTGCCAACTGCCTAACACAATGTCTCAAAGGGACATTATGCATCATTCATGTCAATAAATTGTTAACTCTGAAACCTGGTTAATGCTACTGCTTCATGGTCCTCCTGACTGGTGCCAAGATCATTCTCCTTTCTCCCCACAAGGGAGAGGCAAGGGCAAAAGAGGACACTCTGATTCCTTCAACCCCAAAGCAAAAATGCAGTCTTCTTTCCCACTCCTCATTAAGGCCAGAGTAAGGAGGGGAGAATGGGCTTCCAGTGCCCAGTTGCAGCTCAACACTGCCTTCTATTAAGAAGAAACTAGAAAGTTAGTGAAATCCTGAAAATCATTTATTTAATATTTTCTCTGTATTCTGATGAAGCTTTAAAAAATATGTCACTAAAAGTTCCATTTCTTCATTAAGTAGGCCAAAGAAGCAGATGGCTGGTTTTGCCTGGAGGAAAAGAAGCTTAATGTTCTATGACAAAGAAGAGGGAAACAAAAACCAATAAAAGCATTTCTTCATTGCTACCTGCTAAAAATTTCTGATACTTCACTGTATTTTGCAAATTGTACACTTCTAGTTATACCCCATTAGAATGACAGCAATAATTTCTCATTCAAGACCGGATACTAAAAACAATTAGAGACCTTTCATATTCTTAACAATTAGCACCTTATTTCACTGAAGTCTTCACCCACTAGCCATCTTCTGAATGGCCATCTTTCAAAAGCAAAGGGGGATAATGGAGATAAATACAAGGAATCAGCTGTGTCATTCTCTTCAAGCTCTCCACACATGTACACGGTCAAATCTGGTCAACTAACCTGACTGCTTTAAAATGCAGCACTGGTTTCCCAGAGAGGATGATGGACTAGTGTATAAACAGAAATAAAAAGTAACAAACCCACCCAAAATGACTGAAATATTTCAGAAAAAACATTCCTCTACAAAGGCTTTCAAAAATAACCAGTTGCATATATATGTTGTATATATGTAACATAGCTTTCAACAACAGCCTGCGCTCAATATATGACACTATTTAAATAAAATGATAGATATGCTTTTTTATTAAACGTTCAAGAGAATGGGGTAGTATTCTCATACCGATGCCTTAAGGATTTAAACAGGTTACATATACAAAATGTCCAGGCTGAGATAGAAGTTTTAAAATATAGCCATTCAATATAAAATATTATATAAAACATTATAAATATATATTTATAATAATATTATATAATATATAATATAATATGTATTATATAAAATATTATATAAAATATAAAATATAGCATTCAGTGGGGTTGACAAGATACGAAATCCTAACACAGCAGCTATAGCAACAGAGTGCAAACTACTGCTGCAGTTCTTCTGATTCTCAGATTTTAGCTACGAGCTAGACATGAGCTAGAATATGTAAGAGATGGAGAAGTAACAGACAGTGTTCAACGGTGGTTAACTCCCACCCATTCAGTGCTTTGATGAGATCTCTGTTTTAAAGGGATGGTACTTTTCCACTGAATGCTGTCATGTGGTGTGTTGAATATTTATGCATTTCACTATAATGATATGAGGAACATAGATACAACACATTTATTATAGTTTTTGTTTGACAAACAGATCACAGAAACCAGATTTTACCTTTCACAAGCTGCCCACCTGAAAAAGATCCTCCAGGAAATGTCCACCTGATGTCCCAGATTTTAATGTTTGCTTTGTGGCTAGATTTGAATATGGCTCTATCAATAAAGTTATACATATATCCTCACAGGGTTTCTGTCTCCATGGTAACTGATACAAATCAATCATTTTTCCTCAGAGATGGAATATATTGGGAGTCTGATAAAAACCTCCTTTGGGTGAAAGTACATTCTCCGTCTCAGAAATTCCTTATGCAGCTGTGGTGTGCAATCAGCACTGTTTCTATTTTCGAGCAAGTAAGAGAAGAAATGTTTTGAATAGGAAATGAAGGTATTCTGTTCTTTAATGAAATGGATCTTCTGCAAGAAAACAGGACAAACTCTACAAAAGTCATTTACTGACTTACGCATATATACCGCCAAATTCTGCAGTCCTTATACAAGTTGAGAAGCACCTCACCCTGCAAATAGTTCTACTGATCAACTTAAGGTCAGATTGATATTTGCAGAATCTGACCTGCAGTTAATTCCACTGTCAAATGAGATTAAACTGGCATCGATTCACATCCACAATATGACAATATATGTCTCTCCTCCAGTTTCACTGGTAAAATTTAGGTTTGCTTTTATACAACACTGACATGTATTCTTTAAACTAAGCCACATTAGGAGGGTAACTTGGACAAGGGAATAACTTTATTTAACATCGAGCAGCCAAAGGTTTGAGACATGTTCAATCTCTTTTTTTACTCCTGGGAATGAAATGAAATGGCAAAAAAAGTAGCTAGAGAGCTTGGGAACAACAATTTTTCATTTTGTCTAGAATGGCTCTCTCTGTGGGGTAGGCCATTCTGTTAAGGCACTGATTGGGGTCAGTGTAGAAGGTAGTGTATACACGGTATTCATTGTCATGTACAAATTTTATGCCTTTTCATACTGTGATTTAGTCGGTGGCGGGTGCTCTAAACAACATGTGTAAGTGTGGATTTACTGAAAGGAGACAATTTCTTCAGTTCAGTGAGCTTATCAGAATGAGTTCTGCAGATGAAACCACACGACACTCTTAGAAATGAAACGTGAAGGACAGAGATGAGTAAAGCCCTTTTCTATAAGGCACTGGTTGACAACCAGAGCATGAGAAGTGAATATTTGTAATTGACAAATGTTCTCTGGATTCACAGAAATACATCCCTGGGATGCAATGTAAAGGGTGAGCAGTCACAGAGAATGGCATATATTTGCCACAGAAGATTTTTTGACAGAGATCTGCATCAGTGTTTCACATATTCCATTTCAGATAGATAGATAGATAAACAGACAGACGTCTTAATTTAGTCCAGTTCTGCAAGTTCAAAAAACCCCCTCTTATATTTAGCTCTCTCTTACATTATTGTTCACTTTGATATAAAATTTTACATTTAATTTAGCAGTAAACAACTGAGGCATAACGTACCCCTAAAAGACACTTATCTGAACCGTTCTATTTGTAATAAACGTGCAACTCTTTTCATTAAGAGTGACAGCATACAAATGTATTTTTTTTCCTGAAAAAAGCTAAGAAAAAGATGATGCTATTCTAAGACACTCCACAAATCTATCAAAATATCACCCCTATAAAATGTGACCCCTCCAGCAAAACTTCAGATAAAAAAATAAACACATTCATACAATGCAATTCCTACTAATAACACAAATAACTCAGGGTACGGTCTACATTGTAACTAAAAACCCGCAGCTGGCCCAGAGCAGCTGACTCAGGCTTACAGAGCTCGGGCTAAGGGGCTGTTTAACTGCGGTGAGGATGATCAGGCTTCAGCTGGAGCCTGGGCTCTTGGCTCTACGAGGTGAGACATCCTAGAGCTTGGGCTGGAACTTCTACACATGCTGCAGTTAAGAAGCCCCTTAGCCCTGAGCCCTGTGAGCCCAAGTCAGCCGGTGCAGGTCAGCTGCGGGTTTTTAACTGCAGTGTTGACCTACCCTCAATGACATCCTTCAGAGCAGTAGTTTAGGAACAAAACAGAATCCTATTTAAATATAACACATGAAGGCAGGCAACTCAATGTTGGCAAGTGCTTCTAGATAAGTGCTAGAAGTCTAAATACTAAGATGGGTGAATTAGAGTGTGTGGCTTTAAATGAGGACATTGAGATAGTAGGCAATGGAGAAACTTGATGGAATGAGGATAATCAACTGGACAGTGTAATACCAGGGTTTAGAATATTTAGGAAAGACAGAGTAGTTTGTGCTGGTAGGGAAGTTGCATTATGTTCAAGAAAGCATAGAGTCAAATAAGGTAAAAATCTTATATGAAACAAACCGTATCATAGAATCTTTACAGATAGAAATTCCATGCTTGAATAAAGAATACAGCAATAGGAATGTTCTTCCAACCACCTGACTAGGATGGTAACAGGGACTGCAAAATGCAAAGGGAGGTTAGAGAGGCTACAAAAGATGAAAGTGCAATAACAACTAGTGATTTCAACTATTCTCATATTCACTAGGTAAATGTAACCTTAGGGCATGATGCAAGGATAAAATGTCTAGACACCATAAGTAACTACTTCTTGGAGCAGCTAGTCCTGGAACCGAGAAGGGGACAGACAATTCTTGATTTAGTCCTAAGTGGAAGACAGGAGCTGATCCACAAGGTAACCACAGCTGAACCAGCTGGTAAGTGACCATAATGTAATAACATTTAGCATGCTTGTAGGGGGGGAATAATACCAATGCCCCCACCACCATATTTACAGTTAACTATCAAAAGGAGACCTACACAAGAACACAGATGCTTGTTAGACGGAAATTAAAAGGACCGATCATTAGGGCTAAACGCCTCCAGGCAGCAGTGAGACTGTTTAAAAACACTACAACAGAATTTCAAGCTAAATATATACCCCAAATCAGAAAAGACACTAAGAGGATAAAAAATATGCCACCATGGCTAAACAGCAGAATACTGGAGGCCGTTAAAGCCAAAAAGGCATCCTTTAAAATTTGGAATTCAAATCCTTGTGAGGATCATAAGAAGGTGCACAAACTCTGGCAGGTTAAGTGTAATGAAAAAGGCCAAGAAGGAATTTGAGAAGCAGCTTACTAAAGATGCACAAACTAACAGTAAGAATTTTTTTAGGTACATCAGAAGCAGGAAGCCTGCCAAACAGGCAGTTGGGCTGCTTCATGACCAAAGAGCACTCAAGGAAGACAAGGCCATTGCAGAGAAGCTAAATGCATCGGTCTTCACTGCAGAGTATGTGGAGAAAATCCCCACATCAGAGCTATCATTTTAGAACAAACTGATAGATTAAACTGTAACAAGTCACCAGGAGCAGACTGTATTCATGCAAGAGTTCTGATGGAACTAAAATATGAAATTGCAGAACTACCAATGTGTAGTATATAACTTCTCGGTAAAACAAGCCTCTGTACAACATTATTGGAAGGTAGCTAATGTAATGCTGAATTTTAAAAAGGGCTCAAGCGATGATCCTGACAATTACAAGCCAGTAAGCCTAACTTTATTACCAGAAACTCTGGTATAAACTATGGTAAAGAACAGAATTATCGGACAAATAGATAAACCTGACCTGCGTCAACATGACTTTTGTAAAGGGAAGTTGTGCCTCACCAATTTACTAGAATTCTTTGAGGGGTGTGGAATGATGCACTCTGTATTTGTATGGAAATATGCTTATAAGTGTAAATATAACATATCTGGAACATGCTTTATGTTAGATATGTCATGTGACATATCTTTGCAAAGGTTATGATCTACTGAATATATTCCTCCTATTTGAATGCATGTATCATTTTTATATCTCACGTTATAAGCGTTGGCGCTATGCTTGTAGTGTTTGCAAAAAGAAATACATAAAGGAAGTTTGGCCAACATATTGTGAAGAGTTTATTCAAGTAATTGGGAGTACGTAATTAACAATGGACTTTGGGAACACCAATCCACATCTGAGCTTTCCTGGGAACGTTCAAACTAATATGTAAATAATGGCATTGGCCTGCAAAAAGATGAATCATTCCTGGACAAACTCCATCTTGTTGCTTTGATTTTGCACAGAAGAACAAAGGGGTTTCTGCCCAAAAGAGAGAGAATATAAAAGGCCCTGGAAGCTTCTCAATTTTGTCTTCAGCTGGCTCAAGAGATGGCCTCTCCATCCCAAAGAGATGCCTGAAAGAAACTGAAACAAAGGACTGTATCTATAGGTGTCTGAGTGATTGCTAGACCCAGGCCATAAACTACAACGCTGGTCTGAAAAGAATTGTACCCGAGATAACATCTAGGATGATAAGTTAGTATTTGCAACTAGATCCACAGCGTATTAAGTTAGCCTTACATATTTTGATTGATTTTATTTAGTAACTTACCTTGTTCTGTTTGTTATTACTTGGAACCATTTAAATCCTGCTTTTTATACTTAATAAAATCACTTTTGTTTATTAATTAACTCAGAGTAGGTGATTAATACCTGGGGAACAAACAGTTGTGAATATCTCTCTATAAATGTTACAGTGGGTGGACAATTTATGAGTTTAACCTGTATAAGCTTTGTACAGAGTAAAACGGATTTATTTGGGGGTTTGGGAGCTGGGTGTCTGGGTGCTGGAGAAAGGAGCACTTCTTAAGCTGTTTTCAGTTAAGTCTGCAGCTTTGGGGACATGGGTCAGACTCTGGGTCTGTGTTGCAGCAGGCTAGTGTGTCTGGCTCAACAAGGCAGGGTTCTGGAGGCCCAAACTGTCAGAGAAAAAGAGGTTAGAGGTAGACTCAGCACAGCAGGTGGCAGTGTCTTGGTGGTCTCTGTGACTGAACCCATCACAGGAGGTCAACAAGCAAGAGGATAAGGGTGATCCAAATGATATGGTGTATTTGATTTTTCAGATAGCCTTTGACAGGATCCCTCACCAAAGATCTTAAGGAAATTAAGCAGTAATAGGATAAAAGGGAAGGTCATTCCATGGATCAGTAACTGGATAAAAGATAAGAACCAAAGGGTAGGAATAAATGATCAGTTTTCACGACAGATAGAAGAAAACAGCAGGATCCCTCCTAGGATCTGTACTGGGACCAATGACATTCAACATATTCATTAACACTCTGGAAAAGAGAGGGATCAGTGAACTGACAAAGTTTGCAGATACAAAATTACCAAGTTAAGTCCAAAGCTGACTGCAAAGAGTTGCAAAGGGATCCTGCAAAACTGCATGACTGGGCAACAAAATGGCAGACAAAATTCTATGTTGATAAACACAAAGTAGTGCACATTGGAAAAATAATCCCAGCTACACACATATAACAGTAGATATTAAAATAGCTGTTACAACCCAAGGAAGATCTTGGGTCACCATGGATAGTTCTCTGAAAACTTCAACTCAATGTGCAGCAGCTGCCAAAAAAGCTAACAGAAGGTTAGGAACTAATATGAAAGAGATAGAAAAAAAGACAGAAAATATCATAATGCCACTATATAAATCCCAGGTGTGCTCATACCTTGAATATTGTATCCAGTTCTGGTTGGCCTGTCTCAAAAAGGATATAGTGGAATTGAAAAAGGTTCAGGGAAGGACTACAAAGATGATCCAGGTCTGGAACAGCTTCCATACAAGGAGAGACTACAAAGATTAGGATTGTTCAGCTCAGACAAGAGACAGCTAAGCAGGAATATGATAGAGATCTATAAAATCATGACGGGGTGAAAAAAATGAATAGAGAAGCGTTATTTACTCTTTCCACAATACAAAGCCTGGGGGGTGGAGGGTCACCCAATGAAGTTAATGCGCAGCAGGCTTAATACAAATAAGAGGAAATATTTTTTCATACAAGACAATAAAACTGTGGAAATCATGGCTATGGAACATTGTGATGGCTAAAAGTGCAATTGAGTTTAAAAAAAGAATTAGGTAAATTCATGGAGGACAGGTCCATCAATGGTTATTAGTCACAATAATCAGGGATGCAACCCCATCCTTGAGGCAACCCTAAACCTCTGACTGCCAAAAGCCAAAAGGGGAAGACGGGGTGGATCTCTCCAAGTGCCCTGTTCTGTACACTTTCCCTGAAGATTTGGTACTGGCCACTGTCAGAGATAGGATATTGGATTAGACAGATCATTGGGCTGGCCCAGAATGACAGTTCTTATGTGATGATCTTATGAGTTAATTGAGTCAAATGCCAACATGATCAGTGCCTTTAAAAACAACAGCTATTTGTAAAGGTTTCCTAAAGCTACATCTCACACAGCATTCAGACTGTCAGAATTATGCAGGAAACACATTTAATGTACATAACCGGTAACTGCAAATTAGAGGCAAAAGGAAAAATAATGCAAATCAATTATATAGCTGCTGACTACCTAAGTACACTAACTCTTCTGAAAACCAGAACGTCATTCTTTTTAATAGTATGTGAACAATGGGGAGAGGAAAAATGAAAAAAATATGAAGTGAACAATTATGCCAGGGATGTTTTACTTACTTTAACCCTTAAATAATGCACTCTCATTTGAGTGACCTACATCGTACTGGCACAAATCCGTTTCTCGTCTATTATCATTTAAGTGATAGGTGCTCATGCCATGGGGGTACTGAGTAGTGTAAGTATAAGGAAAGTGACTGGGAGGAAGAGTGACTACCAAGAAGATCACCAGTCTCCAAACTTCTCTCTTCACATGTCTTATCTGTGGTTTCTCTTCTTTATCTAGTTTTCCTTTAGTTCTATTCTCCACTCCCTCTCATCTCACTCCAAAACATTAAGGCAAATGAAAGAATGACCTCCACATTAACCACAAAAATCATCATTTCTGTTTTAAGTACTCACTTTACCTTTGCAAAATAGAGTTCTGACTGTATGTTATTAAAATATAAATGACAGGTGCGAATGAGAAATTATTGTGTGCACATGGACACACACACTAACATAATGAGAAAGAGCAGTTACTTTTGTATTTCAATGTAGCGCTCTTTCATCTCTCTCAATTTGATAAGAAACGAGTATGAATGCCACACTTTTTTCTTGGTCTTTTTAGCAATTAAAAACAATTGTATTTCACACTCATCTCATTGGTATTAAACTTTGCTTACAAAGAAGAACTTTGATTCCAAACACAGCATAGCAATCCTACATCCCTTGAAGAAAATGCACTGGGGAGCATTCAAATTGCTCTCTGCAGGTTTTTGATTCGCCTGTTTGGAAAGCAGCAATAAAACGAACTATCGAAACATAGCAATATCAGAACATCTAGATATATTCCCCCCCCACACACCCTTGGTGCTTTAGCCATCTCCAGACTTGTTTCAAAAAGAACCAATTGCTTCTAATCAAGGCTTTTGGGATCCTGATCTGGATATGGTGGTATGATGCCATAATAAAAAAAAATCTGCTCTGAGATCTCCCAGGTGGAGCTTTATTCTGAAATGCTGCTTTCCTTCATTCTGCAGAACTTTAATTGATATCCCAATGGGAGTTCCACGCATCTTAGGAGTACAGATCTAAGAGCAAAATTTTGCCACTAGACTTTCCCCCTAGTCACATGTTTTTGCACAGCTGAGAATGTGATGCATCTGTGACTGCTATGACTATGGCTATCAGTATCATGACTATGAGCCATCAAAATCAATGTGATGCATCTGTGAAAAAGTCCTAGGATGCATCAGACAAGGTTTTTCCAATAGAGACAGAAAAGTAAGCATCATTTTACAAAACACTGGTGAGACCTCCCCATCTGGAATACTGTGTGCAATTCTTGTCTTCCATGTTTAAGAAAGATGAATTCAAACTGGAACAGATGCAGGGAAGGGCAGTGGTGCAAGTGGAATTCATTTCTTACTTGTGCACTCATCCCCCACACCCGGGGCAGGAGGGACATGTACCTTCCATGTGACCCATTCCCACCCCAACCCACCCCCGGGCCCCCACATTCTCCCGGTCCCCTCCCCCTGATCCACTCCCATTACCTGGGATGGGACTCTGTCCTCCTCCCAGCATGGCTGCTGTACCACCCCAGCTCTCCACACAGGGTGTCCTCTGTTTGTACAGCAGCCAGCTCTGTCAGAGGATGGGGCTGGGGGTGATACAGCAGCCACACTGGAGGAGCTGCTGACATAGGGGATGCCCAGTGGTCTCAAATACTAGGGAGGGAGAGGGTTTTTGCCCCCCACTGTTTCCCTTGGAAGGCTGCTCCAGAACTTCACTCCCCTGATGGTTAGAAATGTTCATCTAATTTCAAGCCTAAACTTGTTAATGGAACGTTTATATCCATTTGTTCTTGTGTCCACATAGGTGCTTAATTTAAGTAACTCTTAACTGGCTTCAAAACTGAACTTGATAAGTTTATGGAGGGGATGGTATGGTGGGACTGCCTATGATGGCATGTGGCCCACCAGTGACTGCCAGTAGCAAAAATCCCCAACAGCTGGAGATGGACACTAGATGCGGAGGTGTCTGAGTTATTACAGAGAATTCTTTCCCAGGTATCTGCCCGGGGGATCCTGCCCATGTGTTCAGTGTCTAACTGATTGTCATATTCAGTGCTGTGAAAGAATTTTCCTCCAGGTCAGAGCGGCAGAGACCCTGGGGGATTTTCATCTTCCTCTGCAGCATGGGACATGGGTCACTTGCAGGATTAAACTAGTGTAAAAGGTGAATTCTCTGTAACATGAAGTCTTTAAACAATGATTTGAAGACTTCAGTATCTCAGCTAGAGGTTAGGTGTGGGTGGGTGAAGTTCTCTGGGCTGCAGTATGCAGGAGGTCAAACCACATGATCACAATGGTCCCTTCTGACCTCAAATCTATGAGTCTGAGTCCCTTTCAGTTTAGCTTAAGTCAGTTAGGAACAGGTTTGAGCTAAACCAAACTAAGCCATGCTTAAGCTGAAATAGGAGAATCCACCCTGGGACTTGCTCTGGTTTTACTGAGTTCTTGCAAATTTGAGTGTTGATAACCCCTTGCATAACCTTTTCTCCTGATAAGTCACAAATAGAACCACTTTGGTCTTATCGTATTGCCAGAGGGTATCTATCTGCTCCTCAGTTAGTCATATGTCCTGGCATTACTAGCAGTCTATGATTAGAAAGGAATCAACAGTGGAATAAAGACAGGTCCCACAGACTTGGTTTGAGGTATTTTGTAAAAAGACATGGTTGGAAACTTAAATAATGCCTGTTCACACTACAATATCTTTGCTTTTAAAGTGTCACAGACCAGCAGAACAAAATGCAGTGTTTTATATGTTTCAAATGAGCTGTGAAATCCCAGCCACCTGTTTGGATTTATTCCTTCGAGGAAGGACCAAGTAGTTGAGGGCTGTTTTAAAGCTTTTAAAAGCTTGCCTTCCTTTTTTGAAAGAGCTATATTCAAGCACTGCCTTTGCTCGTATATGTTTCTGCAGTTTAAAGAACGGCCCTGGGGAATCTCTCTCCTTTTAAGCAGCAAACTCAAAATGGCAGCTGAGGAGAGGAGGGCATATCAGCATTATACAGCTCCTGCTCTGCAGGTGTATGCAGGAGCTTTTTATTTGCCAAACCTGATGGCAGAGAATAGAGCCAAGCATACTGTGTCAATGTACCTCTTTTGTGTCTGTTCCATAATCACAGAATATAATCAGATGCAATTCCCCATGTGTTTTAATTAAGAAATGAAAAAGTACAACATCAAAATAAAACTGTATTATCTTAATCATTCTACCCTGCATACACAAACTGCAGTAGTTTACTCGAAGGGCATAATCATAGGTTCCTCAGAAGTCTCTAAACTTTTAGAGTCTCTGAACTGATAGTACCATTCTAAGACTCTAGGGGCATATGAGCCAATCATAAAACGTTACTTGGAAGGGGCTCTAAAATACTAATGCAAGTATGATGCAAATAGTCTAAGAAGATAAAGCATTCTAATCTTTAATGTTTATAATCCACATTAAAGATGTACTATTTTGATACCATTCTGGAACAGTTTTGCACCATTGCCTAGTATTCAGCCTGATTTATACGGATTGCAAGGTTTTTAGATGGAAAATGCCCTGCAGAGTTCCTCAGAGAATTAGCAAGTGGTTTTTTTTGTAAAAGTGATCCATAAAATACAGATTAATTGTTTCTAGTCTGCTATAATTTGGATATCTGGTAAACCATCAGAGTGACATTGTGTAAGAAGTTTGTGCCTACATAATGAGATGCTAATATTGCTGCCCTGTTAACAGCCAATATCAGATCATCCTCCTACATATCATGGAAATTGCAGAGTATCAGATGTGTACAGTAGGAGGTCGACAGTTCAGTCCTGTACAATACAAAATAGATGTCTAAGAAATCAATAAACAGCTGCTGACACACTATAGGAAAATTAAAGGGTGACAGAGAAAGGTGGTGAAATGTTGGATTGTTAAGCTTAAAATAAATTTTTTTTAAAGCCCTCTTCATTTTTTTGTCTGTAGATATTGTTTTTGGAACAGATAGAGAAAAAGAAGCAGAAAACTGCATTCTAAGCTCTTGATAATGTTGGTTAAGAAACCGCAAACAGAAGAAATGTATTAATATCCTTGTAGTGATTCCAAAACTTAGTATTGCTTTTCTGGAAAAACAAATCTTGAAGACTTGCATTTTGTTCTTTTCCATGAAGTATCGTGAATTGACACAGTTTCTGGTACTTTTCCATCTCTCTCTGCGCTAGTAAAGGGTGTAAAAGAATCTAAGGGTGTATCTATGCTGCAACGGGGAGCATGCTTCCCGTTCCCGGTACATGGACAGGCACTAGCTCTGCTCTAGTTAGCATTCTAAAAATAGCAGTGTATTTGGGGTAGCACAAACAGTGGCCTAGGCGAATTTGTTCTCAGGTGGCTAGCTCGAGCTACTGTCTGTGCTACCTTTGGATACACTACTATTTCTAGTTTACTAGCTCAAGCAGAGATTGTGCATGTCTGTCACCCCACGCTGGAAAGCCCGGTCCCAGCTGCAGTGTAGATATAATCTAAGACAGTTAAATACAATCTTGCTTGTCCTATTCTTCATTGACACTAACAAACTATGGAGCATGTTACACAAAAGCTTGGACAACTAGAGTGTAACTGACTCATGAGTCATTAGATGGCTCAAAGTCATGACTATGACTATTGATGCATCACACTGATATTGATGGCTCAGTCATCCTGTGGTCAGTCAATATACCAAGGTCTTTCTCCTCCTCTGTCACTTCCATCTTCCCCAGCTTATAGCAAAAAATCTTCTTGTTAGTCCCTAGATGCATGATCTTGCACTATTAAATTTCATCCCATTTCTATTACTTCAGTTTACAAGGTCATCCAGATCTTCTTTTATGATACTCTGGTCCGCCTTTATATTGGCTAAACTTTCCAACTTCATGTAATCCACAGATTTTATTAGCACACTCCATGTTTGGGGCTAAGATTAGTAATAAAAGAAATAAGATTGGTTCCAAGACCAATTCCTGAGGAACTCCTCCCTCCAGCCTGACAGTTCACCTTTCAATATGATTGCAGTAGCCTCCCCTTTAAAAAGTTCTTTAGCCATCTTTCAATTGTCATATTAATTCTCATTTTCTCCAATTTAACTAAATATTTCCCATGTGGAATGGAATCAAATGCATTACTGCAATCCAGGTAAATTAGATGTACTGCATTTCTTTTGTCTAAAGAAACCCAGTTATCTTCTCAAAGAAGGAGATCAGGTTCATCTGTCACAATTTCCTTTTGTAAAACCATGTTGTATTTTATCCCCATTATCATTGATGTGAATGTACTTAACCACTTTCTCTTTCAAAAATTTTTCCAAGACCTTACATACATTTGAGGTCAAACTAATAGCCCCATAGTTTCCTGGATCTGTTCTTTTTCCTTTCTTAAAAAGGGGACTATATTAGCAATTCTCCAGTGATAGGGTATGACTCCCGAGTTTATACATTCATTAAAAATTCTTGCTATTGGGCTTGCAATTTTATGTGCCATTTCCTTTAATATTCTTGAGTGAAGACTACCTGAGGCCCCCAATTTAGTCCCATTAAACTTTTTGAGTTTGACTTCCACCTCAGATGTGGCAATTTCTACATCCATATCCTCATAGCCACCCTGCCACTATCCCTAAGCTCTTCATTAGCCTTATTAAAAACAGAGGCAAAGTATTTGTTTAGATATTGGGCCATGCCTAATCTTCAATGTTTAGGAATCCCACTTATTCTTTCTTTGTTTTCTTATTATTTGTATGGCTATAGAACCTTTTACTCTTGATTTTAATTCCCTTTGCAAGGTTCATTTTGGCTTGGCTTTTGGCAGTTCTCACTTGATCCCTACACTTTCTGACCTGCAAGTAGCAGCTTTCCTTGCTGATCCCTCCCATCTTCCATTCCTTATAGGCTTTCTGCTTTCTCTTAATCATTTGTTTGAGATGCTCTTCCAGTCTGGTCTGCAACTCTTCCCTATGGATTTTTTCCTTTTGTTCGGGATGCAGGATTTAGACTTTAAGTCAAACTTGCAGAAGCTAATTCTAAGGTTCCTTCACATTCAGGTCCTTGAGTTCTTCAGTCCAGTCCACTTTCCTAACTAATTCCCTTAGTTTTTTTTAAGTTAGCTCTTTTGAAATCAAGGATCCTCATTGCAGATCTATTTTTGTTTATCCTTCCATTTAAATTAAACTGAATTAGCTCATAATCACTCAAACCAAGGTTGCCCTCTAAACCAGTTCTCCTGTGAGGTCCTCAACACTCAACAATACCAAATCAAAAATCACCTCTTGTTAGCTGAACAACTATTATCACATCCAGGAAAATCTGGGCTCTACTATTATTAGTAGCACATGCTCTCGAATCCACACCTGAGAAGTTAAAAATCTCCATAATCACACAATTCCCAGTAGTATTTATTTAATTAAGAACATTAAAGAGGTCTCTATCCATATCCAAATCAGATCCTGTTTGTTTATAGCACACCCCAAACACTATAAGCCTAATTTAAACTGAAATAAGAGCTAATTGATGCAAATAGCTAAACTAAATCAGTTTAAAAGCAGATCTTTAGGTAAACCTTTGAAACCTGTGTGTAAGCAGGCCCTTATTTATCCTGCCAGACAGCCTTCTTTTGAGAGCACATATTAAAATACCTTATATTCTTCTCATGACTTACATTGTAAAATACACATTAACCAAATTAATATCACATGGAAATATTACTTCAGAAGCAAGAAACTCAAAGGAGTACAATATGTTACATGAATAATAATATGCTGCCCACTACACCTAGAATTCATCCCACATCCAATATGCCATGCTACAGCCCACTCTTTCTTCAAATTCCCACATCAAAACTTGCTTCTTTCCACAGCCATTCCAATGATTCACACTTTCATGACAACCTCATTAAATCCAAATTATTATTATTTTTTTAAAAAGACAGTGTCACTAACACAACCTGTAACATGTAAGAACTGAGAACCTAACAATTCCATTTTATGTCAGCCTTGCTTTCCCCATCATAATTTAATCTTTTCCTCTGTTATGCAGCTTTTATCCAGCAAAAACCCTAGCCCTACAATTTGACTGTGGAGATGGAGCCCTATGCCTATGCAGGGACCCACTGAATTTAGTGGAGATCTGTCCATGCTTATCAGGTGCAGCACAGATCCTTTCAAAACAGTCTAGATGTTTTATGAAACACATTGCATATTCAGTCTGAGATTACTTAGAAACCTTCTGTTAAACTTTCAATGATTTTTTCCCCAATACAGCCAGACATTTCTGAATATGAAACTCATGCGTATAAACAATGCTGAATGTTCATTAATAAAGGTCGAAAACATGTTTCATTTTCTTTAGAAAACCTGCTTTTAAATACATATTTATGGCAAACTAGAAATGCAGAAGAGGGCATAAATGGGCTGTAAGGACTTAAATCTGCAATTACTTAAACAGGTGTATAACTTTATTCACCTGAGCTTAGTCCCCCTTTGTTTCAATGGAACTGCATAAGTGATCACAGGATCAGGATCTAACTTTACTGATACACTGCTCAGTTTATAAGCTTTACAAAATACAAACACAGCAGATCTGCACTCTCCAAATTTTCATCTATTTTTCAAAAGCAACTACACTTTTTTCCTCCTCACCAAGCAGATATCATGCTCAAATGATTTACAGCTCAATTTCCCCATTTCTAAAACCACTCAGAACAAATTACTGAACACTCCCTGAAACCAGATGCCACTCAGAAAGGATCTTTTATACTTTATCTTTGAAAATATTTAGTCTCATTGTCTCTAAAATAAAATTAGTTTAACATTGGACATATAAAACACTCTAACGATGGTGGTATTTCCTTTTAATCACTGCTTTGTTACATAACGTAAGCTCTATTTTGAATAGACCAAATTGCAGGAAGGCTAGCCAGGAAACTTCACAATACAAATATCTAAATGCTTCCTGCTAACCAACGATTACCAATACAGAACATATATTTTGTCTGTCAAACAATGAACAGAAATTATGCCCAGTAGCTGCTGCACGTTCTTTTTATCTTAAATTTAGAAAAGGCCTACATATATGAGAAAACCTTTTAAGCTGAGAAGCTTTCTATCTAATAATCAGTTATTGTTCCAAATATTTTACAGTAAATACAGCAATTTGGTCTGTGCCAAGGATCAGGGCTATCTGTACCTTTGACCCCATTTTACTGTCTCTGCTGACGCCCTCATCAGGTAATAGGCCCTTTTACCTCAACCTGTCCCAGGGTGAAATTTTGCAATTCTCCTTCTCTCACACTGGATCCTGAGACACTGTACTGTGTGTACTAATGGTAATTCTACAACAGGTTCCCTGGAGTTCAAGCCTGCCATCTTCACTTCAGTAGCCATGACCAATGTGTGAATACCGCCTTTTCACAAAGAATTATAGAATATCAGCAGTAGGAACAAAGCATAACAAGAGCCAAATGGTTTTTACACAATAATCTGCATGCATAGCTGTTTTATATGATTGCCAATCCTCCAGGATTTCCCTGAAGTGTACAGGAATTAAAGATTAATCTTTAATTAAAGATTGTCATATGATGAAACCTCCAGGAATACATCCAAACAAAATTGGCAACCCTACTGTCTTACCTAAAGCTTAGGTAGGCCTAGTTTATGTACTCTGATCTGGGTATGGGATTCAGACTGCTTTCTAGCAGGCAGAGAGAGAGAGAGCACGTCTCTCTGACTCCTCTCTGTAGGGAATGTGTCCTTTTCTTCAATCTCAAAGTCTTCTGTGCATACCCTTGGCTCCTTGAACTGATCAAACCGGTTTATGTGCCTCACTGTGGGGTACAGATAGGGATGAGGCAGGGACAGACCTCAAAGCAATTGTCCTTTGCCTTGTCTTTTGATAAAGGGGAGGCTATCAGAGGTTTTTCTATTTTCTTGTCTATTCACAAGTCAGTTCATGACTGAACTCAAATCACAGCAAACAATACAACAAACAGACACACATAATTTCTTAAGATAGTCCAAGAATCTTCCAAGTTCTTTAAAGTTTGATTTCATGCAGCTAACATTTTGGCGTATACCTTTCCACAAAAATCAATAAATCTTTTATCCAAATCTATGAGAGAATCAGAAAATTTTCACTCTTTTCATCCCTTTCTTTTTTCCAGTGTTTAACATATGGCTCATTATATAATAATTAAAAAAACCTCTAGCCTCCTCCTTAATATGGAGCATTAATATGAAATTAAGAGAAAACTATAAAATGAAATAAACTATACAAGCAATACACAGTGATGTTGGTCATTGTTCTAGGAATACCGATTAAAAATAAAGCGGTACTAAAAATTATTCTTCTGTTTGCTAGGATGTTCACTTTACACGACATGCTCATTACCAAGATCTGGACTTGAGGAAAAATAGCTGTATTGCACTAGTGGCTATTGGAGATTAGGATCTGATTCTCCTCCCACCACTACCAGCAGTAACCTCACTAAAGTCAATGGAGGTATGCTAGAGAGAAAGCAGAACTGGGCCCTAGATTTTTCGCAGTGTGCTGATGCATCCAGTCAGGAGCACGAACCACCTTTTTCATTAGAGGACTAGGAAAAAGGCAACACAACATGAAAACGTCAGAGACCTACTTATTAAAAAGAAAATGATAAGCTGATGACAATAAAAGTATGATAAAAACATGTCAAAATGAGATCCAGAATTAAAACATATATTGGTCCTATTATAAAAGTTATAAAGGAAAGTCATATACTGTAAGTAGTTTCTAAATCATTAGTGCTATGTGTTTTGGAACCACATTTAACTACAGGCATCATTAAAGCTAAGGAATTGTTTCTTTTATGATGGTAGAAACATTTGCAGGTCCAGCAACCATAGACTAGCCATCAGGGAAACATATGAAGAGCCTGAATTTGATGATCTGTTCTTCCAATAACAACAGTCTTAATGAATGAACTTCAGGAAGTTTTGCAGAACTATAGTATACGTTAATGCAAGCTGTGGTGCTTTTACTTTGAACTACTTGCAGGAAATAGTGGAGAGACTGCAGTTTAGTTAGCTATTTCAGTGGTTTCAATCTCTCTCTGAAAGAGCATCTAACTGGAATACAAACATTGAACTCATAGGTCAATTTTGGTATGAAGGAGATAGTAATAGATGCTCTCTGATTTCCATGAAACATTTAACTCCTCTAAGCTTGGTGTATGTTCCAACCAGGAAAGTATAACTAACACACAAATACACCCAAAGGGTTTATTTGCTTTCGAAGTGTATCAGAATGTTGCTTCTGTGATATGAAAATACTATAGCTGGCAGCTTACTGTAACAATGGGTCCATATTACCCCTTCCTCTGGTCCTCTGCTAGTAGTGATCCTCAAATTACAGCCCAAAAATGTATAATTGTATCCTAAGAAACTATATACTGGGTACATTTATTTGTGCTAAAATTCATGACATGTTTGAGATTTGCAAATACTTATAAATTGGTGCTTATGCAAAAACTAAGACTGTGAATAATCTGATTGTATGAAGCAGCAGAACGAATTTGCTACCTTTATTTATTACAATATTCAGGAATCACTTTTGTATTTTCTGACAAGCAATATCAAAAAGCCCTCCAATCATAACCTAGAGGAACCTTGGCTTCTTACCCATATGGTCACAGGATTTGCAGAGTGAAAATGTCCTTCAGCATTCCCCCCCATTACTAAAGAATACATGGGGAGGAGGTGTTCAAGAACACCGGATAACAAAAAACTTTTTCTGAACATCCAAACTTCCTCAAAGCTCCCCTTTCAAAAGCAAGGCAGTTAGACTGAAAAGAAGCTGAGCAGTGATAAAGGAGAAAATCCCTGGGTCAAAAACTTGCCTATTTCCCAAATGGACAGCTATCTAATAGCTACCTTGGTCTTCTGACCAGTTATATGCTATTTTCAACTCTGTTTTTCCATAGAAGTCTGATCAGAAGGGGAATTGGAGATGAGGGGTATAGCAAATGTTTCTTCCAAGATTGGGAAAGGGTATCATTCACTGCTTGTATTCCTGGATCTGGTCCTTTTCTGCAGAAATTTACTAGCTGAATTTCAAACTCCTCGAAGAGATCTCCCTGAAAAAAAACAATGTTCAAGCTCTTGCATGTCATATAGTCCACCGTATAAGACTGATGCTTGAAATCATCAATCCCAGTGACCTTAGAATACAATGTATCTCTGGCAATCTATGCCGTAGTACCTTTCAATTTTCTGAACCTGGCTTATGAAAAAATAGTTCTATTTTGGCATTTATCTGAACCTCAAGATAAGTTAGTGCCCTGCTGGGGATGAGATTGCTTTTGTCTAGATTTATGGCAAATCAATGCATAGAGCTCATAAATCACACTAAGTGCACTCTGAATTACGTCTTCCTTGGATGATACCTTGACGAAAGTGTCAACCAAGTAATGGATCAAAGTGAATTCCTTGTTCCCTTAAGTCCACAACCACAAGTACCAAATCATCCTTCAAACCCTTGGGACTTTACAGAAAGCAAAGGGCAGAGTCTAATACATGCCCTGAGGAACTTTCAATGTGGACACGTGTGTAGGCATCTGACATACCAGTTCAGGTCAGGAAGTCTCCTGGAGCCTAAGATGAAGACTGCAGTTTCCATTCTAGATGAGGGAATGGAATCCAGCATCCGACAAAGGATTTTGAATCCAGTATTTCTCTCAGGCCTTCAATTTTTTAAAATTAAACCCAAGAAGTAGTGCTACCATGGGGCTAATTCTACGGCCCATATATTAAGTCTCTGTGGGAGAGATTTGTCCATACTGGCTGACTTCTACTGCTGAAGCCTTCCGATTTTCAGCAGCTCTTCAGCTTAAAAGCCAGCATGTTGATCAGCTATGAGGACCAGGCAATCATCAAGCTGTCACCTGATCCCTAGCCTCAGTTCATCAGCTGGGAGGCAGCTGATTAGTCACGTTTGGGGCTGGTCCCAAATCCCCTTAAAGCGCCAGCCACTCTGTGGCAAGACATCAGCAGACGTGCCTGCAACTCACGAAGATGCTGTCAGTGAGGCGTAAACTTTTGCAGGTAATGAATTCTCTAGGGTATATATACTTCCTGGGAATGGATCATCTGCTGATGAAGGGAGATGGGAAACTGTATCACTGAGTTCATGTTCTAAAAGTTCATGCTCTGTATGAGCTAATACAATGTCCTGGGAGTGGTCAAGTGCCCTTTTTGTCCTGTGCTGCTAAAGGGATGTGTTCCAGTCTTGTTTTCCTACTGATTTAGCAGTGCTATGCAATGGCAGAATACTTTAAATAGGAGGGCACTTGTCTTTCAGCTTACTTTGGCACCAGGGCATCTAATCTTGGCCTTCAGTGGCTTATCCATCATTTTTCCTCTCAAATTCACACTCTGCCAAGAAGCCCACAAAATGGTAGACCTTATTTTTATTTATATTAACAAATATAAAATGTGCTAGGCTCTCTACAACTGGAAAAATACACAAGCTTTGCCCTGAGAGTTTATGTTGATTAGTACAAGTTATATATCACACAGGAACAAAATTTACAGAAAGGAAGGAGAAGGGAGGAAAACAACAGGGTTTTTAAAATTTATCTGACCACTACCCAGCTTTGTAACTTGAATCTATACTTCTGCAGCCAAGCCAGCTGGTAACTAGTTGAGGCTAAAAATAAAGGAACAGCAATTAGACTACAGTGTGGCAGAGAAGATATTCTGCACTGTTCACCACCTCTGTAAACTGAAAAGTAAGCCAAAAACTTAAAATGTAAGGACAAAAGACAAAATTCTTGCTCAGAATGGAGTGTGACGGAGTCAGACCAGAAGGATATAGGAGAGTGCTGGAAGGCAGGTATATTAGTCTGAGGATGTGCAGGTCCCTGTTCCCTGGATAGCCAAACAAAGGCTACTCCAGGCCATTCAAGACACCTGAGGCCAATTAAGAACATTCTAGAAAGCAGCAGAAATAGCTAGCCTGATTGGGACACCTGAAGCCAATCAGGGACTGGCTGAAACCAGATAAAAACCTCCCAGTTAGTCAGGTGGGCTGTGGGTGTCAGGAGCTGTGGAAGGAAGTGGTGCTGTTGGTGAGACTGAGTGGTGGACAACGTATCATCCAGAAGGAAGGAGGCCCTGAGGTAAGGGTGAAGTGGAGTTTGAAGAAGCGGGGACTGCTGTGGGGAAGTAGCCCAGGGAATTGTATTGTGTTTTGTGGATAAAAGGTCAGCCATCTTAGCTGATACTATTAGGGTCCCTGGGCTGGAGTCCGGAGTAGAGGGAGGGCCCGGGCTCCCCCGTTTTCTGCCTCCCTTAATTAGTTACTGAGAAAGGGAGGTCTCTCTGGGCCTAGATGAGTTTCTGAGGCCCCTAAATCTGCCAGGAAGCGCAGGACCCACCAATACAGACTCGGAACTTTGTCACAGGAGACATACAAGTGGCTAGAGAAAACTATTTAGTCTTTATCCAGCTTTCAGCTTGCAGAATACCTCTGAACTTTGATAGACACGTGGATCACCTGATCATAGGGATGGCTGGTAAAGCACTTATCAAAGAACTTCCTGTATCCCTTTTCAATATTGCATTTCCCTTGATTCTAGTAAACTTGGCCTTTTTCCCTTTGAATAAAAAGATATATATTAAGAAATGTATTTTTAAAGAATTTCTTTAAATGATTCTAATACTTTATTTAAAACACCTGGGTGTGATTATTAGCCTATAATTTTTATTCCCATGTATGCAAATATTAGTTATGCTCCTAATAAAGCTTCTTTCCCTTCCTCCATTATATGTACTATTAGCATTTCTACTTCTGGCAAAAAGGGAATTGAGACTAAAGCAACCACACGGCTGATGCCTTAAAATAACAGATGTAGGCTTTTCCCCCATCCTGTTTTATTAGGGGAAAACTGGGTGAAATCACAGCTTTGTTCTTCCCAGTGTCAGCTACATGTAAAGTGAAAATCACTCCATTTGAGCTGAACTGACTGTATTACAAGAAGATAACAAACAGGTCAATCACCTTAGCATAGACACTGTAATTTCCAGTCTAATTTGGCAAGCAACAATATATGCCTGAAATAAATATATTCTCATAGTTATTTGAGTGCATAACCAGGTATGATTGAACACACGTTTTAAAAGATGTGTAGATATATACATAAACTATTGGTACAGAAATTGGTACAGAGGAAATGCAATTTTCAGTTGCGTAGCTGAACTGCGCAAAATCATATAATATATATTTACCACATGGAATTCAGTCATAATTTCTAGGCATCTTTTAGTGTTTTTTTGTCTCTTACATTTAATGAAAAACAAGACCCTTCTCTAGTAAGAACAGTTACAGCAAAAATAACCCACGAAGTAATAAGAGTATGTTTGCCTGATTAAGACTCCAGTGTTCTAGATCAGTGGTTCTCAACCAGGAGTCCAGGGCCTCCTGAGTGGCTGCAAGAAGGTTTCCGGGGGTCCACCAAGCAGGCCAGCATTAGACTCGCTGGGGCCTGGGCAGAAACCTGAAGCCTGCCCCCACGGGGCTGAAGCCAAAGCCTGAGCAATGTGGCTTTGTGGGAGCACCCTAGGCAATTATCCTGCTTGATAACCCCTAACACTGGCCCTGGCTTTTATATGCAGAAAAATTGTTGTGGTATAGATGGGACGGGAGTTTTTTTTATAACATGTTGGGTAGGCCTCTGAAAGAAAAAAGGTTGAGAACCCCTGTTCTAGAAGATGTAGTTCTACTGTTATGTCACTATTGCTAATTTTCTTAAACAGCAAGTTTAGTCTACTATAATGTTAAAAAAAAATATGGGCTGATTCTGCATGTCAGTAAATTTACACAGGGGAGCAGTGCCACTGAATTTTCCCCTGCTCAGTCAAAAACAAATAAACAAAAACCCCACAGAATATAACAGGACTACTCACATACATAGTTATTTATGTGCTTAAGTGTTCACTGCACCAGATCCATATTTTTAAGTTACAGCAGACTAAACCTTTATTCTATTAAGAATAAGAAAGCATGTTTTTCTATGAGTGAAAGCTTCCGCTTCAAGAAAAATTAATTTATGAACATCTGTACCAGTGTACTAAAATAGACAGGTTTCTCAGATAAATCTATTAACTTCCATGAACAATTGCACTGGTTTACACTGAGGTAACTGAGAACTGAATCTGACCCACAAGCTATAATAAATCTTATTTTATGTTAAGCCAACACATTTTCATAATACAATCAGCCTCGTCTAAGAATGCCTCTCACACATTTTTTCAAGTTGTTCAAACTGAATACAAGGAATGACCAGTAAGGAAATAAACAACAATACGGCTTTAAATATGGCAAGGGCACGATAAATATTATGAACTTGAAGTTCATATTACAAAGATCAGCTGAAATGAGGAAAATGGTATATTTGTGTTTCAATGACTTCCAAAAAAGCATTTACGGAATCTATAACTGCAAATTTCCATTTGGGCCATCAAATGTAACCTTATATATGGACGAGCACAAGTCCATGGGGCTGGGTGCATTGTATCTGAGGCTATTAAAGGAGTTGGCCGATGTGATTGCAGAGCCATTGGCCATTATCTTTGAAAATTCATGGTGATCGGGGAGGTCCCGGATGACTGGAAAAAGGCTAACGTAGTGCCCATCTTTAAAAAAGGAAAGAAGGAGGAGGATCTGGGGAACTACAGGCCAATCAGCCTCACCTCAGTCCTTGGAAAAATCATGGAGCAAGTTCTCAACGAATCAATTCTGAAGCACTTAAAGGCAAGGAAAGTGATCAAGAACAGTCAGCATGGATTCACCAAGGGCAAGTCATGCCTGACTAACCTAATTGCCTTCTATGACCAAATAGCTGGCTATGTGGATGAGGGGAAAGCAGTGGATGTGTTATTCCTTGAGTTTCGCAAAGCTTTTGATAAGGTCTCCCACAGTATTCTTGCCAGCAAGTTAAAGAAGTATGGGCTGGATGAATGGACTATAAGGTGGATAGAAAGCAGGCTAGATTGTCAGGCTCAACAGGTAGTGATCAATGGCTCCATGTCTAGTTGGCAGCCGGTATCAAGTGGATTGCCCCAAGGGTCAGTCCTGGGGCTGGCTTTGTTCAATATCTTGATTTGTGATCTGGAGGATGACATGGAGTGCACCCTCAGCAAGTCTCCAGATGACACTAAACTGGGAGGAGTGGTAGATACACTTGAGGATAGGGACAGGACACAGAGGGACCTAGACAAATTAGAGGATTGGGCCAAAAGAAATCTGAGGAGGTTCAACAAGGACAAGTGCAGAGTCCTGCACTTACGACGGAAGAATCCCATGAACTGCTACAGACAAGGGACTGATTGTCTAAGTAGCAGTTCTGCAGAGAAGGACCTATAGGTTATAGTGAATGAGAAGCTGGATATGAGTCAACAGTGTGCCCTTGTTGTGAAGAAGGCTAACGGCATTTTGGGTTGTATAAGTAGGGGCATTGCCTTCAGATCAAGGGACATGATCACTCCCCTCTATTTGGCATTGATAAGGCTTCATCTGGAGTACTGTGTCCAGTTTTGGGCCCCATACTACAAGAAGGATGTGGATAAATTGGAAAGAGTCCAGCAGAGGGCAAAAAAAAATGATTAGGGGGCTGGAGCACATGACTTATGAGGAGAAGCTGAGGGAAACTGGGATTGTTTAGTCTGCAAAAGAGAAGAATGAGGGGAGATTTGATTGCTGCTTTCAACTACCTGAAAGGGGGTTCCAAAGAGGATGGATCTAGATTGTTCTCAGTGGCAGCAGATGACAGAACAAGGAGTAGTGGTCTCAAGTTGCAGAGGGAGAGGTTTAGGCTGGATATTGGGAAAAAACTTTTTCAGTAGGAGGGTGGTGAAGCACTGGAATGGGTTACCTAGGGAGGTGGTGGAATCTCCTTCCTTAGAGGTCTTTAAGGTCAGGCTTGACAAAGCCCTGGCTGGGATGACTCAGTTGGGGACTGGTCCTGCTTTGAGCAGGGGATTGATCCTGCTTTGAGCAGGAGGTTGGACTAGATGACCTCCTGAGGTCCCTTCCAACTCTGATATTCTATGATTCTTACATCAGATTCTAAAGAAAAGGAAAAGGGGAAAAATCAAATCAAACTTGGACAAGCTTTGACCATCCTTTTAAAAATATCTCCAAAAAATAGTTTCAAAGTGGCTTCATACAAAAGGATTTGTCCCTACTGTAGCATCAGCACATGATCAGTCAAATACATATATGGAAGCCCTAGGAAGGTTATAACGGGAGGTAATTAAAAGAAAATTTTAATTTGAAATTTACAGTAAGAGATCAGCTCTCTTAAAAAGACAAGAAAACTTTCACATGGTGTAGTGAAGAATTTCACAGATAATGGTTTACATAGTATGGTCAAGGAGCTCTTGACGTGACCTGAGAAGGAGCAAATTCTGCTCTCACATCACTCACAGCCTCATTGAAGTCACTAGGACCGAATTTCAGGACATAATTTAGCCCAAAGTTTCTTATAAAACATCCAAGGCAAGTTGCCAGTTTCGGTTATAGTATAAACCAAAATTAGCCAGGTCTCGCTGGCTTGTTTTCATTTTTTAAAACAAAATTATTTGGAATAACAGAAGTGGAGTTAATAGAATTATCTACTATCATCAAATTACATTGTTTCCTTGAAAACAAAAAAATCTGCTTCCTTTTAACGTTCATCTTTGATGACTGCTTTCAACTTGTGTCAGCAGTTATTTTTCTGCGACACACCATTATCCAGTCACAAATATATAATGTCACTAAAAATACTGCACATGTAACCATATACCTCAAGTAGTTATCAGCATGCTGCTGCTCAAGAATATAACTACACATCTTATTGTGTACTACTGCTTATAGAAAGAGTGCTGACCAAACTTGTGGATACAAATGAGAATGTGAAGAGATCAAAAGACTTTTGTAGGAGGGTGGGGAGGAGAGAGAAGGCGGCACATGATTTTTGTAGCCCTGTCACAAATGAAATAGAAACCTAGAAACCACTGCAGTGCTAGTTAACTACTGAACGTCTACTATTTCCACAGACATCTTGCTACAAAATTTAAAGAATACGACTTGGAGATTCCAGTAAATTACATTAATTATATTGGGTTAGTGAGCTTCAGTAAAGCCAGAAGCTTATCTGGATAATTTTCTCTCAATGTTCTAATTTCCCACTAACAATGACCATCTTTCATATAAAACTAGTACAAACTTTCATTCTTTTCCTTCTTCCCCCTCACACTCTAGACCATCTCAGTCTTTAATTTTAGAAAAACTACTCAGTCTGAGAGTGTTCTACTCTGTTTCTCTGAATCAAGTCTTAGGACAAATGTTTAAAAGAACATCAGTCCCTCAGCTCTGAGTGGTGACACTACAGCATTCTCCAGGGTTTGGATCAGGAACTTTAGATTTGTCACGGAAATGATCCTGGGTGAGAAAGGTCCCTTCTGCTGTCCCCATGAGAATCAGCCCAGATGTAACAGCTGTAAGACTCTGAAAAATTACCATTTGCACATGCTCCGTAGAGCTTCTTGTAAGATATACTTCAGTTCAGCCTTTCCTCTCTTGTAGCAGACATGCCCCTTTCCCACGCATGGCCCAACCCTAGGCCACAAGTGTGAGGGGAACAGTGTGGGGCCATTGCCAGTGGCCTATGCTGCCCCAGTACAGGGTAAATTCACTTGGATGGATGATCTTACTCATTAATAGCCCCATAAGTAACTGGAAAGGCATATGCTGTAGCAGGAGCTAAAACAGAGATCAGCAACCTCACCACACGGCCCCCCCAGGGTAAGCACCCTTGGTGGGCCTGGCCGGTTTGTTTACCTGCCGCGTCCGCTTGTTTGGCCAATCATGGCTCCCACTGGCCACGGTTCGCTGCTTCGGTCCAATGAGGCTGCGGGAAGTGGCACGGTGCTGGCCGCCGCTTCCCGCAGACCCCATTGGACTAGAGCGGCGAACCGCAGCCAGTGGGAGCCACGATCGTTCGAACCTGCATATGCGGTAGGTAAACAAACCGGCCCGGCTCGCCAAGGGTGCTTACCCTGAGGGGGGGGGGGGGGGGCGGGTGGGGAGGATGCTGATCCCTGAGCTAAAACATGGCCTTGGGTCTGCAAGGGTTTGATCCAACACACACTAAAATCAAAAAGGAGCCCTGAAACCCAGCATCTGGTCTCTCTTTGCTGTGCAAAGGACTAGCATTGTTAATAGGAAGACAACAGAAAGTTAACTATAGTAGTCCCAGTTGCCTGCGGTACCTCAGGCTCTATCGCTATAACTAAGGCTGCAATCAAATCCAGGTTGGACTCTGGCTCCAACTGAAGAATTGGGATTTAAGTATTTGCAATTAGGTAATATCTGAACTTGCAGTATTGAAGGTATCCTGTAGTAAATAAACTTGCAGAGACTAGAGCCCAGGATCTCAGCTAAAAGAGTAAAAAAATAATTAATAACAAATGGCCTTCAAATTTTGTCATTAAGGTAAAGGGAACAGCAATCTGCAAGGCCTTAAGATCTTGTATCCATCATGATGGCACAACAGAAAAAAGACAACATGCATTGTACAGCTTAATAAGCAGTGATCTGTTAGTCAAAAGATTAACAGTAGAATGGTACTAGAGGCAGAAGTAATTTATCATTAAAAATTTACTAGATAGTATTTGAAAATTATCACTCTGTTAATAACCTTTTTTCAAATCAGTTGTTCAATGTACTGAGCAGTACATTGCACATTAGCAGTTTAGCACAGACTGTAAAGCTGTAATACAGGAAAAAATAAATTAACTCTGGAAAATTCACACTCAAGTGTTTTCTGATATGAATAGCACAGAAGTAGATAGATATAAATATTTCTGTTAAACCAATTAATCTACATACACATACACACACAAAAACAGGAAAAGACTGAACAAACAAAACTGTTCTTCATATGCAAGAATCTTCTTTTGACAATAGTGCTTTATTGGCACAGAGTTTTTCCTTTCAACTGGAGATAGAGAAAATTAAAAGAATGTCATAAGCCAAGATCATTCATATACATTTATGCATTTTATACATGTTTTTATATATATGTGTATATATATATACATACACACACACACATACAACATAAATGTATATGAATGATCTTGGCTTATGACAATTTTTTAAATATACTTTTGTAAAAAATGAATGATTTTGACCTCTTACTTTGAGAATGTGACATTACCATAAACAATCTTTGAAATTATTGACACAGATGTTTTTCCACACACCCACACTTGTAAAACCTTATAAGAATGCCTGGAGTGGCCTTACAATGACTTCACTCCTTCCTCTTTGTGATCTCAGACAGCTGTACTGATTTATCAGTCTTCCCCTCCAAGGGCTCTCAGGTACGGGGTTCTATCTGATCTTCCAGACAATATGTACAATCTGTATGTAATCTCTCTAGGAAGGACTATGAAGTTGTGAGCTGCAATGCCTCCAAAAAAATCAAAATTTCTATGAGAACAAGCTATATGAAGTTAATTCCAGAAAAGACAGAAGCACTGGTAGTTGGTACAGAAAAACATGGAAGAATGGTCATGGGCTGTGTGGTGCCTTCTCCTGAAGATGTCCGACCTTATCACAACAAGGCTTTTCATCCTGAGGTGTTGCTAAAACATATTGTTCCTGGATTCTCACGTAGCATCTGTGCCTGTGACTCTTAAGTTCCCCCTCTATCATCTAAGGTTAGACAGAAAGCCCTTCCTTATCAATAAAGTCCTTGTCACAATTAAATCACCTTCAGGTTGGATTACTACATAGGAAGACCTTTGAAGGTATTTGGAAGCTTCACCTAAAGCAGACTGCATCTTCTTTTATCATGTTCTAGAGGTGTGTTGTTTTTAACACTTCTGCTAATATATCCCAGAATGATGTTTGCTTTTTTTGCAGCAGCCTTACCATGTTGACTCATATTTAGCTTGTGATCCACTATGACCTCCAAATCCTTTTCCGCATTATTCCTTCCTAGGCAGTTGTTTCCCATTTTGTATGTATGCAACTGATTGTTCCTTACTAAGTGGAGTACTTTGCATTTGTCCTTATTGAATTTCATCTTATTCATTCAGACCATTTCTCCAGTTTGTCCAGATCATTTTGAATTTTAATCCTATCTTGCAAAGCACTTGCAACCTCTCCCAGCTTGGTATCATTCACAAACTTTATAAGTGTACTCTCTATGCCATTATCTAAATCACTGATGAAGATATTGAACAGAACTGAACCCAGAAGCAATCCCTGTGGGACTCCACTCATTATGCCCTTCACACACGACTGTGAACCACTGATAACTACTCTCTGAGAATGGTTTTCCAACCAGTTTTCCACCAATCTTATCGTAGCTCCATCTAGGTTGCATTTCCCTAGTTCGTTTATGAGAAGGTCATGCAAGACAATATCAAAAGCTTTACTAAAATCAAGATATACCATGTCTACTGCGTCTCCTCTATCCATAAGGCTAATTACCAGTCAAAGAAAGCTATCAGGTTGGTTTGACGTGCTTTATTCTTGACAAATCCATGCTGACTGTTACTTACATCTTCTTAGCTTAGCTTAGTCCTCTTTGCTCCTAGTGGAGCATAAGGCGCCAACCATTCTTCTCCATTCGACTCCATCTTGGGCTAACCAGTAGATTTCATCCCAGGTCTTTCACTTGTTGTTTAGGTTTAGCCAGGATTTTGTGAACTTCTGAAGATTTGATTGATGTTTCTGTAGCGTTCGTTTTTTTTACATGGTGGGTTGCTAGCCCGACGCAAAATTACATCTTCTAGATGTTTGCAAATTGATTGCTTAATTATTTGCTGCATTTTCTTCCCAGGTACAGAAGTTAAGCTGATTGGTCTGTAATTCCCTGGGTTATCATTATTTCGCTTTTTATAGATGGGCATTACATTTGCCCTTTTCCAGTCTTCTGGAATCTCTCCCATCTTCCATGACTTTTCAAAGATAATTGCTAATGGCTCAGATATCTCCTCAGTCAGCTCTTTGAGCATTCTAGGATGCATTTCATCAGGCCCTGGTAACTTGAAAATATCTAATTTGTCTAAGTAATTTTTTTTTAACTTGTTCTTTCCCTATTTTGGCCTCTTCTGATCCTATCTCATTTTCACTGGCATTCACTACATTAGATGTCCAATCACCACCAATCTTCTTGGTGAAAACCGAAACAAAGAAGTCACTAAGCACCTCTGCCATTTCCACATGTTCTGTTATCATCCCCGCCATTTGAGTAACAGGCCTACCCTGTTCTTGCTCTTCCTCTTGCTTCTAATGCAGAGGTGGGCAAACTGCACCCTGCGGGCCATATGCAGCCCGCCAGCCATTTTTATCTGGCCCGTGAGCTCCGCTGGGAGCACGGAGCCAGTGGCTCCGCGCTCCTGGCCCAGTGCTGGGCACCGTGATCCCTGACGGGGGTGTGGGCAGGCGGAGCGGCGAGCCGTGGGGCCCCGCGCTCCCCAGCCGGGCGGAGCGCGGCGGGCCACCAGCTGCGCGATCCCGCACTCCCCGGTTGGGACACCAGCCGGGCAGAACGCAGCGGGCTGCAAGTCACAGGGCCCCGTGCTCCCTGGCCAGGCAGAGCGCGGTGGGCCGCCAGCTGCGCAGCCCCACGCTTCCCCGCTGGGGCACGGGCAGGTGAAGTGGCGAGCCACGGGGCCCCCTGTTCCCCCGCTGGGCCCCTTGCTCCCTGGCTGGGCAGAGCGCGGTGAGCCGTGAGCCGCAAGGCCCCTCATTCCCCGGCCGGGGAGCCAGGCGGGGGGGAGCGTGATGGGCCGCAAGCCACGGGGCCCCGCACACCCAGGGCACCTGGTGGGTGGAGCACCACAAGCTCCGGGATCCCACGTTCAGGCTGGAGTGCCTGGCTGAACACACTGGGGGGGGGGGTTAGGTGGTGGGGGGTTAGGGAGGGGGTAGTCAAGGAAGAAAGAGGGGGAGCTAGGTAGGGGTGGGGTCCTGAGGGGGTCTTGGGATGGGGCAATCAAAGGACAAAGAGCAGGGGGGAGGGGTTTGAATGGGTTGGGAGTTCTGAGGGGGTCAGTCAGGAGGTATAAAGTGGGTGGGTGTCAGATGGGGGCGGGGCTAGGCTGTTTTGGGAAGTACAGCCTTCCGTACTTGGCCCTCTGCACGATTTTCAACCTCATTGTGGCCCTCGGCCCAAAAAGTTTGCACACTCCTGTTCTAATGTACTTGTAGAATGTTTTCTTACTACACTTTATGTCTCTAGCTAGTTTGATCTCGTTTGTGCCTTGGTCTTTTTAATTTTGTCCCTACATACTTGTGTTATTTATTTATATTTAACCTTTATAATTTGACCTAATTTCCACTTTTTGTAGAACTCTTTTTTGATTTTTAGATCATTGAAGATCTCCTGGTTAAAGCCAGGGTGATATCTTGCCATACTTCCTATCTTTCTTATGCAGTGGGATAGTTTATTCTTGTGCCTTTAATAATGTCTTTTTGAAAAACTGCCAACTGTCTTCTACTGTTTTTCCCCTTAGACTTGCTTCCCATGGGATCTTACCCACCAACTCCCTGAGTTTGCTAAAGTCTGCCTTCTTGAAATCCATTGTTCTCTCTCCTACCATTCCTTAGAATCATGAACTCTATCATTCCATGATCATTTTCACCCAAGATGCTTCACTTTCAAATTCTCAACCAGTTCCTCCCTATTTATCAAAATCAAATCTAGAAAAGCCTCTCCTCTAGTAGCTGTCTGAAATAAAAAAACTGTCTGCAATACATTCCAAGAATTTATTGGATAATCTGTGCTCTGCTGTGTTATCTTTCCAACAGCTGTCTGAATAGTTGAAGTCCCCTATCACCACTAACTCCTGCTATTTGGATGATTTTGTTACCTGTTTAAAAAAGCCTCTTCCACCTCGTCTTCCTGTTTAAGTGGTCTGTAGTAGACGCCTACCATGACATCACACTTGGTTTTTTTCTCTCTTTTATCCTTACCTAGACTTTCAACAAGTGTGTCTCCTATTTCCATCTCAACCTCAGCCCAAGGGTACACATTTTTAATATAAAAGGCAACACCTCCTCCCTTTTTTCTTTGTCTGTCCTTCCTGAGCAAGCTGTACCTTTCTATACCAATATTCCAGTCATGCGTGTTATCCCACCACATCCCTGTGATGCCAACTGTTGTACAGTGTTCTCTATATAGAGAGATATGGATATAATTCCTATAAAAACTCTAGTAAAAAATCCTATAATAATCAGATGAAGACACCATACTCTGTAGTCATTCGTTTTTATCCCTTTTTCAATTTTAAACTTCTTCTTAGGTTTTTAAGAATCCCTGGTCCTAGATCTGTTTGCTTACTGGTCGCCTGAGAGCGCCTGTATTTCCGGACCATATTCACTTGATGTCTATCCAAAGACATCACTTGCACGCAGCTTCCAAAGGAAGAATGTCATGAGATAGAAATACCGGAGAAAAGACAAGAATGTAGAATGTAATCCTTAGAAACAGAATTTTTCCTGAGGTTAATCTCTGTCTGGACTAAAGAGACATTTGTGACTCTCTAATTAGAGTGGAAACACAGGTCTCCTGAGCCTCCATAGAGAACCCTCACAGAGATTCTACTTCTGGCCGAAGAGCATTAATTGTGGATAGAGGGACAGAGACCAAGCTCATGTAAAAAAATGAAATCTATCTGCAAAGTGTTACTCTGAGTTACCGTATGCCATGATTAAACAACCAATACTTTTCTGCTTTTATAATCAATTAAATAAATGCCCAGGGAATTGGCAGTTTCCTTTTTAAATAACTAACGATGCAGAGTAGTATTTGGCAGTGAAAGGTTCTTCTGAAAGAATAAATGCTTATATTGATAATCTTGAATTATAAATTACAACTCTCCAATTCTCCCTCTTATAAAAATGAATGCTCTTCACAATCTAGCATTACATGTCAGATAAAAAAGATGAAACTTTTATAATGGAAATGTAATTATAGTACAAATTTAGCCAGTTGTCATTCCAAAGCAATCCATAATTATGCACAGGTCATAAAAAGTTATATTTTGTCATTTACTTGGCCAAACATGCCAGTTAAACATCAGGTCATCTTCTTCAAATTGAACACTGTACAACAGTAATGAAGTGAATTACTCAGACTTTTTTTTTTTAAAAAAAAGGGATTGCAAATAAAATGGCTCTTGAAATTGTCAAAACAAACAGCAGCTGACAGATACTTTGATTTTTATTTTCAAAATGCATTAATTTTAATATTCAAAATGCCAGTCAAGACTGATTAAATAGTTACTATACTCATTTGCTTTAAATGTATTTTCTCAGTATACAGTAGCACTAGCAGCTAACAAAGTCCAATGTAAACATTATTTATTTATCAGAAAATCCTTTCTGGACCAAAAAACTCATCTAAAAATACACAAACACAAAACACTTTCTGACTGTATTAGTTTACAAACTAAAGTATACTTAACAGTATATATATTAATGGCTAAAACTGAAAAATACTCTGCTCCTTCCAAGAAATCTAATCCAGCTAAGGAGACACAATGATAAATATGGGCAGGTATATTTTTTCACATATGTCATTCTTAGAACAATAAAAAAAGATGCTAAAAAGACACTTTGATGTTAGATATGAAAATGTGGCTTAACTCAGATACCAGTAGCTAGTACTATACATTTGAAAATCCAGATGTTAAAAATATTTTAGATGAATGGTCATGTTACTCATTCTAAAAGGATTATCTAAGGAATGAGATTACATTAGCTCTGGAATCTACCAGTCCTAAATCCCTTTAGTTGATGATTGGTCATCCTTTGAGCAGGGGGTTGGACTAGATGACCTCCTGAGGTCCCTTCCAACACTGATATTCTATGATTCTATGAAGTCATAACCTTATTGACAGTCCTATTTCTATTGGTGCATCACATTTTTCTCTTAACACAGTATTCCATATTTACATTCTGTACTATCGTTTCTTGTATTAATATTCAATTGCCTTTTATATACTGACATTTGCATACTTACATTCTTAATACTCAAGCCTTTTCATTTGTCTAATCAGCCTAATACAATTATTGGTCAGCTTCCACCTGGGCTTCATGCAGATGTGCAACGGTGGGAGAGAGCACATGGAATCTTTCCCCTGCATGAGGGGTCGGGCAGAATTTGAACCCCGCAAGGCAGACGCTGGTTCTTCTCTACTCCCTTGGGAGATGAAAATGGGCAGAAAATGGCTCTAACCCCCAAAGTCTGACGAGTAGAGTTGGGGTCATTAGATACTGGGGAGAGCAGCCTCTTAAAAGCAAATATCTGCTTTAGATATTGGGGGCGGGGGAGCAGCACTGTTGCTCCATGATCACAGACAGGAGAGAGGGATATTTCTTTCTGCACCTTCACTCTTTCCAACAGCATCTTCCCACCACCCAAATAATTTCCCCACACTGGTAATGAAGTATGGATTTTTACTGTAAAGCACAGAACAGCAACAGAAAATACAAAGTGCATAATTTAGCATTTTTTTAAATGAGATTTTTTTTAAGTCAGAACTAATTCTTCTTGCATTCACTATCCATTGGTAAAATAAGCCACAAGCCCGTGTCCTCTGAAAAGGGAGAGAAAATGCTGCCTAGAAACCCCTTAGCCTGCTAGCCAGTGAAATGCTTACCCTCATTTCCCTTTTCTGAACCAAAGCAAATTTATTCTTTTAAACTATCAGCATGGAATGTCCATATGTTGCTGATCTTCTGGGACATCAACTTTATGGGATTCATTTCAAACCCAAAACCTTAAATCGTTCTTTAGGATTGTTTCTTTTTGTTGTTTCAAATGTATTTAATACACCGAATTTATACAGCAGAATGCTAAAGAAACAAGATCTAATATATGCTCAAGTTGCTATGTAATGATTATGTGCCTTGCTTACTTAAGTATTTGATGGGAATTAAGATTTCTTTACTGTTTTATGGGAGATGTTGTGTGTTAATAACATTTTTAAAAACAAATGTAAAAAAGTAAATTAAAACAAATTATGTATAAATAATAATATAACTGTGGACCCAGAAAAAGCATGTGATCAAGGAAGGGATAACAGGTAGCATGCATTTCAATACCCAAGTATAATGAGGGTAATGTTAGTGGCCATATATTTTGCTTTACTATGTACAGGTATTTTGAGGAAATTCACTATACTTTGCCTTATTTAAATTTCCTCAACACTGTGACACAAAGCTAATGTTAATTCTCATGGCAATAATAATTGGTTCACATTCCATATATGTGTGGGGGTGGGGAGGTGGAGAGAGAGCAAGCGCATAAGAATAATCAAGGATGTACAGTATAACAGAAGTGTTCTCACAAATAATATAGTTGGTGCTTTCTTAGAAGCCACCACCATTCTGCCCATGTCAAATTTTTGGAGTGTGGTGGCTTATGATTCAAGTTTTAAACTCCAAACTCATCCCTACAGGTATTGGTAGCAGGTCAGACCCAAAACTAACAAGAACCTTTTATTCTGGATCTGACTCAAATGTAGAAAGCATGAGAGAGAAATACAAGAGATTTCAGTGCCACCCACCCACACTGCACCCCAGCCATTGCTTTTCTCCAAGCTGAACTCCGAACCACCACCACCACCTAACCCTAATCCAAGTCCAAATATCATCTCTTCAACCAACCTGACAGGAAAATCATCTGCATTTATATTATGTTTCATCACAAAGAAACAAAGTACTTTTCAAAGTGTACCAATACTGCTCCACTGTGGATGATACTGCCAACTTTGGAGAGAGATTTTTTCTTTATTTTCTTTACATTCTATTTATAGATGCTTTTATTCACTAGAACTAGAGACAGCACTTATCTATTGTAAGTCCCTGAAATCTCATTCTGCCAAAATAAAAACATAGTTCAAGCACTTTGGAGAACTATTACGATTATTGAATGTCTAACATGCTGCTTCAAGTCTCAAAGCAGTACTCTGGACCCTAAGGGAACAGGCGAACAGCATACAATTATTAAAGCAATTACAAAGATACAATGATTCTTCTCTTAAAAGACTCCTGTATTATTCATTTTATGGTAGACATTTGAAAATGCTATCATTTCACTCCTACCCAGTTTAATTACTTTGTTATTAGTTTATCAGCATCTCTTTTTAACCCCTTGAGCCAGTTATTAGCATATCGCTCATTAGTAGTTAACCAACAACTACTACACCTTCAAAGCAGTATCTCCAGACGTAAAAAAGCCAATTTGTGGAGCTACATTAAATACTGTCATTCATAATTTAAAATTTTCACTCAGCTTCCACTTTATGCATTTCATTTGAGAAAGGAATGCAGCAGGTTACTGGCTAGCTTAATGAAATCACAAATAATAGGGATATATTACAATGGTTTACCAGATAATAAAACACTTTCAGTGAATAATATTTCATGTGAATGAGTGTTTGTCTTAATGCTCCATAATACCTACCACTGAAATGACCGCAGAAAACGTATTATGAATTTACACGTAAGTTACATGTATTCTTCATGTAACTCTCTGGGTAATAATTCTCACTAACTCAGCTGACACCAAGGTGTCTACTCATAGGAGCAGGAAATCTAAATATAAGGAAAAATAGATAGTTTTAAAGTACTTGGAGTGAGCCTGAAAGGAGTATATATAATCAGGAAAGATAATTATGTTTTACTCACTTAGGAAAGGCATCTCGGGCTAGAGGCCCTAGTTAAACCAACAAATACATACATGAAAAAACAACAAATCAGCCACTATTTACAATATAGTTTGAACACAATAGCATATTCCTAGGAAAAAGTCACTATGTCTACATTTGACTTCACATACAGAATAATCTGCACATTGTTGGATACTGTTTCTATTTGTAATACATTGTTTAATCACTTGCTGGTGCCTGGACAGTTATGTGAGAAGTAACTATCATTGAAGTCCAATGGAGATTTGTCTAGTTATTTTTTTTATTTTTTTTAAGAAGACCAATATATACATCAACTCTTTGAAGACTAATATAAATTAGTGGTTTCATTTCCTCTTCTTCAGTTTTTCTTTCTGTCTCCTGCCAGCTGTACTGTAGCGAGGGGGATTAAAAATCTTGGGGGAGAAATTTACATTAAAAATTTTAAACCCTGTCAGTTGTATGTCCTTCTCTCCTCCTTCATCTCCAGTGTTAGTAGAGACTCTGAATGATATATGTCTAGGCCAAACTCAGATGGTCCACTGTACTTTATATGCAAATTTGCACGTACCCCAGTTTACATGAAACAAATGTGTGTGTAAATCAGATTTGCTTACTATAATTCAGGTTCTGAAAGGGAAATTTGATTCTCAAAATCTGTCCCCGCAGTCTTAACTTCATCATAGAATATGCCTCAATTTTTGAAACAAATGTTTAAGTTCCATAAAAATGACAATGAAAATGCTGACATCAAAAATGTTCTGCATCTCATTATCCTTCATTTATTCTTCCTACAGCTGAATAGCAAATTAATAACAATGCTAATATCACTGCTGGTTTTCTACAGGATTATTATACAATTGTATTTCTACTATAGTCCTGCTTTGTATCCATTTACGAGCACATCAGCACCACTGATTACCACTTAACAATATAAGAGCCAAACTCTCTATACAACAACATAAATCACTGTATCTCGTTTAACAAAAGGACCCACTAACAGCCATCTGAGAAAGCAGCACTTAGTTGCATTCCATATATTCATGGAGACACAAATGGTAAACGCATTTGCTATTATGAAGTTTATTTTTCCACATCACCTACAGACTTATGAATCTGCTACTGATGCCAAAAAATAGCTTGTAATGTGAGCTCAGAAAATAACGTATAAAGAAAGCTAGTATTGATGCAGGTAAGATATCATGAAATGAAGAAAGCCCAACATTGTGCTGTACATCAGGAAAGTCTGCTGTTTTGAAACTGCACTGTGCTCTGCACTAATAATTGCCAGTCACGAACAGGTATGATTTAATGTACCATGACTCTGCAGGTTGGCTTCAAGGTCACCATCTCAAAAGCTAAATGGTTCATACCTACGTATGCTGGACTAAGTTTCTGTGTCATGCAGGTCCAAGCTATACAGTGACACCTGTTAGTAAAGTAGCCTGCTGGTTTCAACCTAAGCAAACTCTTAACAGTTTTTTGGCTTCCTTCTGGTACTCACCAGCACATTTTGTCCTTGTTTTGAGAGCTGGGCCTGGGGATCCAGTACCTCCTTCACCCGGTCTTGTAAGCAGCACACTGATTTCATATTCTGTATCAGGATCCAGGTGCCCGATTTTGTAGCTTGTGGAGTCTACTGGCTGTCTGTCATACCAGCTTCCACTTGAAGTGCGATACTCTACTTCTCTCTCAATGATTGGCCCATCCCCATTGATGGAATTAGCATTCAACTGTATCCATAAGTAGGTTGCACCAACTGAAGACAATTGAGGTGGTGCAATGGGAACAGGTGGCTCTATAACAAAAAATTATAAAAAGTTATTCTATCAATATTTGTTTCTACTTCCAAAACATTCAAACAACAATCTTTACTAAACCATATTTGGAAATCTGCCTTAAAAATACCAAACATAAGAGATGATAAACAATGTCAGAGTTCCCTGTTTATTATGGAAGGATAAATCACAACATATAAACTCTGCTGCTCATAAAGATCTGCTAAATGAACTTTTTCATGTTATGTTATTGAAAGGTTTTAACACAGAGTCCATTTAAATAAACATTCCAAATGACTTGAAATTGTATTTTACCTATTCACCAAATGTTAACTGTATGCATTTCCAGCATCTTTTCACTTACAATTTAAAAAGGGAGGTGAACTGTAGTTCGCATGGTAAGATATCTCTCTCTAGCTGTAACCTGTGACTTATATTCATTAGTAATATTTTTAATTAAAATGGATATTTGAGTCCATTTCTGAAGGCAGGCATCTTGCTGAATTGTGATACCATTTGTGATGAAAAAGAAGTGAGTATTTATTTTCAAAATAACTTAGTTTGTGCTTCTCACCATGTAAACTTTCAGTCCCCTGAACTGAGTAGAGTGGATGAAGTGTTCATTCAGGTTCAATATCCTGCACTTTTCTATCTAATATGAGGCAGTGTTTTCAACTTGAGCAAGCCCAGAGCTGGGAACTAGGAATTCCTGAGTTCTTGATCTTATTCTGACTCTACCTTGCATAATGGCATTGGACAAGTCATTTAATCCTAGTTTCCCTAACTGTGAAAGGGAGATACTACCACCTCACACACCAAATGTGAGAGAGGCGGGAAACAGTTTGTTTTCAAAATACTTTAAAAAAAAGCTTGTGACTGTGTACTTGTACTAAGCAGATATATAGGACCTTCCATCTTCAAACTAAGTAACTGCTATAATTTCTGGCTGCCATCTCTCATATGAAAGGTATATAATGATGCATTCATTTTTTTTCCTACACAAAACACAATCAGTCTGAGTCACCACTAAGATGCTCCACTGATTTCAACTGGGTTACCAGGGTAAAACTGTTGTAATACAGTGGTTAATCAGGTTCACTGGAATGGAATCATGCCAGTGTAACAGAGGAGAATTTGGCCCAATATACTTAGACCATGAAGAATGAGCAGGTTTTTGGCTTTTCTTATTGTACAGTACCTAAACAAAGAAGAGTAAATGCTTCTTCTCCCACAACAGTTTCAATTCTATATGATGATGTGATGAACATTTGCTAATATGTTAATGTATCACCTAAAAAAACATGCTGTGTGTATGTCCCCCTGAAGACTTCTGATTGGCCTTAAAGTGGAAGCTTATGTGAGGGAAGGAAAGGGACAAAGGGTGGGTCAGGATGAGGCTGTAAGGACTGGAGTGAAACATTAATGATTCTCTGACAATTTAAGCTGGTCAAGCTCCCGTTTTAACTCTGCGCTTGTCTATACTACAAAATCAGGTTGACTTAAGCTAGATTGACCCACAGCCACCACAGTAATTAAATTGACAGCCAACAAGCAATGTAAGTAGTACAATGCCTACACAGACACTGCACTGCCCTAACTACATTTACCCAAGCGCTACACCTCTCATGGAGGTGGAGTTTTTAAGTCATTTATATTGACTTATATTGGTGGGATCACCATTGTAGTATAGATACTGACCGATTTAGGCTGACGTAAGCTGTTTCATGCCAACATAACTCTGTAATGTAGATGAGGGCTCAATAACAAACATGAACTTCTTTTACAAAAAGTAGAAAAAGTATACTTATTTTATTACTGAAGAACACTTGAGGTACACTAAGTATACTAAAGGTCTATTTTCTCCTAGGGACTGAGAAGCAAGAGATCTATATTATACCTTTACTGAAAAAAAGACCCAATAAATCTTTAACCACTATTTTACATGCTACTGCCAGGCCTAAATCTGTGCCAATAACAATGACTGCTCTTGGATAGTAAATGCCATGCTGAAGTATGACATCACATATTGGGCAGATACAGAATACACTTTGTATTTTCACCTTAATGAAATATTTCCACTGATTCCCAGAGGCAAAATGTGGCAAAACTAGACAACAGTCCAAAAGGTCTGCAAAGATGCTTACTAATTATTACTGCTTAGTACAGACATACAAATCCGGTTTAAAATATAGTGGTAAACAACTACAGCAACATCTTATAAACTTTTAATTTTTATCAAGAAAAACTACATTATATGTCATCATTAATATAGGACAACTCCTAGCTTCAGCTTCTGGGGATTAGAAATTTAATGTAGTTTTATTGACATTGTTTCTGAAATATATAAACTATGACTCCCTGCAGAAACTTTATATTTTTAAATACTTTTGACTTAATTCAAAATGATTAAGCATCAATTTAAATCACTAGACTCCTTCTTGAACCAGGATGTGAAATGGAACTTTTATAGAGCATTCTAAGCCATTTATGTAGCCATGCTGAAAGAACAGTTAATTACCTTCAAGTTTCAAATACTAGTAATAGCTGTTCAACTGCCATCAAAATGCAAACTCAGGAGTAAGGTCATAAAGGTCAGTAGTTACACCAATTCATTTAAAGTCTTACAATTATTTGAAAGAGACATTATTTTATTGCTTTTCATCCCCTCAGGTATTTTTTCATTTCCCTATGACCAAAGTACAAAATAGGTTAAATTCAGTTGTGTAGTTCCAGCAAAAGCCTGCACATATCACGATTTTGCCCTGAAGGTAATCTTCCAGCTAAAGGCTGAACACGTATAAAACGAACTTATCATCATACATACTGCACTTTTATTTAACTGACAATTGGCTAAAAGATAAGGGTCCTGAAGTTAAGTATATACTGTCATAGAAAAAAAATTGAAGTAGTCAAGGATACTGTAATGAAAGATAAATGGCTATATTATTCCTGCATATGTTAAAATATTAAACTTTATACAATGAACTAATAATGAATGAGCATAGTTTTAGCCAAGTTTTTCCTTTATATAATTTAGCTTTTCCTCCTTTTCACTAGAAGGGATGTTTCTAGGTATGACAATGAAGAGTTTGGATCAATTATTCAATTAAGTACCAGACTGTGCATATGTTAGAGTTGGCATCAGCATACTTTTCCCTCTTGGAGGCAATTTTAGTGGTGACCATCAAATAGGGTCCCACTAAATATCTTAATTATTTTCTCATCTATTTTTCCCAGCCATCTAGATACAGGTGCATTATATCTTAATTTGAAATAGTTGGCTTAACCAAAATGATACCTTTTTAATGGCTGTAGTAATTATGTATACTTAAGAAGGGATACACTTTAATTTATTTTGTGGGGTGTGGGGAGTTTGCAGGTAGCAATACTAGGACAATAAAACTCTAAGTTAGAAAAAGTTATTTCTCACTTAACTCTTATGGATATAAAGTAATCAAGTTATTCAATACTGCAACACCCTTTTCAGATTGTCTTTTAAAATTATATATCAATACAGCCCAATAAAGAAAGTTTGTTTCTTCGTGGAGCAGATTTAGTGCTTTAACAACTCCGGACATGAGAACAGTCAGGGAATTCCAAACCAGTGGTGTGAAGGTGATGGGGCATGGCCACATAAGAGGAGGAAATATTAAACACTCTCCTGTTATAGCACCAGAAGTTAATATCCACTAATGGCAGATCAATGGAAAGCTTTAGATAGATGCTATAATGGCAGCCAACACCAATGGACCAACTAAAGTCAAAATGAGAACAAAAACAGTGCATCCAAAATGGAAAATAGCCCTTTGCTTATGCTAAAGGAGTTACATGCAAAGTAAATTATTAAATACATGCATAAATATGCACTTTTTACTTATATACAGAAAGAGGCAGTAATCCCTATATTCAGGCTGCCTTACACCTTAATTATAAAATTCTTCTGAACATTTCTGGAAGAACTCTACTTCCGCCCTGGTTTTCCATAAGGACTTGAAATTTGGCAGGGAGTATAGCCTTGGAATCAGAGAGTTGCCTTTTCTGTTCTCATGAACATTTGTTCAGATTTAAATGAGTTACACACTGTCAAAAACAGATATTTCCTGTCTGTTGATTCTTAATACAGTTTGCTCCAGGACTGCAAGATATCTGAGTTCATAGCATTCATACTTTTGTGTTAAGAGAAACTGTTACTATGCAGTATAGAATCTCGCACATTCTGGGCCTTAAGGAGGCTTTTTTAAAAAAACAATAAATAGCAAGCGGTTGAAGATGCTCAAAGATTTGGAATTTCAGAGTTAATTCCATCAAGATGATTCAGCAGGTAGAGAGCAGGTGAGATGGTCAAAGCTACATGACAGATATAATCTCACTGAGCCCTGCAATTTTTCGCCTTGATCACAGAATCATAGAAACATAGGGCCGGAAGAGACCACAAGAGGTGATCTTGTCCAGCCCCTGATTAAATATATTTAGACCATCCATGAGAGGTGTTTGTTTAATCTCTTCTTAAAAACCTCCAATGATGGGACTTCTACAACCCCCCTGGGTGAACTGTTCCAGTGCTTAACTATTCTTCTAGTTAAGAAAAAGCTTCCTAATTTCTAACCTACATCTCCCTTGCTGAAAACTAAACTGATTACTTCTTGTCCTACCCACAGCAGACATATATAACAATTGATCACCATCCTCATTTTTACATATTTGAGGATGGTGATCTTTTACATATTTGAGGACTGTTATGTCCCCCTAAGCCTTCTCTCCTCGAGACAAAACATGCCCAGTTCTTTCAACCTTTCCTCACAGGTCATGTTTTCCAAATCTCTTATCATTTTTATTGCTTTCCTATGGACTCTCTCCAATTTTTTCACATCTTCTTCACACAGTGCACAGTCAACCTGTGGAACTCCTTGCCTCAGGAGGCTGTGAAGGCTAGGACTATAACAGAGTTTAAGAGAGAACCGGATAAATTCATGGAGGCTAAGTCAATTTATGGCTATTAGCCAGGATGGGTAAGGAATGGTGTCCCTCTGGTTTTTCAGAGGGTGGTGATTGATGCTAGGAGAGAGATCACTTGATCATTACCTGTTAGGTTCACTCACTCCAGGGCACCTGGTATTGGCCACTGTTGGTAGACAGGATACTCTCACTGAGCCCTGGATGGACCTTTGATCTGACCCAGTACTGCCATTCTTATGTTCTTAAAATGTGTGGCCCATAACTGGACACAATACGTCAGGTGAGGTCTCACCAAATGTCAAGTCCCTCTCTGAAGCATGGAGCGCTTTTCAAAGAAAAAGGTCACCATAATTTTTTAACATGTATTTTTCCCTGGCCTCATTCTCAAAAATTATTCAACTGTGATGTTTTAAATTTTCCAGACAAATACAGCTCAAAGTGTCATGGCTAGTTCATGGGTGGCCAGATCTAACAGTCATAGCCAGAATGTGTGGTCACAAGATGGGAGTTGAGAGCTGGCTGTGTCAGAATACCAGAAGGTCAGAAGCAGATGACAAACTGGAGATCAGAGCCACGAGGTGAGAATGAGAATGAGGCCAGGTCAGGTCTAGCATAGGTGCTGGAACTAGAGGTTCCTGCAGCACCCCTGGCTTGAAGTGGTTTCCATTAGATGCAGGGTTTACAGTTTGGTTCAATGGTTCTCGACACTCACCCCACTATACAAATTGTTCCAGCCCCCAGGTCTACCAAGTGGTCAGAGGCAGGAGACAAACTGGAGGTTGGGATGCCAGGAATGAAGCAATGTCAGGGTGCCAGGAAATCAAGCCAGGGAAGCAGGAATGGCTAGAGTGTCTCAGGAATGGGTAACAGGAGCAGGAAGCAAAAGGCACACAGTCCAGAGCAGAGTGGAGCCCAGTGGTTCGATCACCTTCCTGTTCCTGTTGGTAGTTTAAATAGGGCCAGTGGCCAGTCACCTGCTCTGGGAGGATGGATGGAGCATAGGTCCAAGTCCAAGACCCAAGGGTTATTACATCATTCTTTCCTCTTGGGGCATCCTCTGGATGACATGGATCCAAGTTTCTTGGGGTAACCACATAGCAGGCCCAAACCAGGGCAGAAGCATGAATGTTCTCAGCTGGCTTCCAAGCATTCCTCTGGGCCATAACTTTCCTAATCGATCAGGTACCATAATTTCCTTGCTTGATCTTACAGTCAAGGACTTTGTGAACAATATATTCCTCCTGACCTGTACTTGTAACATTGCAGGTGGTGGTTGGGCTGTATGGAGAAATGTGTTCTCAGTCCATGGTTTAGAAGTGAGACACGGAATATGGGGTGGACTCTATGGGACTGAGGGTCTAAGGTAACCGTGTTGTTTTGTAGCCAAATCCAGTAGAAGCCAAGGAACTGGTAGTCTAGCTTCTGAGACTGACTACAGAGGTGTTCTGTTGAAAGCCATACTTTTTTGCCCTATGAAGTAGGGGATGGAGACCTGTTGTCCATGCTTGTCCATGTGCCTTTTGTATTCTCCCTTGACCTTCAATGTGTCCCTTCACCTCCTGTTGGATGTGACAGATATGTTGTAATAAGTCTGAGGCAGATGGGTTGTGGGAGGATGTGAGTAGTCGTGGGTGAAATGAGGGTGATACCGATAGTTGATAAAGAAGGGGCTGTGGCATGCAAATACATGGTCCATATTACTGTATGAGAACTCTGCATAGAGTAACAGTGAAGACCAGTCATCCTGGTGATGACTGATGTAGCAGCATAAGTATTGTTCAAGGATCTCATTGACTTTTTCCATTTAGTTGGTCAACTGAAGATGGTAGATAGAGGATAGGTGCACACCAGAAGCAGGCAGTAAATTGTGATCCCCAGGCACAGGTGATGTGATCCAGGCGCCCATGAAGACTGATTATGTTGTTTATTCAAAGCCAGGTGATTTAATCCATGGAGGGTAAAACTGTTCAAAACTAATCTACTACTGAGAGACTTGTCATGAAACCACCACAAAGTTCAATTAAATGGCCTCCCAGCGCAGAGATGGAAGAGACCACAAGGTTTCTAGCAGAAGATCTTGGTGCAGGCACAAACCTCGTAGGAAGCTACAAAGATCTAGCTTATAGAGATTAGTTCATGTATGGCTATTAACCAGGATGAGCAGGAATGGTGCCTCTAGTCTCTGTCTGCCAGAAGCAGGAATTGGGCAACAGGGAATGGATCACTCAATGATCATTTCCTGTTCTGTTCATTCCCTCTGAAGCATGTGACATTGGCCACTGTCAGGAGAAAGGATATTGGGCTAGACAGACCTTTGGTCTGACCCATTGTGGCCATTCTTATGTTCTTATTATGGGGTGCATTCAAACCCATCAGAAGAAATGGAACGTTGATTGTTAGATTTTATATCATCCTAGTGTCCTGCCAAAAGGTAGAATCATGGCATGGTTGTGGGACTGCCAGTCTTGCAGGGAACACAGATGCAATCCCTTATGAGCATAACCCTTCCTGAGTGTTGTGTGGTTCTTAGTAGATAATGGCTAATGCACATGGAACTCAGAAGACAGAGGCAAAATGGATGAGCACAAGCAGGTCCTGGTGGCAAGCTGCACTAAGGAAATTATGGGACTTTAGAGTGTGAACTAGCTGTGGGTTGGAGCCATATCTTTGGGAGAGGGTGTCAGCCTTACCATTTCTGATTCCAGTGCAGTAGGACAAGGGAAAGTTGAACTTAGAACTTGAAAGTAGGTCAAGGTAAAGATGAACTCTGAAAGTTGAACTGGGAGAAGACTAGGTCCCAACAAAGCTGTTTTTGATTTGGGGCGTTGGCTCTGCACAAGTACTCCAAGTTCTTACGGTTGGTAAACACTTGGACTGAATTTAGGGCTCCTTCCAAGAAGTGTCACCATTTTTGGAAGAGGTCTTAATTGCCAGGAGCATCTTGTCAAAGATCTCATAGCTTTGATAAGCAGGGGGTAAGCATCCTTGCGTAGTAGTCAACTGGGTGTAGCATTAGCTTGTGTCCTTGCCTTTGGAAGAGGATTATCCTATTTGCCATATTAGAGGCATCAGTTTCTACAACAAAAGCTTATGTTGTGTCTGGGGGAGCCCAGTGGAGAAGGCAAGCTTCAACTCCTCAAATGCATCCTAGGCCTTGAACAGCCAATGGAGCTTGCTGTTTTTCCAGAAGAGGGCAACGAGAGGCTTGCCGTGTTTCAAAAAATTTAAAATGAACCTCCTGCAGAAGTTTGCAAAGCCTAAAAACTGTTGTAGGTTACACACATTGTGGGGGCATGCCCACTCATAGTTAGCCTGAACTTTGCATGGATCCATCTTGATTCTTTATGGGGACAGGATGAAACCCAGGAATTCAGTTGAGATCTGATCAAGTGCGTACTTCTCAAATTTAGAGTAGAGACCATGTTGTTATAGTCTCTCCAGAACTGTGTGGATGTGAGGGCATTTTGGTCCAGATAGATAATATATTGATCTTCTCAGACTAAGTAAACCACCATGAACTGGTCCAATAGGTTGTAGCACATCGTTAATTAAGTGTTGGATCCTCTCTGGGGTATTAGTCAGTCCAAATGGCATCACTAAATATTTAACATGGCCATATGGCTACAAGGGGTTGTCCTTTTCACACACAAGTAATTCTAAACTCCCCAGAGATCCAGTTTTGTGAATAGGTGAGCAGTCCCCAGGTGGCCCAACAACTCTGGGATCAAGAGTAGCAGATAATGGTTCTAGATTGTTACTTGATTTAGACTCATAAATCAACACAGAGGCAGAGGCTGACATCCCTCTTTGTCTTTAATAAACTGGTATGGGAAATTTTAGCTTAAAATTTTAATGTTTGGCAAAGTTATAAGCAACTGAAGACAGGGTCTTGTACTGGAAAGTGTCAGGCAGTGCTACGAGCTCTCCTTATAAGAGAGACAGGTAAAGAGAAACAGACACAGACAGGCAGGCAAATAATGAGAATTATAAACACTTAGATATATTTAAGCATTCACTATTTCTCAACTGTTGACACCTTTGATGACAAGTCTTTAATAATTTCTTAAATCTTGCCCTGGTCTCAAAAGGATTTTGCCCTCAATTTTGGAACACGCTTTCTTCTAAAGGTCCAAAACACATTCAATTCTATTCAAGGTGCTCAATCTTCCATTTGACAAGATGCAGAAATAAGAGCCACCAACAGTACAGATGGATGCCCTTCTATGCTCTTACTTAAAAACCTAACAAACTTCCTTCCAACCAGTCTGACACTTAGGTTTACCCTGTTTGAGCTCAATAATCGGTTTGTATTCTAATAATCTGATGCCCTTCTCATATAGATTAAATTTAGAAGAACAGAATGACCCTATGTTGGATCTGATTACTATTAGAAAAGTTCAACCCATAGACCATATGTGGAAGACTAACTTACTTTACCAAATACATTTAATCAATTCCACCCCATTATTTTCCTTTTTGTTCAGTGTTTGATTACTTTTATGTCACCTATTAAAAAGGAGCTGCTGTTTTTTACAATAATCAGATGATCTGACAAGACCAATTTCATGGCTCACATTAGACAGAGATAAAGTGACACTTCAATCCAATTCTCTGACAAACAGATGAGGATATTGTGTGGTCTGAACACACAAAAGAATGACAAGTCACTGACTCTGTTCAGTCTTTTCCATCAGAATAAACAGTTAGGTAAATTGAAAAGTTTCCTTTTAGGATTCATTTAAATGAAGTCGTCAATACTTTTATTCACTTTCATATAAAAGACAGACAAGATGTACCAACAACAGCCTTTGTCTTTTCTTCTTGATGTGTGGAGACGTGATACATTATTTAATGGAAAACTTTTTGTTCACTAACCAGGCAATATGCATATTTGCCATAAAAATAATGTACAACAATAATGTACCATTGGGGGTTCACTGACAGCTCTTTAATGGCTTTTTCCCCATATATACTAAAGACTATGTTAAAACCCATCCCTGCTCAGATACATAAGTTTAGGGTAAGGATGCAAGGAGCTTTTCTATCCCTCCACATGGGCTAGGCACAATTATGGTTCCCATCCCTCCTGGTTTTGCCGGGAGTCTCCCAGAATCAGGACCTCTCTCTCAGAGGCTACTGAAGCCAAACCGGAGATTTTAGGCACTGAAAGTCTAGTGGCACAGTGGGGCTAAAACAGGCTCCCTGCCCACCCTGGCCTGCTTCCAAAAGTGGCTGGCACGGCCCTGCAGCCCTTCTGGAGGACGGGGGCAGGCATCTCTGCATGTCCCTGCCTGCCCCCACCGCCGACTCAGCAGCTCCTATTGGCAAGGAACTGAGGCCAATGAGAGCTGTGGGGGTGGCACCTGCAGGTGCAGATAGCACACAGAGCTCCCTGCTCCCCCCAGTGGCCACAGAGACATGCCAGCTGCTTCTGGGAGTGGCGCAGGGCCAGTACAGGCAGGGAGCCTGCCTTAGACCCACTGTGCCACCTTCCGGGAGTCACCCGAGGTAAGCATCTCTCGTCCAAATCCTGCACCCCACATCCTCTCCTGCCCTGCACCCCAAGCTCCTACCCCAGCCCAGTGACAGTGAGTGAGTGTGGGGGAGAGTGACGGAGGGAGAGGGGATGGAGGGAGCGGGGCAGGGCAAGGGCAGGATTTGTGTGATTAGACAGTTAGCAACCCAAGGCACAATCCCAGTTCTTGTGTTCTCAGGACTGGCTCCACAGCCCAAAGGAGTTAGTAGTTTTTCCATTAACTCCCCCACTCTAGGGGCACTAGGGTTGGGTGGTGCCTTCCTCCAGCCACATGGCCTGTGGAAAAAACTGCTTGGAGGAGATAATCAGAGACTCCAGAAGGTAGAGGCAGAAAGAGCCAAAACAGGGACCCTTGGACACACAGAGCACTTTCTATAATTTTGTTTGGATTTTCTCCGCCCTGTGCTGACTGGCTGTTTGTGCAACCCTCATCCTCCTTCTCTCTCACCATCTGTTCACCTAAATGCCACTCCATACATGTTCCTCTTCTCCCCTGCCCTGTCCCTCTTCCCACCTTCCCTCTTCTTTCAATTCACAGCTGATCACTTCTTCCTTCATTCCCTCTTCGCTAAGCTTCTGTGGCACAATACTCTCATGACTTCCTCTTACCTTACTGACTCAGCTTTCAGCATTTCCTTCAGGGCTCATTCTCCAGCCCCTCCCTCTCTTTGCTGGAGTCCTACATATTTCCATTCTAGGCCACATCCTCTTCTTCCTCTACTCATTCTCCCTGTGGGCTCATTCAATCCCACATGTCTATGCCAAATCCCACCTCTTTTGCTGTATTATTTCCTGTTCTCCATCTGCCCATTATAATTACTTAGATGCATTTTATACCGCACCCACCAGCACAATATCTTACAAGTGCCTTGTTTATCCACTGGCTATATTTGTTTGTTATGATCATTCTTTCATCCAACTCCACGCACTGAGATGATTTACCATAGTATATGGTCACACGCCTTCCTCCTGGCCTTCAAACCCCCACTTAAAACTAGTGTCTTCTGCATAGACTTTCTATGTTGATTTCAGAAACATGGCCTCTTGAGCGTTCTTGAGCCTCAAATGTTTTCCCAGGCCTGATTTGTTGTGCCACATATTGTATTTCTCTAAATATTACAAGTTTTTCAAGTGAGGGAGTATGCCTTTGAATAAGTTCCATAAAGTACTGTGGTAAACCCAGAGCAGACTGCTACAGGAGGGAGTGGTGGTAAGCAGTCCTAGAAGGGTAAAAGGCCCTCCCCTTGCCAAATGAGAAAAGGTAACCTCAGGTTAACTGGATTCAGCTGAGTAGAGGTTGCCAGAGACTCAGCTGAGATCAGCTGAGGCCAGTTAAGGAGACCTTTTTAAACCTTCCCCTGTGAGGAACAGGAATGGGGGCGGACAGAGAGAAGGAGTGAGGCTGCCAGAAGGCTGGGGCAGCAGGACAAGGAGCCCCTCCAAGAAGGGAGGCAGCATTTCCCTGACCGGGAGGAAAAAACCCTGGCCAAAAAGCTACTGAAGGGAAGGAGAAGCTTGCCCTTGGAGAGTTAGGAGGAGTACCCTGCCCAAACCAGTCTCTCCCAGGCATAACAGACTTATACCGGGTGAGACAGGGAGGGTACTTTGCCACAGTACCAATATGTTTAGAGTGGTATACAAATAAATAGCAACAGAGCTGTACATATTATCTCCATAACTAGTGGATCCATTCAGAAAAAGTGCTAACCTGTTGCTTATGGTCAAAAAATTGAAGAGCCCTGATCACAGATTAAGGGAACAGAGTTTATTGAAATTAATTCCCTTCCCCTGCTACTCCCTGTTCTAGACTTATCTCCTTCTTTCATACCAACAGCAACAGTGGGGCCATACAGCTCAGGGGAGTTATGACACTGACTCAAAAAGAAGAGAAAGATGGGCCCTCTCTGTCTTAGAAGATGCTATTTAAAAAAAAAAAAAAAAATGCTTTTGTGGTGGGAGCTTCTTTCCCCTCACCAGTTTCCAGGGAAAGTTCATCCTGATCCCAACTGCTGAGGGATTTGGTGTGGGGACATTCTCTATGTCCCCATTCATCCACCAAATAAGATTTTAGCTTCTCTGGAGGCGAAAGGAAAGAAAGACAGTTAGTCAGTCTTCAATCCCAGGCCCTCTTCTTGTCCAGTAGAAATGGAGCTGTCAGCCAGAGAGATGTAACATGTTTAGGTGGCATGGAGCTTTATAAAACATATCAGTTAATGGCATATCAGTCATACATGAACTGACCCCAGCCCATTTTAGCTGTTGAGTTCCTGTTCACTATATATAGCATTTGGCCTTATCTGTGACTACTTCCTTTAGAAAGCGGGGGTCATGAACAGATTAGGTGGCCATTATTATGGGTAAGTACTCTTCAGACTCAGGATCAATCCCCATGTGAAAGTAGCCTCCAAGAGCCATCTGCTATAGAATCTGTATTGCTCAGAAAAGATCCCAAATATATTCTCTCAAAAACCTGATATTAAAAGTAGTAAGCAAAGTGTAATTTAAATAGAATGCAATATAGTTCTATCAGTACTGTTTTCTATGATGCAGTTGGTCATTTTCACATAAATTCACTTCATATTTTGAACTTTTTCCTACTGTTTTTAAAACCCCCCGTATGCTGAATATTTATATTTTAAGAGTATTCCTGTATGTTTTCAAATCTCACGCTAAATACATTTTTAGGATGCAACCTCCACATAGGAGATAGGTTGCCAGGAATATTAATTCCATTTCAGAAGAATCAGCTAAATGTACATTTAAAAACACACATATTTTTAACTAATGCTTTTAGTACACAAGCAGTAGTAGTATTTAATAAATAACCCTTCAGTGTGGCATCTCCCACCAGTCTTTCAGAGCAGGACAGAGTCTTGAGATTTACATAAAAATGGTCTGATTCACAGGTCTTTTTTACTGAGCCTCTCATTGGCTTTAATGGGCTATGGGTGACATACTTAAGAAATTGCAATTGCATGCTCTTATTTCATACACCAAATATGTACATATTATAAATAAATACATATTATATCCTGAAATACCTTTGACTATCAGCTCTGCATAACTTGATACTCCAGCTCCTCCTTCTGTGCGAATCATGCAGCGGTAATTGCCAGCATCTCGCTTTGTAGCGTTCACCACATTAAAAAAAGCTACGAATCGACGATCATTAGACACCTTTATGTCCTTCAAAGGTGCATCCCTTACGTAAATGCCCTAGAGTAAGAAACAAAAGTAAAAATGTTGTTTTAAAATAAAAATGTTGTTTTAAAATAAAAACATTTAGTGAAAAATAACTTTATTTCTCCAACTGTCTCAAAGGGTCACAATGTTGGAAATGTCTTTAAATTTAACATGTAAGATTTCTGTTCTATTCCAATTAGGGTTAAAATAACAGCAGTAGGCAATCACTCACCTGGAACAACTGGCAAGGCTGCTAGTCTGTACTCTTTATAGATTAACTAATACAGAGATATAAAAGCAATGGCATTTATTTGCTTGGTTTATTTGTATTCAAGAGAGCAAAGAATTTTTTAAAGCTACGTGCAAATCAATATGCCTTAAATCTCTTTCCTCCTTTCCCCAGACCTGCTGATAAGCACATGGACCTGGATTGTTGGAGACGCTAGTTCAAACCTCTGCTCCAAATCAGGAAGAGGAAGGACTTGAACCTTGGATGCTCACTTCTCATGTAAGTGTTTTAACACTGTTGGCTATGGGGGGAGGGGAGACGCTGCAGGCAGTCTAGGTATCTGCCTGTCATACTGTTTGAGAAAAATGTCAAAAGCTCTCAGTGTCTCTAGACTAACGATGACTCACTGGTGTGGCGCTGCCTGCTGGTCGTCCAGGGAATGAGCTCTCCAGCACTCGGAGTGCTCTCCACAGGTCATTGTCTCACCTGCTGCTGGCCACCTGTGTCCCTCCCAGCTCTTGGTGCCCCTTTACCATGGTGGGCTGCAGTAAGCCACATGGGGAACCCCCAACCCTCTATCCTTACCTTGCCTCAGTGGCTACTGCCAGTCATCATCTAGCCCTGTTTCACTAGGGCAAACTGCAATTTTTCATGGTCATTCATCATTGGCAGGGGGGTTGGACCAATTGCCTCTGCCTAACCCTGGGCTGCAGCCTCTGCAACCCCAGTACCTGGTTTTGCCTGGAGCCTCCACAGCCTGGAGCTTTACTATGCTGGAGCTCCCTAGCTCCTATTGCCTTTCCCCAGCCCAGCCTTTTGCTCTTATGGAACCTGTACCTTGAGCTCTCAGGCAGCCAGGTCCTTCTCCCTCCAAAGCTGGAGAGAGATTGACTCAACCCCTGGCTCACAGCCCTTTTATCAGGGCCAGCCTGATTGGGGCGTGGCCCAGCTCTGGCTGCTTCCCCAATCAGCCTACCCTACTGACTCCCTAGGGCAAACCTTCCCAAGGCTGTTTTAACCCCTTCAGGGCTGGAGCAGGATGACTGCCCTGCGCCACAGTGTCCCAATCTGGAATGAAAACAAATGTTGAAACCTCAACATTTTCTGCAAAATGGAATTTTTGTTTTCTGCCCAGCACTACTTATTCCCCATCCTATGTGCTCCTTTGAACCATGGAGCATCCCACTTGCCACCAAATCTCCAATGACCATGTCAGAATTGGAGTCTCAAGACACATGTAGACGTACAGAGCCTCATAATCAGGCCCCACAGGGACTGGTAGTTTCTGAGAGCTGAACCTTTTCTTATTCTAAATTTCCACAGGATTGAAAGGAAACATCATTCCTTTAGTGGTGGAATTCACATACAATCCTGAGAGGAATCTTGTAGTGTTTCAGGCCCTCAGTGCCATTTTTTCTGCAGAGGGGCATGCAGTGGTCTACACCATTTAACTGTATTTGTTGTTTTTGTTATGTTCCCGTGACTTTATTTAAGAACACAGAGCAGACTACAAAACTGTATGAGGCCTGCTCTACAAACTACCTAAGACAACTAGCCCTTTCTGTTTTCTGTCCTAGGAATTTGTAGTTTAAGTGGCAAAATTTAAGACCCATTAAGGAAATGCTGAGCTCAGTTTGTTAATTATCATGTTTATTTGTCAACATGTTGAAAGTAACCTTAAAATACTGCTAATAGCCATTGAAAGCTGCAAATAGTGGTCACATTAAATTGGCTATTGTACATAATTCATGAAGCCAGAGTCAATGTTAATCATGGTATTAATGCCAACATAGCAGGATATCACAAAGTAAATAATTATTTGCATTATTTTAATGAGTACAGTAATCAGGGGCAGCTCTAAGATTTTTGCAGCCCCAACCGCGGCAGTTAGGCGGCCTTCAGCAGCACACCTGTGGGAGGTCTGCTGGTCCCCCACAGCTTTGGCGGCGTTTCTGCGGGAGGTGCACCAATCCCAAGGCTTCGACTTACTCGCCGTCGAATCCACAAAACCTGACTGCCGCCTGAAAGCAACTGTCAGGCCACCATCCCTGGCCTACTACCTCAGGCAAGCGCTTGCTTCGCTGGTGCCTGGAGCCATCCCTGACAGTAATATAATGTCATTTCGCTTTTAAATGTAAATTTGTGGTGACGGCATTGTAATTTAAAATTTTAAAACTATGTAAGATTCCCAAAGCGAAAAACTGTCTGAAAGCCATTGTTTAAAAATTATTTAGCTCTGTATCTGAATACGACTCGAGACAATTACAAGCTCCTTAAAATTCCTAGAAATCTTTTTCACTGCCAGCGTGACATCACAATTACTGTAAGCAAAGCTCAGAAAGAACCATTTCAAGCTAAACCACTATTTTCGTTCCCTTTGCTTACAGTAGCTGTGATGTCATTCTGGCAGAAAGACTAGGAAATTAGCAGATACGATTAATTAGGAATTTAGGGAATTAATAATGTGTAAGTGCAGTACTAATTTCATTTTTAACACAACAGTCATTTAGGCCTAATTATCAGATTTGCTGAGCACAGTTGCCACTGATTTTAAGTAGAGTTCTGTGCACCCAGTACCTACATCTTCTCTCTTTCTAACCTACTAACAACATGAAAAATATTATTTAGACACAAGACAGGCACACACACACACAAAACGTGCTGGAAGACTCATCTTGTAGACTGCTTTGGGACTCTAAAAGTGGGATAGAGCTGTGAGTAAAGCAGATAACAGTCTCAGACTCATGTTCCTGACCAGCCTGAAGTTTATTGGATGGTCTCAATTACAACAGAACTATTGAAGTATATTGAAAATTATTTCTAGCTAACATGATGATATTTCTTCATGGCATAATGAGGCAAAGAGTTTGTTTTGCAGGAGAAACAGCAAAAGGATGGCAATTTTAGCCTCTGGGGAGAGAAAATACATTTTACTTACTCACTGACTTTAGATGCTAGGAGTAGAGAAGAAACAGATGGCTAGATTACCCTGTCCTTGCAACAGTGAAGTGGGGGAGGAGGGTCAAACTCCCAGCCACTGGCCTTTTGCCCTTATGGAGGATCCAGTCACATTCATATTCCCTGAATTTGGAGGAGCTCAGGTCCTAATCCCTCTCATGGCAAGAGCACAGGCCACTCCAAACGGAGGTCAGGAGAGATGGGGCTACGACTGTAATCATGTTCACTTTCATTTACACAGCTAGCAAACAGAGAGAGGAGGGAAGGCTAGACTAGGCAAAAGAGTGGTGTATACTGCATACTCTCCCCCTTTCTCCCAGGACTGGGAAAGGACTGTCTCTTAACAGGTCCCCTTGGAGGTTTTCCTGGGGTTGTGCCACTCCATTCCTCCTGTAATACAGATTGCAATACATACATGTCTATACCGCACAAAAAGGTATGTTGCTAATGCAAGTTAAAATAGCCATGAAAACATAACAACTCATCTTTTAACTTGGTTAACAGCCACAAATAGTGCCGGGGATGTTGCAGTACTGGCAGTAGCTCAGGCTAGCATCTTGACTCCAAGTCCACCCAACCCCCTCTTAGGTCCAATCTGGGGTGACTATCCCGAGCTGCCATCCATACCACACTGTCCACACTGCTATTTTTAGCACACTAAGTAAGGTGGAGTTAGCACAAATCTCTCCCATCTGAACTAGGAATCACATTGCTCAACTACAGTGCAGACATATTGACAGAGGCTTTAACTCAAGCTGCTCACCCAAGCTCTAAATCAAGTTGCTGTGTCTTCACTGTCATTTTAATCCAAATTAGCTAACAGAGGTTAGCTAACCTGAGTTAGCAACACATACCTTTTGTCTGTCTGTTTTGTAGTTCAGACATACCCAAAGTAAAATATGGGAAGTCCAAGAAGAAAATGGTCTTACTACAGGTTCTAAAGGGCACATGTCATATATTTTGCTGTGAATATGAAATGAGAAACTAGAATGATTTATGCATTTGAGAGACTAACTGCAGAGTTTATTATATCTTATAACCTATTGTTCTGCTGGGATCCTGCCATCCTTTAAGCCTCCGATGGGTTCTCATACACAAGCTAATTTGCCTGATTTGTAATATCCCTCTTCCTGCCCCCAAAAAGGGGAAATGGTTTGATCAAGTGTAGGAAGTTTTAGCCCTAAAGTACACATCTGCTATTCTTATATCAATAACCTTGACTGAAACTAGAGGAGCATGGAGCATATTTCTTGAGTGCAATCTATTCCATTCTCTTGCTCAAATAAACACTATACGTGAAACTTATCAAACAGAGCACAGTGTGGTTAGAGATGATTTTTCACATTTTCAGCTCCCTGATGAATACAGTGTTCAGCAAATAATTTGTTACTGGTTGCTCTAAAATTCACAAATGACTTCAAGAACAAGACATATTTATTGCTAATTTTATGAAGAACATGAAGACATTTATTGAATATTGTTTAAAGGATATTAGTAAAATTTTTTTTTTTAAAAAAAAAATCCTATTGAAAGAGCTCTAGTTTTAAGTTGCCAATTTAGTGAGACTGGCAGAACTCAAACAATGATGAAATAAATCATTAACATGAGATTCCATAGTAGATCTCAGAAAAAAACCCAGCACTTTTTCATTTTCATCCTTTTTGAAAAATCATTGAAAAATCAAAGGAAATTTAGTGTCAGTGAATGCTGTTAGATTGATGTCCCAGAGAACACCATTCTTGTTATCCAAAGAAAAAGTACAGTACGGAGACAGTAATCTCCCCTATGCTTCCCAACCTTTGACCTAGAAGGATGGCAGCCAATGAAAAAGAGGGTTATTCTGGGTAGTGCAGCATGAAAAGAGAGGATTGGTAATGAATATAAGTATATGATGAGTTAAATACCTACCAGACTAAAAGGGGTGGGGGGAGCCTCCTTCAGCAAATACTAAATAGAGAAGCACAGTTCAGTATTTCTGTACACTGTACAAAGAAGAGTTATATTAATAATGGACAAAATAGCAATAGCTAACACTCTTCTCTCTTAGGACAGCTATGCTGTATTATTACTGGTAAATGAACATAACATAACGAGTTCTTCTTTTTATAACAGACACCTTCATAATCTGTGGGGAACCCTCAGGCATTTTTTGCCTATTACTATAGCCAAAAAGCAGCCACTGTAATAACCAAAAATGGAGGAAAAGGTCCAAATGTGTGATCAGAGTTTCTTTATATGACTTAAACAATTTTATTTCAAGGTTTTACTACACCAGAAGTGAAACAAGTTTCTCAGTACACTAATGATTCTGTTTCTCCATATAATTTTCTTAGTTTATATGTAGACTGTTTTCCGGGTTTTATTAACATTAAAAATTTGGGTTAAAAATTCAAGTTGCAATGATGCAATTCTTTTTTTTTTTTTTTTAATTTCTTATTTTTATTTGCAGAATTTACTTTTGAGGGGAAGGGAGAAAAGGAGTTTTATCTAACTGGATAATTGTATATAACAGCTTATTTCTCAAAGGAGCTAAAAATCAAAATACATTTTACTCTATTGACATTTTCAATATATTTATGTGCATTTTGCTTTGTATTGCTTCATTCAAGATTTACATTAATTTTGAAACAGTGCTTACAGAGAGATGTATGAACACAAGAACTCCTTTTTTACTGTACCGTGCGTGGCCAAGTAAGGGCCCTTATTTTGTTCCTTTTCCTTTTTGTTTAAATGTGAGCCACACTCCTAGCCACTGCACAAAATCACCACCAAACAGTACAGATAACACAGTGATGACTCATGTAGGGAAATTTAACCCTAACTTTGAAATCTGAAGAAAAGCCGCCGGAATCGGGTCTCTTTTTTTCAAATATAACGCTAAACACAGGCCTAGTATGGCACAGTGCGTATTACATTATTTCAGTTTTAACAGCCAAAATCTATTTCATTGTAAGATGATACACAGGGGGATCCCAAGACTATTTGAAATACTTTAATTACTATTAATGAATGAAGTATACAGTATATTTCCCTACTGAAAACACTGCAGACTTTTTTGATATTTACAAAAATATTCCATTCAGTACAGCTTAGAAAAAAATAAACTAAATGTTCTGGAGGGGTTCTTGAGGTCCCCAAATGTTACTTTTTTAAACCCATGAGGGGTGGGGCAGGGGTAAAAACCCCTGAAATGCCCTGCCTCTGCAACTTAAACCCTGCTTCCTGGAAGGAGGCCCAGGAGCAGGAGCTGGTAGTATCTGGCAGAGGAGCCCAGCTGGAAGCCCTAAGGAGTATAGGCTCATGGAGTTAGCTGGGGCTGATGGACCACAGCTGAGGCAGAAAGCTGATCAGGCTACAAAAGCCCTGACTCATGGTCAGTTAGGGGAGGCCAGGCAGGGAAGAGGAGGCAGTAGCTCTGTCTCATGGCTGCAAGTAAGGTGTCTCAAGGGCCTGGAGGCCCGGGAACCAAGACAGTGGGGTAACTGTCCAGGGATTGGGGGAGCACTGTTTACCACTTGGGAGCCACACACATGTATTGTAAATAAATGACACTTGGGTGAAACACTGGAGAACGGTGTGAAGACCTTTACTGGGAGTACCGAGAACGCAGGGTGGCCCGGACCCTGTGACACCATGACAGAACGTACCTGTGCTCACGCCATACACACCATTGCAATCATCTCTGTACAAAGTAGGTTTTATAAGCTATCATTTGAAAACTCATAATTTGCTGGTCAATATTGTCCTCAAAATATGTGTGGCAACACTGAAGTTATAAGATTCCACTGTATAGAGTTATTAACACATGCTCCAAAATGAGGGTGACAAACAGCTAAGTTGATCAGATGTCTAGTTTTCGACTGGAATGCCCTGCCGACTAAGCCATTAAAGATCTGGTTGGTGGTGCGGCGGTGCTAGGGCAGTCTAGTCTCTAACTGTCCCAGCTGGCATCGCGCTGCACCCCAGAAGCAGCCAGTAGGTCCAGGTCCTAGGCCGGGAGGGGCGCACAGGGTTCCATGCACTTCTCCCGCCCCAAGTACTGGCTTCACACTCCCGTTGTCTGGGAGGCAGTGCCTGCGGGCGAGAGCAGTGTGTGCTGTCTCCTGCTTCTCCCCCTTTGCCCCCCTTTCCCTGACCAAGACCTGTTGGCTGCTTCTGGGGAGTGAGGGAGCAGCCTGCCTGCTTTAGCTCCCCTGCTGCACTGCTGACTGGGAGCTGTCCCCGCTACACTGCTTACTGGGAGCGGCCTGAAGTAAGCCCACTCAGAAACAGTGTTTAAACTAATCAGTGTATGTCTACACTGCACACTAAGTGCGGTGAAAGGATAGGAGGGACTAAAACCTGGGGCAGGTGGGCCACTGGGAGGCCACGGAGATCCACCTCCCAAGGAGCACTGTGGAGGTAAGGTGCCACAGACACAGACAGTACCATGAGAAGGGCCAGAGCGACCCTGTCGCCCTCTGATTGGCCCATGTTTACTATTTAATCTTGGAGGGTTCCCCAGAAACCATACAGACTTCTGGCTTGCTAGAGCTGTAGATCTTGCCCTGCTTCACTTTCTGATCAAGTGTCTCTGACCCCAACCTGACTCTTGCCTCCTCACTTCAGCCTGGTAACTACTCCCGATCTCTGATTCTAGCCTGATCCTGACCCAGATTCTAGCCTACTGATCCTGGCTTTGGTGATTACTCTGATCCCTGCTCACTGCTAACCACCTCAAGGCTCTGACACCAGTCCAGCAGTGATCACTTGGCCAAACAGGCTACACCGAGGTTTATTATATGCAGGCTCTGACTCAGGTTTGAACCTTAGCCGCCTTTCTGTCCTCACACAAATCAGTCTGATTTGGGTCAGCAAGCTCTCAGAACTAGGGCCCTACCAAAGTTACAGTTCATTTTGGTCAATTTCATGGTCACAGGATTTTAAAAATAGTAAGTTTAATGATTTCAGCTATTTAAATCTGAAATTTCACTGTATTGTAATTGTAGGAATCCTGACCCAAAAAGGAGTAGGGGGTGTGTGTGTGTCACAGGGTTATTGGGGTGGGGGTGCTGTACTGGTACCCTTACTTCTGCACTGCTGCTGGTGGTGGCATTATCTTCAGATCTGGGCAGCTGGAGAGCGGCAGTTCCTGGCCAGGAGCCCAGCTCTCAAGCCAGAGCTGCTGCCAGCAGCAGCGCAGAAGGGTGACAGGGTGTGGTACTACCACCCTTACTTCTGCACTGCTGTTGGCAGGGCGCTGCCTTCAGAGCTAGGTGCTTGGCAAACAGACGCCGCTCTCCAGCCGCCCACCACTGAAGACAGTGCAGAAGTAAAGGTGGCAACACTGTAGCCCCCCAAAATAATTTTGTGACACTTCCGCAACTCCTTTTTGGGTCAGGAACCCCAATTTCAGAAACGCTGGTCTCCCCCCATGAAACATGTGTAGTATAGAGCAGTGGTCTGCAAACTATTTTTTCCACAGATCACTTAAAAATTGCTGAGGGTCTCAGCGGACCATTAAAGGATCATTCCAAATGTTGTTTGTGCCATTAGCTAGCTATTGTAAAGTGCTTTGGATAAAAGTGCTATATAAAAACAACCCTAATAACTAACGGGTTCTTGTTATGAATAATTCTTTCTTGTTATGAACGAATAGAAGCACACAGCTCATTTTACTATCAGTAGTCGTACTTTTCTAATGTAATGGATGTGCCCTCTCTCTCCCACTGCCATGGCAGCCCCCTAACGGGGGCTGTGAAGGAGTGGGGAAGTCTCTTCCTCTCTCCCCCGCCACGGCAGGGGCTGGGAAAAAGGGCTGTCTCTTCCCAGCAGCTGCAGCTTTGAAGCTGGGGAAAGTCACCTTTCTCTGGATGGCAGAGCCCTGCACATCCCAAATTTCCCTCCATCCCCACAAGTTCCCACTGCCCCCTCTCACCTATTCTCTATTTCCCCCCAAGGCCACCACCTCACTTTACATGTGACACATTTTTCATGGCCATGATTTTCGTAGGGCCCTGCTTGGAAGATCTTAGGACCCCAATGAGGGAGGAGAGATGGATCAGAGCCAGAGTCCCATGGAGACTTGGGTTGAAGCCCTGTCATTTTGCAGGGTGGTCACAGCTCAAGCTACAGACCCGATTCAGAAGGTCTGCATAGTGCAGTATGGAGTATGCCAAGAGATCCACATCCAGAAATTGTAAACCAAGTTTACAATACAGTGTGGATACGCAAGTATGGACTTAGAAACTACAAGCCCAGGCCGCTGGGTCCTACAAACCCAAGTTTACAATGCAATGTAGACATACCTGGGATGACTAAGTTTTAATTGGTGAGTCACTTACTAGAACAAAGATTTCTGTTTAATGTATGCTGGAGTATTTGTGAATTTTTTTAGTATTCATGGATGTGGAACAAACACCATATTTAACTTGAGGACATACACAGGATGAAACCCTAAATGTAATGGTGGTAACATGTTAAAGTCACACAAAAGAAAACTGGAAGTATCTTAAAACACACACAGTTTTCCATTTGGCAAAGCTAGAATGAGATGAAATAGGCTGATGGTTAAATTAGACTTACAGTCTCCTTTATGCAATGAATTAACATAAATGAACAGCGTTTTACCAGCAACAAGATATACATTAAACCTGTCAGAAAGTTTTACCAAAAATCAGAGCAATAAATTTAAAGACACCGATATTCTAGGATGTTAACTCCAGCAATTTAAGTAAATTAATCAATCTTAATGCTTTTTTTAAAAAAAACAAAAACAAAAAAAAACCTTCTGCCAGTTCAGGCTTAAAATAAAAGCTAGGTCAATAATCCTTTATATTCTTACAGGTGGAGTAAGCAGCTTTTCCTTTATTTAATAAAAGAGAGTCTGTATTATCCTACTTTCAAATATGCACATTTGTAAAATGACTATTAAATTCATACCACTGGGATCACTACTAACAGCAGTAATGCCGGAAATAATTTTGTTTAAACCATGTATATAATATAAATCAAGCATTAACTTAATTCCTCAGCAAAACTACTTTCTAGAGTTGTTTTTATTCTAACAATTAATATAGTTGGACCTCTGAATGTCTAGAATTCTTTCACAACCAAGACAAATGTTTGTCGCTCTAGATAGAAAAAACAGATCCTGTGATTATCTCATGCTTATTCCACATGTATATATTAACAAGTATATTTCAGTCAACTAATGAGATCTTCAAAGATGGAAATTCTAAATACTACTGTCCTGTTTGGGATAAGTCTACTTCAAAGGCAGCTGGAAATGCATTCTGATCAGATATTATCAGATATTCAGACAAAATATTATTTTGGGGGACTATATAGCAAAGATTTCAAATTTCAACATTTTAATGTTTGGTCATTGAGCTTTCTCCCCAAATTACAATGCTATCCGTAAATCTGTGTTTTTCTTCTGCGAATGAATGCTCAATAAAGATATCAGATAATACTATACAAGTTGCACATCTAGCAGGCTGATTAACAAATATTTCTTGATGACACTGTGATCCCAATCATCCTATCTGAAGATGAAATTAGACAGAAGGAAAGTATCAAGGGCTTTCGTGCATTTTCTGGAGTCATTAAGCTAAGTGTAATTTCCCCAAAATTGCTGCTGAGTTTATGTTCTAAAGTTCCCTGGTATCATGCTGACAAGAGCCAGTTTTTTGTTGTTTTTTTTTATTACTACCATGTGTTTTTAAAAGAAAGTGCTCACAGAACAATTTACATTTTTTGTCTTTAAAAAGTCAGTGTAACTGAAAAGTGTTCCAACTTCTTAAATGTTTAATGCTTATTAGAATTATAAATAAGCACTTTCCATCACTTTTAAATAGAACATAAGAGCATAGCAGTAAACCCACATGTCAATAACTAGCTTATCCAGAAAGACTATACAATCAGAAAATGTACCCCCTATACCTCAAGATAAGCTTTGTACTTCCTTGTAAGGAAAATTGTTGCAGCAGTTCTGTATCTGTATCTATTCAGAAACTGAATATAATTTTGTTAAACATTTCTGATGTTTAATAAATCTGTCCACTTCTAAATCTGTTCAGCTGATAAAATGCCATAAATAAATAGTCAACACCTCAAGTTGTGGTTGGTTCTCTGAAATATAAAATACATTACATTTCACCTGTTTATTAAAAATATTGAGAACTGGGAACAGCACCTGCCTATGAAGTGAGCATGAAATAAAAAAAATATTTATAATTGTCTTCTTAGGCACTCTATAGATATCGAGTTCATGAAAGGCTGATGGGGAAAGGGTTTCCTGCTAAAGATTTCATTCATTAGAATAGGGCTAAATAGAATATTGCAGATGTTTTCCTGTTTTTTCCATCTAAGTGCATCACAGGACAGCTAAAATGTGGTGCACCTGACATTCCAACCCTCTTCACATAAGATAAGAAGTTTTAACTTCCTGGGAAGAGGAGGAGGAGGAATGGGATGAGAACATTCCAACCTTTTAACATATTCTGATATGCAAGTTCTCATCAGAGTAGCAGACCCATCAAAATCGATCCTGGGTTCTCATGTAACAAAGTGGGGGAAAGGGAGAGTGGTACAAGGAACAATAAGATAAACCAGACATATGGAGCATGCTGTTCAGCCACATTCTGGGAGACAGTGAGCCACCTTGTTGCCTCCTAAAAATAAGAGACTTTTTGGAGTGGAAGAACCAAGTTACTAGTCACTCCATCCCTATGGGTGTGGGACATTAGATGTCTGACTAATCCATAGCAAGACAGGGCCAAAGATGGACAAAAGTACCTTGGACAATACTGGCACTGTAAAAATAATACCAACAACAGCAATAAATAGTAAGAAGTAAGCAGGAGGCTGACACAGGTGTTTAAAATTTCTTATTATGTCTGGTTCCATAATTCAATTTGACTCATATCTCCCTCCTTTAGTCTTCCGATTGGACTCAATTTAATTCATTCTTTTATTTATCGGAAAGAGGGTGTAACAATGTTGAAAGTATCATTCTTACAACTGAAAACATGTTGACACCTCACAGTTGTTGATGCTCAGGTCTGGCATCTGGATTACACAATCTTGGCTGATTCACCAGTTCGCTTTGTGAAACAGCTCTGCTGGCTGCAATTCTGCCATGCTGATTGTGGAGGAGTAGGAGGCTTCTTTTCCTGCTTTACTGAAGTGGTGCAGTCCTGCAGGAGTTGTTTGTGACAGTGAGATTCTGGACTGGTTCTGATATGCCAGTCACCCACTCTGCCACCAGTCTAGCAGGGACAAGATGATGCATCAGGAGGAAGGTGACGTTTAAGCTACATTTCACATCACCCCATATGATAGACAGACAATCTCAAGTAATAGTCTGAACAAACCTTAAGGAATTAAGATAAATGTAACTGAATTAGGGCTAATGCCTTTGCGGTACATTGTATTAATAATTCTATTTTGTATGTATTATTGTGGCATTGTAGGTACCTTTTCTAGTAGGGAGGGGGGATGCTACAGTACTTTCTCCATTAATAGCCCTTTGAAGCCAGCCCCTGCACATACTAGTACAAATTGGTTTCTCTAGGGATCAAAAGATAAAGATGGCTACAGGAAAGTGATAAGGAACAGATATATTAGTCCCAGGCTAAACAAATCTCTGGTACCACTTGACCCAAATGGAAGTTGTTCCAGGTTAATCAAGACACCTGAGGCCAATTAAGAACATTCTAGAAAGCAGCAGAAATAGCTAGCCTGCTTGGGACACCTGAAGCCAATCAGGAACTGGCTGAAACCAGTTAAAAACCTCCCAGTTAGTCAGGTGGGTGTGGGTGTGGATGTCAGGAGCTGTGGGAGGAAGTTGTGCTGTTGGTGAGACTGAGTGGTAGACACCGTATCATACGCAAGGAAGGAGGTCCTGAGGTAAGGGTGAAGTGGAGTTTGTAGGAAGCGAGGACTGCTGTGGGGAAGTAGTCCAAGGAATTGTATTGTGTTCTGTTGCTAATAAAAGGTCAGCCATCATAGTTGATACTATTAGGGTCCCTGTGATGGAGCCTGGCGTAGAGAGCTGGCCTGGGCTCCCCCCTTTCTACCTCCCCTAATTAATCACTGAGATTGGGAGACAGCAGAGACTGTGCCAGGAAGGACAGCTTCTCCTCACTGGCTTATGATGAAAATAGCTCAATAGGCTGTGACCTTGTCTCTAGAGAGAGAAGGGCTATGTTGAGAGTCACAGTGAGTCTCCAAGGCTAGTGAAATCTGCCAGGAAACACAGGATCCATGGAGATAAGGAAAGAGCTTTGTCACAATATATTTATAAAAATAAACAGCCTAGTTTTAAACTGACTCAGGACCTTCTTCCTGATTCAGTGATGGACAGGACACCTGTAGTTCCCAGGGCCTCAATCCTTTGGGAAGGGTTGGAAGGACTGGGCCTACTGAGGCCCCATAAGACTCTGCTACTTCTGAGAAGAGGCTGTGATGAATTTGTGACCACAGAGGAAACCCTTAGGCTAACGTACTGTACTGAAGGACCACTCCTACCCGAGCCCATGTGAGAGTTGGGGTGAGGTCTGATAAGGTAACTAGTGTAGGTTTTTATTGTTTTTAGTAAGTATTCTCTGTAATGCTTTTGACCTTAAGACCAAAGTCGGCTTGCCTAGGAAGTACTGAGTGGTATCTTACAACTAGCGATTACACCTGTTAATTGTCTCTGAAGAAAAAGCAAGGTGGTGTGCTTGGGCAACCTGTCTGTGATGTGAGTAAGACAGTGAAGGCAGGAGACACTCGGGTACAGATTTTTCCAGTAGCAACCTGGATGACTTTCTATTCCTCATATAACTTGTGTGGGTTGTATTTTTAACAATAGCCGAGGATGAAGTTGTGACTCAGAAATCTCTCAGTGACAACTGGTTGAGGGCACAGAGGCTGCACAGAATTTTACAGGGATCCCCTAGGTCTTAGTTAGTTAGTTACTTAGTTCACCAAAGATGGCATGTAAAGTTCTCTACCAACAGCCAGTAGCCTAATGGTCATCATAACCATTTTGATGTGTATATACAAATAATATTTAAGAAATTATGTATCTATACTGGAAATTAAGTTCTCAAAGCCTTGAAGTTAAGGCAAGTAAAGAGGTGCTATGTCTTAAACAGGTTACTTTTAAACAGAAGGTAGCAGACTTATCTCATTTGCTCACTGTGTAGTACATGAGCAATAGATGTCTATTTGGATATGGAGCCAGATTCTGACTGAAAATTGACAAGAGGAATGTCACAGGAAAAATACGATCAACAAAGGGGGTATGCTGTTTATGAAAAATAACAAAGGACTGTCCTGATATATCTAAGGGTACCGAGAGACACCCTGCATCTTTTATCGAGGAGGCGTGTTTGTCTCATGAACAGAAAATCATAGCCAAACCAGCCTGTAAGATGCGGGAAGGATTTTAGACAAGCATTGTTCTGTAAGACAGAAAAGAATCTAGTTAAATAAGTCTAGGTTCTAGAATGTATGTTATGATTAACATACAGCAGAGAGCTGGAAAATGCAGTTACTCTCATCAGAGAAAGTAATTTGACCACATTTAATTTGTGCATGTAAAATCGCAATCATAGTTTGCATTAACATAAATCAAAGAACAATATGAAAGTATTACATGCGACTGCTGATATGATTTGAAATATAAAATAAAAATGAGTGAGGAATACTAATATACAGGTAATAAATTGCATCGCATTATAAATGCTTTATCAATATCTGTTCATCTTTCTTATTTGTTTCACTTTCACCAATCATGAGGAAAGTGAATTTTTATTCCTTTTTACATTGTCACTTCAGTTTCAATAGAGCTCTATAGCTTCTACACTAACAAAGGCCTTTCTGTTTCTAACACTTTCCAAGCTACTTTCTAGTCTCCCACATAAATTGCTGAAACTCAAAACATGATCGAAGGTTTAATAGGTCAGTGTTCATTGATAGCCAGCTCCTATCCCCTCTGCTCTGCTGATCTTTCCCTTTTGCTCTGATTGCTAAGCATTTCCTTTTCTTCCCCTCTGTGTCTGACACAGAAACTAAATAAGAAATAGGTGGTGTAAAAGCACTCAGCAGTGGCACAAATAGGAATTAACAGCAGGATAGTCAGGTTAAAATTGGAAGAGAAAAGGAAACAAACTATCCACTTAAATTTCCCCTCTTCCCCCACATAAACACAAAAAAAGATGAAATACTTATTTCCTATCAGCTATGCTATAAAATGTAACAGCACCTGAATACTGATTTTACATATCACTGCATTTTAAAAGATAATCACTACACAGTAGCAGTGTGTTAATTTACATGCAAGTTATTTTACTATCCAAATGCAAACAAGTTATTTTTTCATTATGAGATAAGAATACTATGCAGTTAATGATGCTAATAGAAAAACATACGGAATGCAAGAAACACAGACTGTATAGAATAATCTGTTGAAAATACAGAGGGAATAAAATACACAAATTGAATTGAAATAACATTAAGTATCTGGCTTAGAGAGAATATTTTAAGATTTCTACTCTTTTTATTCAGGCCCAAACTTTCCCCACCTTCTACATGGCTCCAGAGGTCCCTCCAACAATGGAGCCACTGCAGGTCTTTTGAACAACAGATAAGAGAAAGAAATCAGAACTCATGCAATGGATATACTCTGAGCAAAATCCTCAGTTGCCACCCCTTTGGGTTACTAAACTGTTCAAACAGAGGTTGCACAAGCTTTTATTTATAAATAGGGAAAATGGCATTCTTCCACTCGCTTAGTACTCATAAAATGGTCATTAGTAACCTGAGTTCACTTACCTTTCTGGCCAAGGTGATGGAAACAAGGCAATCTTAATTGACAGGTGGGATGAGGAATATGTTGCTATTTACAATTATCTGGTAATTTACTAAATATTAATAATAATATGGACTTTTCAAAAAATGTTGCCCAGGCTACTTGTACTTTGTTTTTAGGTTCACTGTTATCTATTTGCATGTTAGTTTCTTCACCATTGTGAAATGTTCCCTAAGCCTAGAAATATACCTTAGCAGAGGAAAGAGAAAAAATATATATTGTCTTCCTTTTGTCACCCTCTCTCCTTTCTTTTGGCTTTTCTACTGCTTTACACGTATATATCTAACTCAATATTGGTTCTAACTCTTGAAGTTTGCACTTTTGAAAGTGAATGGTTTAAAACAAAAATAATCTCATATGGAATGCATAAGAATCACATTTTTGTTTATTCTTTCAGGACAAAAGGAAAACTAGTCACATACTAGCAATAACCTGTGTTGTCCACAGATGTAACAAAGAAAATGTAAGCAGATGGGACACATCTGCTAATCATAAACATTCCTTCATTAGTGTCATCAGATTTACTTTTGTGGTGTGTGTACGTTCAATGCACCAGCTAATGAGCACATTTAATTCATACTGCATATGATCTAGCCAATGACCTTTTTAACTAAATGCTGGTGACAACAGGAGAAAAACAATTAGAACTTGGATATGGTTCCATATATTCATGAATATATTATATTCATGATTTCCTTCACTTGAGTTTAACCTGAGGTTATATTTCCTCAGTTACTTGTAATTTATCTTCATGTGATTGCATGCACAGCAGGTAAAGTCTTGTGCTTCAGGGCACATGATGATTTTCTAAGTGGGTCAGAATGAGTATTTTTTCCTTCATGTAAATTATTGCACAATTGACTACATTAATTGCTTTTTGTCCCCCTTTCTTTAAAACATCAGGTGATGGTCACTGCAAGTGTTTTGAAACAAACTTGAGGAACCAATGGTCTGATCTGGAAAGCAAATCCACGGTTCTTAAACAATGGCTAACCCCAAAACATAGGAAGCTGTGTAAATGCTGCCTCAACTTAAACCTACAATTAAAGGTGCATGAATATTTAAGAAACTAAATGGGCATCATTTGCTTTCCACCAATACCCTGCATTTTCACAAAAAACGGCAACGTATGTTATTCTGTTTCACAATCAATGCTATTACATGAGAACCAGCCTATTACCATAAAGTCTTATAGAAAGCCGCTGAATAGTCAGTGAAAAGAGAGAGATATGAATTCACAAGCTGTGGAGATAATTTGCTATCCATGATGGGAGAGCTGAATCAAGGAAACTCTTAGCATGGTGCAGGGGCAATTAGGTGTGCAAACCACATACCAGCTAACGAGAGTTCTATATGCATTTTCCCACACACTGCTGTAATAGGCATGCATGGTTTTATGTGGGGTTGCATGCCATTATGTGATGTGAATTTCTATCTCCATATGAGTCATCCTAATGGAAATTTTAAATAAAACATTTTTTCTACTGTGGGTGGAAGTAAGTGCTTTAAAATATCTCAAGACAGTTCTTCAGAACAGTTGATATAAGACTTGTACAGTTCTAATAATCTTTGTAATATGAATGTTTTCAAATAACCCATAAAAAATTAAGAGCATGAAATAATAACTACCTCAGTTATCAATTTACAACAAACTTCAATGAAAATCTCTACATTTTACACCTGCTGAGGATATGGCTCTCAATTTCTAATGTTTGGATCAGTTCTTTTTCTTCATGTTCTGTTTTCAGTGTACAGTCGTAATGCCAAAAACAAGAATTTCTTATTTGTGAATTAAGTATTTGTCACCCGATGGCCACAGCCTATCTTTCAGACATAACGTAATTATGGAATGAAAAATGTTGGCATCCTCTAGACCACCAGGTTTCTCCTCACCTTCACATCTAAAATGAAAAAAAACCCTATCAACAAGATGTACTTTAAAGGGATCTGGTGTTCCCCAGGGAATTTTACTGGTGTATTTTAGAGGCTTGCTGAACTTTAACTGGAGACACTTGGTGCAGCTGGTAGCAACTAGTGAGCAAAGCCAAGGAGAACAAACTGTCTCAGAAGACAAACAAAAGTAATGCATGGAGAACAAGACACACATAATATCCCTATTTCCAAAGAAGATCACTGCCACCCCTCAGCCTCCCTCTCCATTCCCCACCATGCCCCAAAAACAGAAATAATCCAAGACACTTAAGAAGGGCAAATATTATACTAATCTGGACTAGGAGCAGTGGAAAACACTCAACTCAGAGAGTGGGTCACAAGGTGGGCATAGGGTATGTCTACACAGCAATATACACCCAGGGTACAAACTCAGACTCAAGTCTAACATCCCTTCCGTCTACAGACAAATTTTGCTAACTCAGGGCTTGTATCAAGGATCCTACGGAAGTGAAGGGTCCAAGCCTGAGTCAAGCTAAAAACCAGGGTTAAAGCCCTATTACTCTGCAGTGTAGACAGAATCTTACTTGACTTATGCTCTAGGAGTGCGCCAAAAGTATTCCACAATTCAACAGGCCAACTTTCATTATCCTCTGGACAGTCAAGTTTTGTACACTACACCACAAAGGACTAGAGCAGCCACATTTTAGGAAGCCTGGGATATGGGTAGTTGGACTTGACCCACACTATGCAGTGTAGATTCTGGAGCCCCAGGTTAGGACTCAGGGTTCAAACACTTAATAACCTGGGGTTACAATGACTGAAGTGCAATATCTAGGTTAACAAGCCCATGTTCTATTAACTCATGTTCTATTAACACTGGGCTTACTTTGCAGCGCAGACATACCCTAACATGCCAAAACCCTGCTTGGATGCTGCCTAACCCTATGGGTGTTTAAAGTCCCTAGTGTCTAAGTTTCTGCCACTGAATTCCCCAAGAGGTCTATACTTCAGCAGCTGGGAGTTCAAACAGCTACCTCAGTCTCAACACCACCCAGCAGCTTCACACCTAACTAATACCTAAGCCCCAGTTGGATTCACAAATGAGACATTTCCCCAACCTTTCTCACCTGTGCAGCCAGATGTGGTAGGCATGCTCAGAGGAGAAGTCCCCTGCTATACAGTTTTATCCCAGTGGGTAGGGCTCTGACTTGGGTTCAGTTCTCCACTCTGCCTGATGTAGAGAACTGGGTCTTGTCCCCCACGCTGGGGAATTCCCTTAACCACTGAACTGTGGAATTTTCTGGATATTCTCTCAGTCTCTTTTGTTGGAACTGATCCACTGTTGATAAACAGCTATTGGGCCAAAAAGAGAATTAGAATGACTCTACAGTCCTGTGCTTAGGGCACTCCAGTGGGTTATGGGAGAGAGAGGTTCTGGACCCTGCTCCAATGGATATTTAATATTTACGCACACTGGAACAGCTTCAGTAGACTACACTGTGCAAGATCACCATAGAATACCCTATAGTCCACCAGTTAGGAAACAAGTTCAAATTCCCCCCTCCACAACAGGCCGAGGAATGAATTGAAGACAGGTCTCTCACAACCTGTGCAAGTGCTCTGACTGCTGGGTTAAATGTTTTAAATAGACCACCCCCTCTTCCTTCTCCAATTTTCTTTAAAACAAGATACATGGCGTAAGTGCTCAAATCCAGGAGAGGGCTCATGGCTGTGAATCCAAATGTGCATAGGCACCTCCTTCCAGTCCAGATTGAGGCACCTGACTCCTTTTTAGGGGAAATCACAGTGCTGGAAAGCAGGTTATTTCACAAAATGTTTGTTACTGCCCAAATCCAGTCAGGTCAGAAAGTCTGCAAGGGCAGCCTTACTTGTGGTATTGCTGTACTTTCAGTTCTGGCCAGAACCAAGCAGAAAAAAAGAATAATCTTTAATTAAATTAATAGTACATTTAAACCTCATACAAAACATTTGGGATAAAGGTGTGGACAGACTCTTACTTAAGTAAATAACCTTGTCCATTCCTATACCACAAGGCAAAAGTGGAATCAGCTTTTATATACTGGCTTTCAAACTCAAAATATCTAAAAATATTTGTTACAATGATGAGTTAAATAATGGCAGTTGAGTAACAGACTTGGGACCTTCTACCTTTCGGTGGATGTGGTCTGCGGGCCGTAGTTTGTCCATCCCTGCCCTAGAAGCATGAGTATTCTTCAGCTCCTTCAGTCAGATAGAAATATAAAACCAATTAATTGGTTTTTCTGAGTATCAGATTCAGGCTTTTGTGGGTACTATGGAATGTAAGCCATTTACTCACAGGTAAAACCTTCTCTTCCAATGAGATTGTTTTACCTTTTTTACAACATCCCACACATTTTAAGTTTTTCAGAGATCCACACAGGCTTGGCGCAGTTCATAAATTAAAAATACACAACATAAAAGGCTTGAAATTGTTTGGTGACAGAACCTCCCAAAAAATGAAGTTTATCTCTCTTCCCTCCATCAACTATAACTTTAATTTACCTACCCCATCTTGCAATTTTATAAGATTATCTCACTGTCTTTTCCCTCTAGCACTCAACGACTCAGAGTGTCACTGTTGCCTTATAACCTCAGGTAACTTACATTTTTGGGGTTTCCCCACTTCAAGGTTCAAATCCAGATTGATATGTGGGGCAGAAAAAGGAAAAATCTGGAGGTATAGCATCATGCGGAAAGCTAGCTTCAGAAAACCCAGTGGGAGAGAAAGAGATCAAGTATAGAACGCTTTTGTTTGACTTAAGTTTACATATATAAATAGAGAAGGCTGGTTGGACTGAAAGCAAAGTTAGGAGAAAGTCCACAATTTAAATCAAGATTGGAAATCTTTCTAAAATATATGCTATCAATCAAACAGAAGTTATGGCCCTGATGCAGAGTTTACTGAAGTGAGATTCTATGGCCTGTAATATGCAGACGGTCAGACTAAATAGCCATAATGGTACTTTATGGCCTTAAAACATATGAATCTATGCAAAGCAATTCTGTTTTAACATAGGGCATCCTATATTGCATATAGGCAGTGCTATAGAGCATTCTGGTTAATAGATGAACACCAACATCACCACTTACAGCTAGGTCAGTCACAGCAGTTGCTGACAAAAGGCACAGTTGTCACTATGGAAGAAGTGAGCATTTACCCTTAATTACCACACAGTGGTAACAGAGCCACCAGTTTCTTATTCAACGTTCACCCACTATAATTGACATGTGAGGAAATATCAGATACTGCAAAACAACAAAATACCATGGAAAGGTTCAAATCCATTATTAAGGCTAGTATTGATGAGACAGGCGATTAAGCTATTATTTCTCCTCTTGTGCCATTCCTTGGGATGACTGAATCATACTTCCAAAAATCTCATTGTACTGTGAAAGAAAATAAGTTACCTGTAACCACAGCCGGTCACCTGTATTCGTTTTACCATTGGCAGTGCACTGAAAAGTGGCAAACTGTCCAGCATTGACTTCCACACTCTGAAGACGCAGGAAATGGGGGGTTTTGGCTGATGGAAGAGAAAAAAGGATAGAGTTATTAACACACAATGTGACTGCAATGGACTCATACCTGTTTATTAAATATATATGGTTTTAAAATGTTCCAATAATAAATTTACATTGGAGAAAAAAATGTGCTAACAATGTTTTAAATATTTGTTATTTAAATATTTAAAATTTCTAATTGTAGACAATAATATAGACTGTTAAGTGAGCTTTGTTCCTTTTTTCATGTATCTGGGATACAACAAAAGAGAAGGGTGCTATGTAATTGTTCCTGCTGTGCAAATTATCTTAGCTCAGCAGTCCTCTTGTATTAGAACTTCTATATTAATAAATATATTGAAATCTAATTGATGATTTGAACAAAAACATATTAGCTATTTATACCAGCAACTAGACAAGAACAGTAAAAAGTTAAATTATGTTGTCAAGGAAACTACTTTTTCCTTTTAACTAGATACAATGTGTGTAGATAATGCTTTTTAGCAAGATTGTTTGGTATGCTACAGTTCTAGCATAACATTTCTACCAAGAAGAGCTATATTCTTTAAAGACAGCTCGTCTGAAAAATATCAGAGTAAAACAAAACATAGTAGCTACTGCATGCTAATACTTATTTCCAGTTTATGCTGGGAGAACATCCCCCAATAACAGAAAAGCAATGTGTCTGCAAATACTCTTTCCGTAAGACATCCATATAAAGAAGAATTATCTCAATTTCACCTAACTGGGTAAACATAGTATATTGTTTTTGTTTTTAATGGAAAAAGTCCACTGCACTGAAGAAAAAAAACATCAGAAATTGGAATATTCGCTCTGAGAAAGAGTTCCAAACAATCCAGCTCCCAAAGAAGTCAAGAAGAATCTTTCAGTTGACTAGTGTGGTAGCTGAACGAGGCCTAGAACACTGCTTTCAGTTATAGCCACCTCAGTACTAGAAATACTTCAACAAACCGGAGAGACCTACCAGCTAAGTAACATAAGCGATTACAATGATGACTTAAATTTTTTTAAAAGAATTTTGTAGGCATATCTTGGAGAATCATAAGCATAACAGGGGATATAAGAACGATCTATACTAATTCAAGAAGAACAATTGTTTAAGGGTTAGCACAAGGGATTATATAATAACGGGGAAAAATTTGAAGTGAATACTATGAAAAATGTCTCTATGGAGAAATCTATTTCGTAATAGGGATTTGATCCTGCTCCCATTGTAGTCAATGGGAAAATTCCCATTGACTTCAATGATGCAGGATCAAGCCCTTGTCTCACAAGCAAAGTCGTGGAACCTTATCCCTTTAAAACCAGATTCAATGAAGAACCTGATAGGCCCCATGCTAGCAATGAGGGGATAACAGGGCAGCTAGGCTCCACACTGGCAACAAGAGAATTGAGGAGAGCCTTTAGACCCAGTTGATCCTGCGGCCCATTAACCTGTAGCCAAAGTCAGGCGTGGAGAGGGGAGTTCAAACGTAAAGATGAAGGCCTAGTCTACACTAGGATTTTTACATTGGTGTAGTTATAGAGTGCTCAGAGGTGAGAAAAATCCATGTCCCTGAGAGACATAGCTATCCCAGCCTAACCCCCAGTGTACACAGCACTAATTTGACCAAAGAATGCTTTTGTCAGCCTAGCTCCTGCCTCTGCTACTGTTAATAAGCAGAAAACAGGTTTGCGAAGAGAGAGCCAGGAAAGGAAGCAGCGGGACATGCCTTTCCTGGCTGCTGCAGCCCAGCAAACCTGCCTGAAGGCAAGGAAGCAGTGGGAAGGCGGGGCTGCAACCAGGATGCTAGGGCTTTCTATGGGGAGCAGAATCCTGGGGGTCTGTGATGGGGCGGAGTGGCCCCACACTGGCACTGCAGGGGTTAACCCCTCCCTCTGGGCTGAGGAAGCCACGCCCCGGAAGCCCTGCTGCGCATGCTCCAACTGGAGGAGCAGTATAAAAGCCTACAGAGCTGTTCAGTTGGGGCTGACCGCCGGAGGGGAAGGACGCATACTGCCAGCTCCTACGGAGGTACAGCCAGGATTCTGGGATCCAGAGGCCAGCCCAGCAGAGATGCAGCCAGAAGCCCAGCCGGACGTTGGCCCAGAGGGGGAACGCTGCAGGAGACCCCTGGACGCCGAAAGCCCAGCAGTAAAGGATAGGAAGTGACCCAGGGAACTTTTAAAGGGACATGCATGCTTGTCGTGTTGCAGATGGATCCCCGCCAAGCTAGGGGCAGGGAAGCCCCACAAACAGGTGAGCCCTGGGTCGGGACCCAGTGGAGTGGGCGGGCCCGGGTCCCCCTACCCCCGCCACCACTGGGCTGCATCACCCCTGAGAGAGGGGAACCTCAGTGACTCCGGCCATTGGGCCGCGCTACCCCTGAGAGAGGGGAACCGCAGTGACTTTGGCCATTGGGCCACGCTGCCCCGTAATCGGGGTTATAGAGTGGCAGAGGGGCACCGTGGGGCCGGACCTGCCACAGGGTCCCTTGCTGTTATACCTCTCCTCAAGCTTTCTGGGAACTGTTTAAAAAATTGAAGATAATCACTCTGAGTTTATTTTGGCAGCAACATTATAAAACTTGGTACTATGTATGAATAGCATTATCTGTCTTTCAAAAAAATGCAGACACTAACAATTCTAACATATTTTTAATTTTCTAGTATACACTATAACTGTTTTGCTGTTTATAATGAATTCTTCATATCATCAATTAATTACTTTACTAAAGAATTGTTTCATTAAAGTAATTAAGTTTCAACATGAGTTTCATTGGTTATGCTAGTACACTGCACACTATGGGGTGTATTCTGCTCTCTGCTGTAATAAGTACATGCATGCTTTGAGGATTGATCACTATAAGCATACAGATCAAAACTCAAATATTTTGCAGGCAAAATTATTAACATGACAAAATACTACTTAGCCTGTTTAAATTACAGATATAAATTCAAAATGCAGTTTAAGAACAAATGCTATACAAGCAACATAAGAACCTTCTACCTTTATTAGAACTAAGTGAATCAGAAATAACAGAGCTGCTGATTCTGCATAGCCATCTCCACATTTCAATATGTTTCTATGTCTTCCTGCCACTAAACACAAACCATTTTATGAGCCTCTCCAATATTCAACAATAAACTATATTTTATTTTAAATGACACAGTGTCTGTTTACAAACCATTAGGAATACGAATTAGGAATTGCCAATTACATGCAGTCCCCCGCCCCATCAATCTTATGCACAATAATAGGTTACACTCTTCAATTCAGAAGATTAAATATTAATAAATCATTATTAGTTGCATTTAATAAGCTTTACCAATTCTAAATAATTTTAGTTTACTTGGGAAGTTTGTTGAAAGTCATGACATATTGCTACATATAAAGCATTTTATTTGCAGTATTCTTACAGTGCACTTTTCTTTAAACACTTACGTATATGTCTGGACTATAAACCTTTAAGATGGGGAAGAATATTATAGGAAACACATTTTTAACAAATAAAAATGTGCAGAACTTGATGCTATCGCCCCAAATAACAGTGCTGTAGAAAGTATATTATGCAATGTTGTATAACAAAGCAACAGACCCATAGCCACTTAGGTGTTCTGGTTGAAAAGTTCTGAAGGAAATCACATATGTTTATTTCGTCACTACGCTACCTGCAGCCACACACCTCAATCTGTGATCTTTGATAAGCAAGACTGGCATGCTCAGCATTATTATTATTCGTACTGGAGTAGCACATAGAGGCCCTAATCAGGGATTGAGAGCCCCATCGTGTTAGGCACTGTACAGAACTTGAACAAACAATCAACTCTACATTATACTCTATCTACAGCTATAATGTACAGCACCTTAATGCTTACAATGGTTGCTCAATAGTCAACAATTTTTTTATAACACTGGAGTTGTTATAGACACTTCCCGTTTCCTTTGTTTTAGACATATATTGGAATATTGTCTCAAATACATTTTAGAAAGACAATTCCAAAATAACATAGGCACTTACTGCACGGGTGTCCTAAAACTTTCACCTCATCAATAGCCAGGTATCCTTGATGACCTGAAGTGACCACTTCAAAAATAACCTGAGAAGTGGAGAGAGAAGTTCAGTTAACAACTCTGTAATTATGCAGTGGAAATAAAGTCTCTTATATCCATTAAATACTATGCAAAAATAAGACAACTAAGTATTTATTTAAATAGTATGTTAAGAACTCCTAACAAAAAGCCAAGAATGCATCTTTCAAATAATTTAGGACCAGAACATAAACTGCATTTTCACAATGTTACTCCCCACTGGGCTAAATAACACACTAAAAAGACTCCAAAAACTATTGGATCTACAAAGCAGTCAGATTAACTTTTCGTTTTCTGCCTTTTATAGTGCAAATCTGTTTATATTTAATACATGACAATTATACAGGATAGCCACATTTCTGCAGTGAACTGTATCAGACATATGCATGGCTATTTTCAAGAGTGCATTAGGCATGCTCTTAATCTTCCACCTACTGTACTACATTAAATAAAGCAGATCCATTGGCTTCAGTTTGTTTGATGGCAATAAATAGGTCACAAGATAAATGGACTGCTCTTGTCAGCTGAATTAAGAGCATTCAAAAGTAAACGTCTCCAAACTTTGGCAGCCCTTGCTTTGAACAACTCAAGTCCATTTATGTAGAAGAGGGAAAAAATATGCCAATGGCATTAATGGGTACTTTTTCAAAGTAATGCACAGGAGATGCATGCTCAAATCCTGCTATTTTTTAATCCTGCTTTTCTTTGGAAATTTATCCCTAATTGTTTTTCTCTACTGTTCTCAAGAAGCATACAAAAAAAGTTTGGAAGACATTACGCAGGTATACTCTACATTTGACCTTGGATAAGTTGCATAAAGACACAAGTGTACCATGTTCCTTTGCTGCAATGGTTTAAATGACAAGTGTCCAACACAGAATGCAATATGTCACAATGACAATATGGAGCTAGTATAATATTAAAACAAGGTAATGGGTTTTCTGCTGTTGAACAAACACTATAAAATCAAGGATCATGAATTTTAAAAAAAGTCTTGAGGTGACAATATTCTTCATCATTCCTTGTCCTCACAATAGACACGTGAATTGCTTTGTCCCATTTTTTAAAACCCCAACTTTAGTCCCAATTCCCACTAAAAGTTTCACTCCACCTTCTTTCTGTCCTTCATCTCTATACTAACTGAATGAATAGCAGCCTTAAACTCCTCCCCTATCATTCCATTTGGGACCCCCAGTCCACAAATGTGGCTTCTATACCTTATGCTCCACTAAACAACTCTCACCAAGGTCCCTAATGAACTTTTCCTAGACAAATATAAGGGCTTTTATTCCATCCTCTTCCTTCATGACCCACTAGCTTCCTTCGACACTGTTGACTGTACTCCTCTTCTTGAAACCCTGTCATTCCTGGGCTTTTTCGGCTCTGCCCTCTCCCACCTCTGTACTGCTCCTTTGTTGTCTTACTCACCTGGTGTTCCTGCTACTTCTCTACCTTGTGATGGGGGTCTCATTGGACAAATCTGCCTCTGTCTCCTTCTGTCCAAACTAAAATTTCAGCATGTCTTTCTGAATTCTCCTTGTAGGTCCAGCCAACAACAAAAACTTATCAGGGCCAAAAGAGAAAGACTGGCAGTTTAAAACTTCACAAAACAATTTTTGCTCAAAAAATATATGCAAGAGTATTCTTCAGTTACAGCTAGTGACCCTTAATATCTAATTCTAAACTAAGGCCAAATTCTGCCCTCACTCATACCTCACACAATTCCATTTGCTAAAGTGGAGTTGTGCAAGTTTCTATCGGCTCCAACTGTTTACTATAGTATCCAGTGCAATCCCATTTAAAGTTTCAAGGAAACAGTATCCTACAAACAGAAAATTGGTTCCACCACCAACAAAACTATCCTTCGAAGAAAACAATGCAAAAGAGTAGTAGTAGCCAAATCTTTTATAGCGCACTTTGTATACAAAGATCTCAAAGTGCTTTAGCAAAGAAGGTAATTATCAGCCTTATTTTACAGATGGGGCAATGAAGGCATAGTGTGGTAACTAACTTCCCCAAGATCATCCAGCAGCAGAGCTGGGCACAGAACCCATTTCTATTAATGTAGTTCAGAGCTCTATGCTCTGGTCAAACTGCCCTGGGGAAAAAAAAGACATGATATATTTGTGTTTCAACAAAGCAGAGGAACTTACTCCAAATCTTACCCTTTAACATATGCAGATTTCTAGGTGAGCTCTGGGAAAGCACTGGAGGAGATTGCAGATACATACATCTTCAATAAATGACCAACAAGGCTTTGATTGGAAAATATTCCCACAAGACTGTTTATTGATGCAAAGCTAGCTTTTCAACCATATTATATATATATATATATAAGTGTCTGATTTTCATTAAAAAGTCAAATTTTTCATAGAAAAACTAACAACCCCAAGCCCCAATATTTATAATTGGAAAAGCTACTGCACTGCCTCATGAGAGTTGTAGTTTGCGAGTCTCATGCCCCAAGTACTCCACCATGGGATGGGTTCTCTAGAGAGATTACATCTCCCCGGAGGTATCCTGGCTATGGATTCCTATGATATCCAATGGTATCTCAGTCATCAGAGAGACTATGGTGCATCACAGGAAATGTAGTATGAGCAGGTAGCCCAGTCAATAAAGAACGGGAGCAAGAGGTATCCAAAATACAACTCCCATTGAATGAGGCACCACAGTGGTATTGCTCAATAATTTTTTTGTTTTCAATTTTTTTTTTCCACTGAAGCTGAAACTGTTTTCATTTGCGCTGACATTTCTGGGGAGGGGGAGAAAGAGAGGGAAACATTTTCCAAAGACTACAATATTCAGTAGACTTCAGTCCAGAACCTATATGAAAGGCTGAAGCAAAGTTCTTGATTGCTCCAATATGCATATAAACAAACAAAACTGTGAGCTTCTAAATACAAAATAAGCTCTCTAGCAATTTCAAAGATAGAAATTACAAGATTAGGATAGTTTAAACAAGAGACTTATAACAGACCAGAAACGCACTGAGTGATCTAAAATATTCTACCATGCTCCCAGATAATATACCAAAAAGGTCTCATTGCACATTATGAAGAAAGCAGTGTTGGACTCTCTGTTGAACTACAGTTACTGTCACACAGGCATTAGGTTTCAATCAACAGTCGAGCTAGTTGAAATACGTTGGGCCAGATCACATTACCATTGAAGTCAATGGCCAGACTGCTGCCATGTTAAATAGGATCAGGACTGAGTCCCTTTTGACATATAATATGCACGTCAGTGAAGTGAAAGAGATACCTCAGCCAAAAAGACGTCACTGACATGCCTTTCACTTTACTCAAAGACATGACACGTGCTACAAAAAGCTGCAAATCCCTCTCACAATATAATTTTCATCTGTTCACAGTATTCTAAAATAATATTAGCATGTGCATCAGTAACTAATATTACCTTATACTCTGATTAATGCATAAAGATTACGGGCCAAAATTCTCTGGTGTAAATGGCTCCATATTTGCCCATTTATACCATCAGAGAATTTGACCCTATGTAGATCACACATTTTTAAAATTACTAGTACACAAGAGTATAAAACTCATTAATGTTTATAAATCTCAAGTCACACAGTAAGTTTTAAACAATAAAGACACCACTTGCACAAGTAAACCTGCTGGTTGTCCATGTACACAAGAGTTAAAGACCAGATTTTTAAAAACATCACAAGCACAGGCTCAGCGCGATTATCCTTGCTAACAGATTATTTGTATATCTAAGAACTGGTAAGGGATATAAGTAGCCATCAGTGTGTGCAAACACCCTCTTTGTGCAGACAACCACAGTAGCTACATGAACAAAAGTATGTGCAGAAATGCACGTGTATCCTTGCAGGTTTGTCCTAAATGTCTGTTGTCATGAAAATATGATCTTAAATGTAAATAGGCGAATTAGCTAACAGATGTATAAACATTTACCTCTCTATATAATACGCATCATATAAACTCAGGAACTATTTACTTCAGATAGCAGAGTGTAAAGATAGGTGTATGGTCAAACCATATCACTTGGAGTTAAACAGAAGCCCTTTAGAGGTTTCCAGTTTTACATGCAGAGGTTTGTGTCACTGTCAAGGTTCCCTCCCCACTCTGAACTCTGGGGTACAGATGTGGGGACCTGCATGAAAGACTCCCTAAGCTTATTTCTACCAGCTTAGGTTAAAAACTTCCCCAAAGCACAAATCCTTTCCTTGTCCTTGGTCGGTATTCCTGACACCACCAAGTGATTTAAACAAAAATTCAGGAAAAGGACTGAAGTTCTTTGGAGTTCCCGTTTCCTCAAAATACCCGCCCCAAGAGGAATATAAAGATTCCCTTTATATTTATGACAGCCACTCAAACTACATAAGTATTCTGGGGAGTCATTTTGTGAAGGAGCTACAGAAAGGGCCAGCCTATTCTAAAGAGTTATGCATGTGCATTTAATGGTGAATGCCTTCATTAGATGACAAGGTTTAAACACAATAGGTCAGATTCCGATCTGGTGGAAATTTACAATGACTTCTGTGAGTTATTTCATATTTACAATAGTGTAACTGAGATTAGAATTTGGCCCAGTATTCAAATTGTGTATCTAAGAAGTTTGCAATTATTGGCAGATGACACTTAAATGCTGCTTTATATGCTTAAGTGAAAATCTGAATGCAGAATGGAAATTTTACATCCCAGGACAGGTATTGCTTTCTCAGTATGCAGCACATCCTCACCCTTCCCCTATGCTTTCTACTACACTTGTCCTCCCCTACTAGCTCCCTTCTTTGGCTGTATTTTTACACCATTACTAATTATTTCTGAATTTTTATCAACCTCATTTAAAAAAACCCATAAAGCAGACTATAGCTCATTCATCCTGTATTTCTTGTGAAAACTATGTACAGTTTTTTCATCATTTTCCACTTGATGAGTTGCCTGGTCTGAAGACTGTAAACATTTTCACTCTAGACTCTCAACTTTGCATTTCATCACAGCTGACACAACAGCTGAAGACAATACATGAGGCATATTAGTCAAAATAAAACAACATTCTACCACAGCAAGCTGCTCTAAACATGATAGCCCTTTGTTTCTTTGGAAATTATTTTGCTGCCTTATCAGTCAGGAAACAACTGGTTAAAACACTGATTTCATTTGCTCATGAAACACTATGCAGAATGTCTGGCTGAGAGATGTTTTACATCAGGCTATTCCTCAGATGCCTGCCAAACAGGAAATAGTGAAGCGGTTTAACATCGCATCGTCCCTGATCCTGCCTGCTTCAGTGAAGAGAAAAATTAACTTTTCATTTCTGCCACTTCCTCTTCTATATGTGAACAAAGAAAGGGAGTTTTCTTACCATCATAATGATTACTAGTGAAAATGTGCTGTTGGAGATAACTTGCCAGTTCCAAAGAACAAAAGGAATAAGTAATTTTTACCTCTAATGCATTACCTCACTTACCAAATTCTTGCCTTTGTTGTTGCAAAGAAATTGCAATACTTTTAGTCAAAAGGTGGACTGTACCTTGTTATATACACTTGTAATTCACATAATTTAAAAATATCTATTTGAAAAAAGAGAAGGAAATAAAGTATATTAAGAAGTCTACTTAATGTAAGGATATAGAAGAAGAAAAAAAATCAATAATCCTGCAGGGATTCCTATTAGTTTTACATCTGAGGGTGGGTATTAGTTTCTTTGTTTACAGCACATCCTCACTTCTACTCTAAGTATATACCAGGGGTCAGCAACCTATGGCACACGTGCCAAAAGCAGTACATGAGTGGATTTTCAGTGGCACTCACACTGCCTGGGTCCTTGCTTCCGGCCTCTGGGCTCTGCTGATGGCCTGGGGTCCCAGCTGCCAACCTTTTGGCAGCCAGGGTGCCATTCCCAGGGGCTCCTCTGCCAGCCTCGGGTACAGTCCTCTGGACCCCTGCCAGCCAGGGTTCCATCTGCCGGCCCTATTCAGCCCACTGCTGGTCCCGGCCACCGGTCCAGGGGGCTCCACCACTGGCCTGGGGTCCTGACCGCAGGCCCAGGGCTCTGCTCCTGGCCTCAGACCAGTGCTCTGCAGCTGCCCTCAGCTGTGGCCCACCGGCCCCAGCTTGGGGTAGTGAGGGGTACAGACAGGGGTAAGAAGGGGTGCAGCTCAGGACCCCACCTTACAAACTGTTCCAGCACCTCTGGGATATTTTTAAGTCCTGATCTGCTGCTTATATCAGGCCACGTGGAACAGTGCACTGCATTTAACACTGTGTGCTGTCTGTCGTGATTTTTTTCCACTGCGAGTTCTTCACTTCACACAGTGCACAGTCAACATGTGGAACTCCTTGCCTGAGGAGGTTGTGAAGGCTAAGATTATAACAGGGTTTAAAAGAGAACTGAATAAATTTAATCCAGGTTAAGTCCATTAATGGCTATTAGCCAGGATGGGTAAGGAACAGGTAAGCCCCTGTTTGTCAGAGGGTAATGATGGATGGCAGGAGAGAGATCACTTGATCATTACCTGTTAGGTTCACTCACTCTGGGGCACCTGGCCAATGTCGGTAGACAGGATCCTGGGCTGGATGGACCTTTGGTCTGACCCAGTAGGGCCATTCTTATTTTCTAATGAGTTTAGGGGTACATTTGACAAAATGTCAACTCCTAAGAAGCAAAATTAGATGTCCATTCACTTCAGCCTTCTTGGACAGACACATAAGGATTTATTTAAAAGAAGGACCATGTTGTTTGTGCTTTCTATTGTGAAAGTGTTGTTTGTCACACATCAAGTGTTCAACAACATTCTGAAACGAAGCACGAGAAAACCTTTCTTGACAAAGCAGGCAAGACTGAATTGATCAAAAAGGCAGTAGCAGGATATGAGAAGCAAAGCAGTGTTTTAAAATGCTTAAGTATAAGTAAAAATCAAACTACAGAAGGAAGTTACAAGGTTGCACAGTGCATTGCAAAAAACAAAAAGCCATTTACAGATGGGGAATATAAAAGAAGTTTTTCTCAGCAGTTTGGATGTTTTGTTCAATGATTTGCCAAATAAAGATACGATCATATCCAGAATAAAAGAACTGCCTGTCTCTTCCAGAACAGTTGGGAGGCGCATAAGCAAAATGGCAGAAAACATTAATGAAAAGCAGATGACTGCATTAAAAGACACAGCAGTGTTAAGGATTACAATTGATGAGAGTGTGGATATAAACAACGTTCCACGTTTGGCAGCTGTTGCAAGATATTGTGCTTCCAATGAAATCCAGGAAAAACTTTGTTGCCTAAAACCCCTGCATGGCACAACAAAGGGGGACGATATAGTGGAAAGTTTTGCAAACGATTTTGAAGAAGGAGTTGACATCAGAGAAATATTCTGTGTGACAACAGATGGTGCTCCTGCTATGGTCGGAAAACAGAAGGGATTTGTAAGTTTGAAGATCTAATTTGCCACCCGATAGTCAAATTTCACTGTATCATGCATCAAGAAAGCCTGTGTGCTAAAATTTCTAATTCAGAGTTTAATAATGTGATGAATACAGTGGTGCGAATTGTGAATTTCCTTGTTGCTCAATCTGCTTTGACTCACAGACAGTTTCAAGTACTGCTAGAAAAGATGGATAGTGCTTACAATGACATTCCACTTCACAGCAATATTTGGTGGCAAAGTCGTGGCAAGGTTTTGGTGTGCTTTGTAAACTGTTTTGATGCAATTAAGGCCTTTTTGTTAGAAAAAGCACAAAACTACCCCGAACTGGATGATGACAAATGGCTGTGTAAGTTCATGTTTCTAACTGACATCACCACTCACCCAAACAACTCAATCGCTGTCTCCAAAATATAAGGCAAACGGTTCTGGATCTTTATGTAGCCTGGAAGGCATTTGTTGTAAAACTAGCTGTTTTTTCTCGGGATATTAGAACTTCGACTTTGCGCTACTTCCAACACATAAATGGGCTATCGACCCATTGCACTGTCAGTATCAATGAGACTCGAATGTACATACAAAAACTGGAATCAGAATATTCCGACAGATTTCAAGATTTCCAGCTATTTGGCCCAATGCTTTGTTTTCTAATTAAACTTGAGAAGTTCAATGCCAGCGACTTAGATTTGTTGGTATTTCAGTGGATGAATGCTGAAGATTTCAAAATGCAGCTCATAAAGTTAAAAAGCTCAGAATTGTGGGCATCAAAGTTTGGAAATCTGTGGTGTGCACTTGAAGCTACCAAGAGAGATCATGGGGCTTCTATTCTGATCTGCTGGACGTCCCTGCCAGTGAAATTTAACTGTTTGAAGAAAATTGCACGAGCAATGCTTTCAGCATTTGGATCCACATAACTGTGTGAACAGGTATTTTCACACATGAAATCTGTCCTCTGTCCCTCTCAGCGCCGGTTAGCAACTGATCACTCAGAAGCCCATGTGAAGCTGAAAGTATTCAAATACGTGCCAGACATTGGAAAAGTCAGCAAGGAAAAGCAAGGAAAAGCCCATCTTGACATCATGTTCAGTCCACCCCTTCAGACAGCTTCCAAAATGATAGCTGGACTTACACACAACTAGAAGAACCTACACTACCCTTCATCTTTATCTCCCTTTCCACCAAGCCTTCGGCATGTGCTGTTAATTGGTATTTTTTAAAAAACCCATCCTCTCTGAAAGATAACCAATCATTATTTGCCTCCCACACACGGTTATTACTGCTGAAATTAATACACAGTTGCAATTTGATTGTTTGCTGACTACATATCATGGTTAGGAATCATCAAAATTTTCATGGAAGGCAGCAAGTTAACAAAATATGGGAGAGTGCTGTAGAGCGAAACATTCCTGGTGCTCTGTCATAATGGTGCCTGAAAGACTCCCTCATCAAATAGCTCCCCATTGTGTCCCGCCAATAGCCCTAGCATATCACTGCTCAAAATCAGACATGAATCAGGAGATTCATCACTGCGTTCCACTCCGGGGGAAAATTTTCACCCTTAGCCTCGCAAATATTAAGGAGCGCACAGCCAGCTACTATGACCATGGGAATATATTCCTCATTTAGGTCTAAACTGCCATAAAGGCAGTGTCAGCGTGTTTTTAATCTGCCTAAGGCACATTATACGGGCCTCTTCCACCTGCTGAGTGGATTGCTGAAGTGCTCCTTGCAGTTGTCCAGGTTTTCCGTGTAAGGCTTCATGAGCCATGGGAGTAAGGGGTACATTGAGTCTCCCAGGATCACTACGGGCATTTCAACCACCCATACTGGAAATCTCTAGTCTAGAAAGGAAGTCCCTGCTTGCAGCTTTCTGTATGGGCCAAAGTTCCTAAAGATGCATGTGTCATGCACCTTCTCAGACCACCCCACATTAATGTCAGTGAAACACCCACAGTGATCCACAAACTATCCAATATCATGGAGAATTACCTCTTTTTATTGATGTACTCAGTTGTCAGATGGTCCGGGGCCAAAATTGAGATATGCATGTAATCTATCATCCTGCTACAGTTGCATACATTGCTCAAACCCATCCACTATTTCACACACATTGCCAAGAGCCACAGTCCTTTGTAGCAGGATGCAATTAGCAGTTTTGCACATTTGTGTTAACACAGTCACAATGGTGGACTTCCCAACTCCAAATTAATTTGCCATAGACTGGTAGCAGTCTGGAGTCTCCAGCTTCCACACAGCGATTGCCATGCACTTCTCCACTGAGCAGGCAGCTCTCATTTTGGTGTTGCTTCTGCAGTGCTGGGGCAAGCGCCACGCAGTTCCAAGGGGTGGCTTTCCGCACCCAAAAGTTCTGCAGACACCGTTTGTCATCCCAGACCTGCATAATGATGTGATCCCACCACTCAGTGCTTGTTGCACAAGCCCAGAAGTGACAGTCCACAGTGTGCAACTACTCTGTTAATGCCAAAAGTAAGATGGTGTTGTTTCTTTCCATGGGTGACAAAGAGTCCTGTGGCACCTTAGAGACTAACTAAAATTTTAGAGCGTAAGCTTTCGTGGGTTAATACCCACTTTGTCGGATGCATGCAGTGGAAGTATCCAGGGGCAGGTATAAATAGGTAGGCAAGAACCAGGTGGGAGATAACAAGGTTAGTCTAATGAGGTTGAACCAGCTTTTTATCTCTAATCAGGGAGGGTGAGGTGTTCCTCTAGCAGCTGAACTGGAGGTGTGAATAGCGAGAGAAGAGAAGCTGCTTTTGTAGTTAGCTAGCCATTCAAAATCTCT
>ML677334.1:48365187-48412952 GCA_007922305.1 Dermatemys mawii
GGAGATAACAAGGTTAGTCCAATGAGGCTGAACCAGCTTGTTATCTCCCACCTGGTTCTTGCCTACCTATTTATACCTGCCCCTGGATACTTCCACTGCATGCATCCGACAAAGTGGGTATTAACCCACGAAAGCTTATGCTCTAAAATTTTAGTTAGTCTTTAAGGTGCCACAGGACTCTTTGTCACTTCTGCAATTCCAGACTAACATGGCTACCCCTCTGATTCTTTCTTTCCATAGCACACAGAAGGTCAGGCACCTCTGATTCCTGTTCAGATTTGGAGTTCATGATATACTGAATGACCAGTTGAAATGTGTTCATAACAGTGACCCACAACAGTAGAGGGCAGTATATGGTCCATCCTTTCAGACAGAGATGATGGGTGCGCAGCAAACAGGGGCCTTTGAAAAATGCCGTGAAACGCAGTCCATGGAATGATGGGATCAAGAAACCTGCATCACTGGACAGTGAGCCCACACCCACGATGCACTGTTATCCACTCTCCCTTCCCACAATTCCTAGCTGCAGAAGGTAGTGAGTAGCACAGTAGGATAGCTGCTCACAGTGCACTGTTCTCACTGTCAATGCAAGAGCATTACCTGGGGACGTGCTCCACCAACAGAACAAACATTGTGTAAACATAAACAAATGACATAATTATACCAGTTTTTGATTGTTGGGATAACTTGCATCGAGAAAACTCTGTAGAGTAGACATGGCCTTAGCGCAGGGGTTGGCAACCATTCAGAAGTGGTGTGCCGAGTCTTCATTTATTCACTCTCATTTAAGGTTTTGTGTGCCAGTAATACGTTTTAATGTTTTTAGGTCTCTTTCTGTAAGTCTGTCGCAGGATAGAGGTTTTAAAAACCTCTGCTGCCTGCTAAAGACCCTGCTTCCCTGCAGTGGGGCTGGGTTAGCAGGGAGCCCAGCTGCAGACACTAATGAGGGCAGGCTCAGTGCAACCTACTGAGCCAGGTGGAAGCACTGGGGCTGATTTCTGGGGAAGAGTACAAACCCAGTGAAGAGCTCAGAGAAGGGGGCTAGCCAGGCAGGAGGACGGGGCACCTAGCTCTGTCTCTGCCAGTTGAGACAAGTCTCAAGGGGCCAGAGGACCTCGGGAGAGGTCTGTGAGGGGCCTGGTTTTGGGGAAGTTGGGACTATTATAAGCACTGTAAATAAAAGAGCACGGGTGAAGCACCAGAGAGGAGTGTTGGAGACCTTTTCTTTCACTAGCCTAAGCACGGGGCACAGGGACTAGGGGAAGGAAGCCTGTGCCGCCCCGTGACAAAGTCTTTGATATATAACTAAACGAGTGTTGTATGTAAAGTAAATAAGGTTTTTAAAATGTTTAAGAAGCTTCATTTATAATTAAATTAAAACGCAGAGCCCCCAGACCGGTGGCCAGGACCCGGGCAGTGTGAATGCCACTGAAAATCAGCTCGCGTGCCACAGATGGCCTATCCCTGCCTTACTGGTATGTCTAACTCTTGATTTGCACCCACCAACCTGAACTCAGCTGGGGGGGGTATTGTATCTCACAATCTATGGAGCTGTACAATTGCTTGTGCTTAAAAAATTAAAAGCACATTTTAATACTCCATACTGATCTGACAACATAAAATAATCCTATGAAATAACAGATTTTTCTCCTATTAAAGAGGTAGCAAGCAGTTCATATATACTTAAAGAAACCAGATCTTTTATTCTGTTGCCCTCCGCTGAAAACACATAACCAATACTTTTTGACTGGCACAGCTCTAAGTGAGAGGCAGAATTTAAGTAGCAGCAATTAGAACAAGAATTAATTGAGGAATTAAATACATCTTAATAATCAGAATACTTGACAATTTAAGTTTAAATGACAAGTAATTCACCTACAGTTAGCTTTGTTAGATCCGGGTTATCAATGTGATTTATATATTTAGTATGGTAGTTTGCTATGTAGGGTGAAAACCTACACAAATAATTACCTAGTACAAGGGAAATGTATACTGGATTTAAATGATTACTGTAAAGAGTCATTTCTAAATGGAAACCTGACATAAAAGGTACCAATAATAACTATCAGAACACAATATAACAAAATGTTAATTATTCAATCTTTTAAATGTTTATGTTAATAAAACCGTTTATGTTAATAAAACCACTTTAAATACCAAATAAATACTAAAATGTTTGACTAGAATTGGATTTACTCCACAATAATCAGTCTTGTTTTTATTCAGTTAACATTAGTGGGAGTTACTTGCCTATATTTTTCATGAATCAACAGGAAAACAGCCTCACGGACCAGTGGCCAGGACCCGGGCAGTGTGAATGCCACTGAAAATCAGCTCGCGTGATGCCTCTGGCACGTGTGCCGTAGGTGGCCTATCCCTGCCTTAGCAGTATGTCTAACTATTGATTTTTAATGTTTTTAAGAGACCTGCATTGTACAAATACCATTAATTTAAAACACTATCATGTAGCATATGTTCATATTTTTGGCTTCAATTTGATTTATTTGTTGGTAGGTGTCTATTAATGGATTGGAATTGCATAGCACAGTCATGTTGGCAGATATTGCTAAAATTATAAAAACAAAAAACAAAACTATTGTTACATTACCTAGTCCATCCCTATCAATGCAGGATGTTTTCCTGCAGTACTTATTTTTTTGTGCTGTGGCAAAGTATCCTCCCTGTCTCACCAGGTATAAGTCTGTTATGCCTGGGAGAGACTGGTTTGGGCAGGGCACTCCTCCTAAGCTCTCCAAGGGCGAGCTTTTCCTTCCCTTGATTAGTTTTTGGCAGGGGTTTTTCCCTTCTGGCCAGAGAATGCTGCCTCCCTTCTTGGAGGGGCTCCTTGTCCTGCTGCCCCAGCCTGCTGGCAGCCTCACTCCCTCTCTCTGTCTCCCCACCTCCTTTCTCACAGGGGAAGGTTTAAAAAGGTCTCCTTAATTGGCATCAGCTGATCTCAGCTGAGTCTCTGGCAACCTCTACTCAGCTGAATCCAGTTAACCTGAGGTTACCTTTTCTCATTTGGCAAGGAGAGGGCCTTTTACCCTTCTGGGACTGCTTACCACCACTCCCTCGTGTAGCAGTCTGCTTTGCGTTTACCACAGTACTTTGTCCCATCATCTTTTATATATGCCAAATAATCAGCTTTCACTACTATTGTACCACTGAATGTTCTGCTACTGAGGTTTTTCTTGTCCCTATTCTTTCTAGGAAGTGGGGCAGAGACAAGATGGCTGATGCCTTGTTAGGAGTAATAAGTGATTCAGCATCTGGTGGTCCTTGGGAAAGATACTCAATTCTGCGTAGGATGTGAAAAACTCACTCCCAGAAATTTTGTGACAAGACACGAATGATTAAGGAGTTCATTAGTGGGGAAGCTTTAAGAGCAGTGGGACGAGCACAGAAACACCTGTGGAGATTGTAATTGTGATGGGGAAGCAGAGGAAATTGTGTCAGAGATCCTTGAGGAAGCGGATGCAACCAAAGAGACAGGAGATGAAGCAGTAGCTGGGGACAGAGAGATAGATCCTTAGCTAATGTAAATCAGAATAACTCTATTCTAGTCAATGGAGCTACATCAAATTACAAAAACTGAAGATCTTCCCCATAGGTTGTGATTTCAGTTATCTAGGGAGCCTGAGTTACAGGCTTCTGTTAAACTGGTCCCAGTGAAGTGGGACAAGCTATCTGGAAGTATCTTGATTCCTCGGACTTCAATTAGCTAAAATATATTAGCTGAAATTTGGTGCAGATTATACAGCTAGAAAGGGCACATGAATGTCTTCTGAGATTGCCTGTATCTCTATCAACATAGCATTGTAGCCTCATCCTAATGGCACAGGAATATTTTATTAGAGGATTGTCAAAATCCTCTTCCCCCACACATCCTTTTGGTGTGTGAAGTATATGATGTACAGGTGTATGTTTGTGGAATAATGGTAAACTTTCCTACAGAGCAGTAGCATCTTAAGAAATAGCAACATTAAGCTCCTACTACTTCATCTTTAGGCTCTAATCAGAAGAATGCTGCTGTAACCAAGTATTCTCAAAAACTGAAATTGCAATTCAGGCCTGTGGACTCACTCATTTAGTTCTAGAGCCACAATTGAGTGTTATCAAAATAAAGCAAATCAAACGAGCCTAACACTGTACAATCTTCCGTTACTAAATTCTGATGTTCCTGGTGTACAGGTAATGGATGAAATCCTTGGTCATTGAAATCAATGACAAATCATCCATTATTAAATATTAAAATATGCAAATATATATTTAGCTCAACTGCCAAAAAGATCAATTAAAACAAACTGACCAACATAACATGCATTAGTTTTTACTCACTAATCTTGCTGAGGACAAAAAGCAAGTTGTAAATTGAGCCTGCAAATTTGTTCAATATGAGAAACAAAATTTAACAAATAAAATGTACCTGATAGAAATTAGGCCAAAAGGTGCTAATTGCCAGTTCTGCTCTGTTCCAAGTGCCAGTAGCCGCTCCAGACATGTTCCAGACGGGGTTACCAAGCGGACCATTATTGACTTTCACATAAACATTCAGAGAACCAGGATTGGACCCACTCTTGCTTGAAACATAGTAATGGAAATCGATACAATGCGTGTCGTTTTCTTTTAGGTGGGGTAGCAGGAGGTGAGCTCTTTGTTCAGCGAACCTCCCAGAGGTGTTCACCAACATGAAAGATCCTGCAAAATAAACAGCCACAGTCTCAACCACAGTTTTTGTCTGTTTACTGCCACCATCATGCCTTATCAAAATATGGAAAATAACAATTCTGCTCTATGCCCAATAATAGCACTTTGCATTTATACAAGACCTTTCATTCAAGGATCTGAAGGACCTTTTCCAAGTGTAGTATGTATTGTAGAACTATGGTAAGTATTATCTTCCTAATTTGACTGGCAGTGGCACAGAAAGGCTACATGACTTCTCCAAGGCCATATGATGAGTCAATGGAAGTTAGGAATATAATCCAGTGTCCCAGTCACTGCATTATTTGTGGGTACATGACTGCCATTGAAGTCAAGGTGACTTATGTATGCACAAATGATGGGATGATCAGGCCCAAGATCTCCTGAATCCAGGCCCCTGTTCTAAACACCACCAAACCACACAGCCACTTTTGAGACTGATGAAATTTGACCTTCATTGAGATGACACTTCTGGCCTTTCAAGACTGTGGAAAGGAAAAGATCAGACATACTAATTAAGCTTTTAAAAAAGTGGTTTGTGTTTGAATTTCTAAGTAAAAAAACCAAACAAGTAAATTACAGATCAGTGAAGTGTAAAGGTTGCACTCCTAAAGTGATCAAAACAGCATTCACATTATCTTAATCACCCTGCAAAAAGATTCTTAATTTCATCAGTAACAAACTCATTCCATTGAAACAAAAATTAGAAAGGATCAATTTACTGATGAATAGATAAAGAAGCTGTAACTGCTATACAGCTCTTTGATTGAATGATAAAAATGGTTTTCCAGAAATTCATACTTCTATATAAAACTAAAACTTAAACTAAACTAAAATGCAGTGGCATGCCTCCAGGGGAGAGGGGAGTGTGTCTGGCTCCACATGGAGCCAAACACACTGTTCCATGGGAGCGCACAGCCCCGTCTCCCAGAGCTTGTCTACCAATACTTATGTTATTATTCCAAGGATGGACTTCAAATATGATTGAATGAATAATCTGAGTAGGACGACAAACTGATCAAAGACCATTTAAGATAATTTAAGTTCCATTATGTTCCCCCGCAAAATTGAAGATGAACAGGTCATTGAAACTATGAGGTGTAAATGGATGATCAAGTAATGTCACAAAAATAAATTAGGATTCATTTTGCTTAAGCAAATCAGGAGCCTAAGTCCCATCTTTAGAAACAATTTTAGGAATTTAGGAGCCTAATTTCCATTGATTTAAATGAAATAGACTCCTTCAGTAATCTTTTGAAAACTGGACTTAGGAACACTTGGAAATTTTACCCCAGATCTTTCATCTTTCTTACATAGATAAAGAGATGACACGTAACCTGCTTCAGAAGGGTCTTATGGGACTATTTGAGTTCCCACCTGTGACGGTATTAATAATGTAGAGGAGTGGCTATCCGCTCCCAGCCACAAAGGGTTAAAATCAGCCCAGAGAGAAGGCTGGGGCAGTAGGGTAAAGCCCAGGTTGATTGAGAGAGTAGGGTCAGCTGGGTGGCCACGCCCCAAACACTCCTCAGGCCCTTATAAAGGGCTGAGAGGTCAAGGCAGCAGAGTAGTGTCTCCTCTGTCTCCAGAGGTAGACAGGTCTGTCTGCTGGGGAAACACAAGGTACTGAGAGTGGAGCAGGGCTGGGCCAGGCAAGAGGAGCTGGGGAAGCTCTGGCCTGGAAACCCCCAGTCTGCAGGGCCTGGGGGGAAGGCCCAACAGACGGTACTGGGGTTGCAGGGGGCAGCCCAGGGCTAAAGAGACAGAGGCAGCAGGCCAACCCCCTTGCCGGTGATGAGTGGCAAGTAGACTGCAGTCCGCCCCAGTGAGTGGGGGCAAGTGGTGACTGGCAGTTGCCTAGACTGAGGCAAGGTGGGGATAGGGGGTGGGGGTTCCCTGGGGAGGGGAGACCCTGAGATGGCGGAGGTATTGTGGGGCACAGCACCCGAGGCAGGAGGGCACTGGGGCCCAGGGAGGGGTACCGGGGGCCAGTAGCACGCGGGACTACAGCCTGCAGAGGGCATTCCAGGAGCTGGCGAGCTAATTCCCTGGATGGACCAGCAGGAGGCACCGGTGGTGAGTCGCCGCTTCGCTACAATAACCAACAACTTTGAAGGTAAAGCTATTCAAGGACCAGTATACACACACACAGTGAAAACTTTATATATAGATTCAAAGACTTTATGGACATGAGGATTGTTTAGTTTGACCTTCTGTACAACACAGGCCAATACATTTCATTCAGTTACCACCTATATTGAGCCAAACGCCTTGTGTTTCACTAAAGCATAACTTGTTTTTGACTAAAACGAATCTTCCAGAAAGGCACCCAGTCTTGACCTGGAGACATCAACAGATGGAGAATTTAACACTTTCCTCAGTAATTTGTTCCAATGGGTAATCACCCAACCGCTAACAATGCGTGCCTTACTTCTAATGTGAATTTGTCTGGCTGTTGTTCTTATGCCTCTCTCTGCCAGATAAAAGAGACCTTTAGTTTTTAATATCTTCTCCCCAGGAAGCTACACTAATCAAGTCACCTCTCAATGTTGTTTTTGATAACCTAAACAGATTGAACTCTAGATCTCTCACTGCAAAGCATTTTCTCCAGACCTCAAATCATTGTTGTGTCTCTCTTCTGAACCCTTTCCAACTTTCAACATCCTTTTTAAAATGTGCAGACCACAACCACACACAGTATTTCCCATTTGTCTTGCCAATGATATATACAGCAGTAAAATCATCTCCTTACTCCTAATCACAACTCCCCCATTTAGCTAACAATCATGTTAGCCCTTTTTGCCACAGCATCACAATAGGATTGTATGATGAGTTACTTGTCAACTATGACCTCTAAATCTCTTCCAGAGCCAGGATACTAACCCCCATTCTGTAGGTATGGCCTTATTCCTAGATATGTGACTTTGCATTTGGCAATGTTAAAATGCATTTGATTTGCATGGACCCAGCTTACCAAGCAATCCTGATCACCTGTTGTCATCATTATTTACTATTCTGCCAATCTATGTGTCATCCACCAATATTATCAGCAATGATTTTATATTTGCTTCCAGATCACTGATGAAAATGTTGACCAACATTGGGTCTAGTACCAATCCCTGTGCAACCTCTTTTCCCCGCTCCCTGAAACATTTCTATTTGTCAACTACTTTTTGAGATCTATCACTTAGCTGATCTTTATTAACATGTGCATTATTGATATTGAACAGTGCTAATTTTTCATCAGCACCTTCTCTGATATGAAAAAGATCACCTTTGATGGTTGCAAAATGACATAGGACACATTCAAAATCAGGTAAATAGAAGCAACTCTTGAAATCAGTGCAAGAACCACGGACAACACATCTGAGTTTGGTCCTTAGTAACTTATATCTAGTTAAATCTTGCATCTCCCATGAGAATAATCTCATTCTATTAAACTGGAAAGATTTGGACAGAAAACATTAAATACATTTTTCTTAAAATATAGACAGTGTATACAGGAAAGACAAATGAAGACTGAACCCATTCAAACATTTTCTACGAAGCTTTTCAAAACCTAATCAACTTATCTTCAAAGATAAGTTGTGTAGAAATTCTCTCTCTCTCTTTCTATCAACTTTTACTATTCTCATCTGTTACATTGATTGCTAAAATATTGCTCTGCCAGATGGTTATATAAATATTGTGCATGTGGATAAATTAGATAAATTAGTGGATAAACACTCTGTTTTGACTGCAAAAGCAAAACAGTCTTGACTTTCTCAGCTACAAAGAATGAAAAATTATGACACACTTTGCAAGAGAGATTGCATTTCAGCTCTACAGAAAGGTTTATCACATATTGTACAGTATATGGAAGATGCAATATGAGAAAGGCACTGCATTAAATTAATGTGACTGCTCATCAGTATCATCCAGACAGAAACATGCATTATTAAGAAGAGATCACCTGTAAGAAAATATGAAATTTATTGGGTTACCAAAAGGAAAAATATAATATCAATGTGCATTTTTAATAGAAAAACATTGCAAACGTGCCAACAACTACAGAAGTGCTTGGTTTAGATAAATTATTTGCTTAGATATAATGCTCATGTTTAAATATGAGGTTTATTATGGTAATAAACATAAAAAAGTTTAAAATGTGGGTTTCTAGTATGACACACCTAAATCCATATTTAGGCACCTATATGTAAATGAAAGTGGCCTGCTTTTCAGAGGTGCTGAACATCAACAATTCCCACTGAAGTCAAAAGGAATGCTCAGCATCCGTGAAAAATCAGACTGCTTTTATTTAGGTACACTGTAGTCACCCATGTATTTTGCTCATCCAGGTCAACATTTTGACCATAGAGTCTAAATCAGGGGTGGGCAAACTTTCTGGCCCAAGGGCCACATGGGGGAGGCACAGCCTTCCCTGCCTGGCCCTCCATACAATTTTGCAACCCCAGACATCCTGGCTCCCTCCCCAAGCCGCCCCCGCCCACTTCCTGCCCCCAGACTGCCCACCTCAGAATTACTGACCCATCCAATCTCCCATCTCCTTGTCTGTCCCAATCCCCTATCCACACCCCACCCCCTTGACTGACCCCCTCAGGACTTCCTGCTCCTTATCTAATCTCCCAGCCCCGCACCCTTACTATGCTGCTCAGAGCATCATGTCTGGCAGCTGCACGGCCCGACTGGAGCCAGACACGCTGCTGCGCTGCCCCGCAGGAGCACGTGGCCCCCCCTTCCAGAGCGCTGCCCGTGCAGTGAGCTGAGACTGCAGGGGCAGGGGGACGTCAGGGGAGCGGCCAGACACTGTTTCTCCGTTTGGGAGCTCAGGGCCCAGGCAGGACTATCCTGCAGGCGGATGTGGCCTGCAGGCCATAGTTTGCCCATCTCTGGTCTAAATAAATTAAATAATGGATGAATTAAAAAGAACAGAAAAATATAAATCAGTGGTTCAACAACTGATTGTTTTCAAAACATGCATATGCTTCAGCAGTAATTCAGCAAGTACTTGGCACTTCATTCAGCACTGAAAAGTTTAGTGTTCCATACGAAAACCATCAAAATATTACTTCCAAAATGGTGAAAGATATGAAAGAGAACAAAAACAATACATATATATACATATTGCTCTATTACTTGGAATAGCTGGTGAAATAAAGATTACAGACAGGGTCTTTGCTTGTTTTGGTACTTCTCTCACCTAAAACTCCCATTAATGATAATGAAAGTGACAGGGATGTTTTGGGTGAGAGAAGTACCAAAGGAAGCAAAGAACCTGTCTGCAATCTTTATTTCACCAGCTATTCCAAGTAATAAATAATAAATTATATTTACAGAAGCTTTGCTTTAGTTTTACATAAAAAAGGTATGCCCAAAAGATGGAGTGGCCCAAGAACAGAGAATGGGTCTAATTTTTACTAAATAATCAGACAACTTGCCTACAAAAATGATGGAAATGGCACAAGAGATATTTTTCAGTCACTTCTGCAAGTTCTCACAGTGTCACATCGACTTGTTGAAAGCCAGGTTTTTATATCTGGAATGTCAAATCCAATAAAACTGAATGCAGCATCATTTTTCATGCAAGAAAAAAATGGCTAAGAAGTGAAGAAACGTGCTTTGTTGGTTTTTCATGACTCCTGTACAGTGATCAGGTTTTCCTCTGGACCATGACAATACATGTAATCTACCCTGGAAAAGTAATTTTATTGAAACGGTAATTCAGTAGCTGAAATATTGGGGTATCATTTGTTCATGCATGATCAAATGATGGTTTTGGCTCTCAGTATTTAAAAGAAGAGTGTTAAATACAACAGAGAAACAGATCTGGTCTTCAGATACTTTTTCATATATGAACTTCCACTCAAAAATATTACGTTATGAAGTGTCTAAATGAGGCTGGTGAGCGCAATGTATTTAAATCACACATGCTGAGCTACCTTATTACATGAATAAAATGGTCTCATTTGATTAAACACATAGCTTTACTTATAATAAAAATCAGTCATTATTATATTTAATAAAAATGTCTGACATCCAGATGGCATTGCAGAGAAGTAAAGTCAGAGACCTGGATTTAAAAAAGGTTAGATTCAAAAGGCTGGTAGATTAGGTTTTGTTTAGCTTTCACTTCTATGCAATGTACAGTGTTCTGGAAAAACAAGCCCTGTTCTAAAACACACCTTTCTTCACTGCTACATTTCAAGTCAAGATCTTTATTACAACAGAACAGAGCTTTTTAAAATAAATGTGGTGCTGGCAGCAGCACAGCAGAAGTCAAAAACGTAGGGTATTAGTAAGCAAAGAAGTTTAAGCTACCATTTAAATAGTCAGTTTTTCATACACAAAAAACAACATAAATCTAAAAGAAAATTTGCAGTGTATAATCAAAACAATTATTCAACATTTAAACTCCCTCTCCTTTCCATACCAAGAAATATGACAAGTATTAACTAATTCAGTGTTATTTAAATCATATATAGCTTAGACATTATTTCTACTCAGGAACATCATTTTCCATTGAAATACCGTGTAGCAGATCCTCAGCTGGTATAAACTGGTACATTTCCACTACAGATCTGCCCTGGTACAACTCATCAGCTCACATACACTTATTCTAACAAGGTTTTCCTGTAAAACACCATCTGATTCTTAACCACTACACCTATTTTGGTACCATTTCTCTATTTAATAAATTTACAGTTTATAACATTATAAACAAACATTATTTAAAATATTAATTACCAAGCTTACAAAGTTGAGACTCCTCTCCTCACCAGCTTCCAAAATTACTATCCTTCAGTTTTTCAAATAGTAAATCTTTTCCTAAACAATTAAAAAAGTTCAGCTATTTTATCTTGAATCACTTATATTATACACAGAAGCAATCCATCATTACCCATTGTTTTATCTTGATTTTAAGCCAAATAATTGTTTACCACTTCCAGTAATCGCAATCTCCTCTATTTTATCCTCAATAGTAGACACATCTTCCATGAATGCACTGCTAACATGTTGATCAAATACAAATGAGAAACCACAATGTATGTCTTCAGTTATTTTTTAAGTAACAAATAATGCCTTACTTTACTGACATCTTAATAAATATGTTTCTCTCTCTTTTCTTCAATCCTCCAATATATTTAAAGAATGTCAATGTTTATCTTAATAGGTTTTATTTCATTTTCTTTTACTTTTCTTACTCTTCGAAGACTGTTTACATTCTCAGTGCTTCTTATGACACTAATATTACTTTTATCCTCTGTGGGTTTTTTTTAAAATTCTTCAGAATCAAACACTGTAAACATTTATAGAAAAAGCAGTTTGGACAAAGTTTGGAGAAATACTTTGATTATGAAAGAAAATAACAGCATGTGGATAAACTTAGAGGGAAGCATTTAAAGTTTCAAACTGATCCAGAATTCTAGTAGTGCTCCTCCCTGCACGCTCTACTGCAGAAAAAGTCAGAGTACCCTACATTAAAGTAATTAATTTATTATATCATTATTTTTATTATCAAAATGCCTATGAGACACACTCAGGCACCAGGACCCTACTGCTGTACAAACAAAAAGATAGTCCTTGCCCCCAAAGAGCTCACAATATATAAGATTAATGATCTGCAATTAATAAAACATATCTTTCTGTGTGAATTAAAAATTGAAAAAAGAATATGAAGATTATAGTGAAAGAGAAATGAAAACAAGTTAGAGAGAAGAAAAAGGAGTAGCAAGTGAAGAGACCCACAAGTCTGGAGATGCAAACATAAAATATAGTCTGATCCTGGGAGGGCTTTTGTAACGTGAAGATGTCTTGCACCATATCCCAGGTCCATTAGGACAAATTCAGGTTGGCTCTTCTATTGTAGGTGATTTTATTTTCATTTCAACAAGAGATGTGAAATCCAACCTCTGCTCTTTGAAACTGCGGAAGGATGCAGGTCCTTCAACACTTTCATATAAGGCATGATGAGATGGAATAGAGAGAGGAAGGTGATCAAGAACAATCAACATGAATTCATCAAGAGCAAGTCATGCCTGACCAACCTGAGTGCCTTCTATGAGGAGGTAACTGTGGATATGGGGAAAGCAGTGGATGTGATATATCTTGACTTGAACAAAGCTTTTGATATGGTCTCCCATAATATGTTTGCCAGCAAGTTAAAAAAGTGTGGATTCGATGAATGGATTATAAAGTGGATCGAAAGCTGGCTAGATTTTTATAAGAAGGCTTATTCTAAGTGATAGGAAGTACACCACCTCTGCAAGGGTTCAATCTGGGTAGTATTGAGGAGCAGATTGAGGTTCCAAGCTCATGCTTTACATTTATGATCTTGAAGGATTGCAATAAGATTGATGCACTAAGAAAGCATTTAGCATTAGTATTAATACATGGATTTATACATTTATATATGGAAAAATAGGACTTGTCAAACAAATCTGATTTCATTCTTTGAGATTGAAAGTTTGGTTGATACAGTTTACATGTGTAAATGTCACATACTTGCTATCATACACCATTCTGATTAAAATTAGCACTATGTAACACCAACAAAGCACAAGTTAAATGGATAAAGGACCGGTTAACTGACTGACTTTAAAAAGTAATCAGCAATAGGAATAATTATCAAATAGGGATGTTTCCATTGGCAAAGCAAAGGATTGGTACTCATCCCGAAGCTGTTCATCATTTTTATCCATGATTGGAAAGTGAACACAAAATCACTTCTGATAAAATTTGCAGATGACACCAAGATTTCCAGAATGGTAAATAATGAGGAGGACAAGGCAGTCATATGGAGCCACTTGATAATCTTTGCCCACTGAAACAAAATGCATTCTAATACAGCCAAATGCAAAGCTATACATCTAGGAGCAAGGAATGCAGACCATACCTTCAGAATGGGGGGATGGGAAAAAGCAGTGGCTCTGAAAAGGATTACAGTGGACAAGCAATTTAACATCAGCTCCTACTGCAATAATGTGCCAAAAAGGGCACCGTGATCCTTGGATAAACAGGTGAGTAGCAAAGAGGAGTTGGGAGGTGATTTTACCTCAGCATATGGCATTAGTAACAGGAATACTGTGTACAGTTCTGGTCTGCAAATTTTAAGAAGGATGTTGAATAATGGGAGAGGGTACAGACTTAAGGACTGGAGAAAATGCCTTAAAAGTGAGAGACTTAAAGAGTTCAATGTGTTTAGTTCATCACAAAGAACAGCGAGACGTGATTTTATTACACTGTATAAGTACCTTCCTCAGGAGAAAATGTGGGGGATTAAAGGGCTGTTAACTAGCAGAGAAAGGCATCACAAAAACCAAATAATGGAAGCTGAAGCCAGACAAATTAAAAATAAGGCACACTCTTAACAGTGAGGGTGGTTAACCACTGGAACCACCAACCAAGGGAAGTGGTATTTTCTCCATCTCTTGACGTCTTCAGTTCAAGACTGGATGCATTTTTGAATGATATGCTTTAGCCAAAATACAAGATTGGTAACTGTGAAATTGAATGGCCTGTGATGTAAATGAGTCAAACTACTTGATGAAACCTTCTGGCCTAAAACTCTATGAATGTATGGAACCCCTCTTAATCTCCCTATATTAGTTCTTGCCCAGGCCTTTCCAAACGATCCAGTGCTTTTGGCAGAGATGTTATTGTTTCAGGAGCCCCCCCGTCCCCGCAGAACATCTAATGCTCCCTCATTTAATGAAAAGTGGCTAGCATGCAAATCAGCTTCAAGAGGTCTGCAATTGCAAACACATCAAAGCACAGTTGCTGGCAACCAATGACACTGCCAGCAAACAATATATACACTCAGTAACATTTATACATTTAAATGATCTTTAAAATTTTCAAGTAAGATCATTTTTCTCATTAAATGGATATGCTTTTTTTTTTCCAGAGGTAATTTTTTCATTTCCTGCAGGGTTTTTGACAATCAATATTCTAGCGACATAGAAAGCACTGACAGGTGATGCTGCAAGCATACTCAACTGTTTCTTTGAAAATGGTATCCAAATATATAGCATGAATCTCCAAAATATCTAGCATATGTTCAAAATTCAGCACAGTGATTTTATACGAACAACAAAGGGTACCAATTTCTCCAGTTTAACTGTAATCTCTCTCCTAGAACTGAAGACTGCACTCCCAATGGGGAAGAGAGGGAAACACTTAGTGGAAAAAATATAGCATTTTGCAATCTATAAATCTGCCATGCAAAATCTAGACAACACAACTATATGCATTTCCTAAGGATACAAAGAAATTAGTCAGGTCACTAGCATCTTTGAGAGCTGCATTGTGTGCTCTGCAAACCATTATACCAATCCAGCCAACTCAGTAATTACAGAGCCTTGCTTACAGCCCATTCACCTCTCCTACAGGGAAAAGCAAGAAAAATGTCCTCATTGTACATTTTGCTACCTGTGGTTGTGCACAGTACTCTCACATCTTTGGCAGAGGCATTCTAAACATTTCTCAGTGTAGTCACGATAGAGGAAGAGAAGCACAGCACTCTAGGCTCCTTGGCAGGGATCCCAGGATGCAGAAAATACAGTCTTAGCATGGGGGGACATGAGCAGAAACAGATTTTAAAAAGTCTTAATTCTAAAAATATCACTGGAGAGATTGCAGAGCAGTTGATGGATCTCTCATTTGACTAATGGACTTCAACTCTGCCCTGTAGCAATGCTGTTCTTCAAATATCAGGCTGCTTCAGAAGAGTATCACATAGCAAACAGTCCACGTGATGATGTCAGCGATTTCACAAAGGTCAAGAAAGTTGCCACCTGTTCAAAGCAGGACATAGTACTCTAGATACCGGATCTACCTCCTCCCATTACCCCACAAGAAACTGATACTTCAGCCCTGTCGATGCTGTTTAGCCAACAGTCCTAAACAGCACAATTCCAGGAACAGACAGTAGTAACAATCCAAGAGATTTCAGCCAATATGATTGAAAACAGGGTGGAGAAGCAATTTCTCAAAAGATAACTGGCTCCTAAACCATTTAGGGCTTTATATATAACTGTGACAGATATTGCAATCACATGCTAAGTCTTTGCAGACCATATAGTATTACATTTATGAATAGTTACAATTATAGTGTTCTGTTCCACAGGGAAGGGTTACCACATCTCCAACAGAAACTTTAAAATGTGGGAGATTATTAAGGGGAATCACTGAGATTACAAAACCCTAGGGTAATACCCCCGGAGTTGTTTTCATATATCAGTTCAAGCTGGGTTTCTCAGAGATTAGAAGACAAATAAAGGGCTTTGGGTATTAAAAAAATTGCTTAACCTGACATGGGACCTTCTTTCTCATCTAGCAAAAAAGGCAGAACCCTTTGTCCAAAGGCGGGTCTTCCTAACCTTTGCAAAAGGGTTGGACTTTGGCCAAACAGGGCACCATAAGACTGATGGGTAATCTCTGGTGAGCTTTTAGCATGCATATAAGAACAGTTGTTATATGTTTTTTCTGCAATGCTTTTTCCTTAAGAATAAATGGGCTTGTTTAGAAAGAGCTGTATGGTAACTTGTAACTGCTGGTAATACACTGTCCACAGACCTGAGAGGGAAAGCAAAGCACAAGCCATGGCCTTTAGGCAAACAGGAGATATCACACCGTAGGCAGGGAGCTGTGCAGCCTTAAACACCTGTTCAGACGGGAGAGACACACAAGTCTCCCCCAAGAAAGGAGACAGCTGGGAGCCAGAAACTTTAAATGGGTGCCCTTGAGGAACCAAGGAATGGAAATAGAGGTGTCGTTACCCTGAAACTATGACAATAACCACATCAAGATCTACATTTGGAAGTGAGCACCTGTTATGAAGCACTGCTGTTATTTGCTCAAAGTAGCCCAGGAAAAGCTGAAGCTTCCAAGTGCTTTCCAAGAATAGTCCCAGGTAGAACAAACAAATCTGGGTGAAAGGTCACAGCCACGGATTGCTGTGGTGAGGTCCACAGGAGACGAAATCATCAACTTCCATCTCCAGGTTAGATTTAAAAACCTTCAAGATAAAGTTGCTGACTGAAGATCTAGAGGTGGATCAGGACGGGGGCAGGAGGCTGAGGTATGGGAGAGGTTCTAAGGTGCTGGCTCTGGCGGTGCTTACCGCAGGGAGCTCCCAGGAAGTGGTAACATGTCTCTTTGGCTCCTAGGCCTTTGGGTGGGGGTAGCCTGAGGAGCCCTAGCAGCCACCGCATGCCTCAGAGCCAGAGGGACATGTTGACTGCTTCCTGAGAGACATGCAGAGCCGGGTAGGGAGCGTGCCAGTCCCGTGCCAACCGGATTTTCAAAGGCCCGGTCAGCAGTGCTGCAGGCCAGCTGCAGCATGAACCGGAGACTGCAAATCTTTTTGGCAAAGACTAGCATGAAGGGATGGACTCGCAGCTGGAATGCCTCCTCATGGTCAGATGTGGCATAGCAGAGCTCTCCCCTCTTATGACCTGACAATGGCCTCTCTGGTAGACCACCTCTTCCTGTGACTCAGTCAGATCATAATTTTAGTACACCATTTCTAGGGTAACAGAGTCCCATAAATAAAAGTCTAGTGTCCTTTTATAAAGTCTGGGCCCCATGCTCCTTGCACCTCTTTGCCCCTGGGTTTCCATTGTCCTTATCCCTTATATAGCGGGGCTTCATGATACTTTTCCCACCAAGGCTAGTAGGGGAACTCAGGCCTACCCATGCAGCGCAAAGATAGCAAAGCCAAAGTCAACTCCCCACAAATCCTTGCTGCTGCCTCCCTGGGTTTCTCTCTCTTACTCAGCCTCTTTCAGCTCATTCTTCTTTCTGGGTGAGGACTCTCAGGCCCCTCCTGTGGCACATACCCTAACAAAAATCCTCAATTCAGCCCAAATCCAGCCCCTTTACCAGGGCTTACCGCCCCGGAGCTCTACACCACTCCCAGTGGCTGCTTCATCTCTCTTGGCCACTTGCCTTCGCTAGTCAAGCAAGGTCTCCAGGGCTAACTCTCCCTGCCTGGGCCTCCTCCTCTCATCACTAAATCTCAAGGAAAGTTTGCAGACTCTCTCCCAACAACTCCCTTCTGCTTTCACCTTTCTTTCTTTATAACCACCCAGCTGGGGTTTATTATCAGTTAAGTCTGGCCCTCTCTCCAAGTGCATCCAGGTAGCAAGATTGGCCTCTCAGGCCCATACTTATCCTTTCAGGGCCTGTGTGGGTTATACATCGCACACAATAAGAAATGCAAGCACAATTTGTGCCATTCTTTTCCAAGGTTTTCCTCTACTAATCAGCATATATTTTGTTTTTATAGCATGAGCCAGTTTTCTCTCCAGTATCTGTTTCAAGGATAAATACTGTAGAGCTGACTACCGGTTGCATAATCGTAATACTGTAAGCTACATCATCTCACATTCTCTCCTAGTGGCTGCACATACACATTGTTCCATCATAACAATGCCTTTACTGGAAAAAAAAGAAGAAAAGAAAAAGAAAAGAAAAGAAACCATCCAAGCAAGGAACTTACTAAACAATACGCTCAGGAGGAAAATCAAACAAAATGCTTTTAACATGTACCAAGTGAGCTCCCAAGACAAACTCTCTCTCTCTTAGAAGATGGCACAACCTTTGGGGAAATAACAAGAGAACCTAGAATGAAGCTGCATGTTATCCTTATTAAAAGGGGACATCTTCAAGAACGGGGTTAAGTGCTATTGTTATTTCCCCCTCTTCCCAATGACAGGCTGAAAGCTTTGTTAAACACAGAGGTTAATACAAAAAGCTTCTTGAGGCAGGAACACAGTGAGCTTTACAACTTTTATAGAAATTCAATTTTGTTTCAGCTTGGGGTTATTGGGTTAATATTTGACTAGTGATTTTATCTATATATACTGTTTAAGTTTTCAGACTACCCCAGCAGTAAGTTACTATTCATTCAGGAGCAGGCTGTCATTATGCTTTCTGCTGATAGTATCCAAGGAAGGATTACTGTCACTTAGCTAATTACCAATTTCCCAACTACTGATAATGGCGGACTGCCATCATAATACTGTCAGGTGTATAAACTACTAATAAGGCATTGTTCAGATTAGTATTTGTAACACATAGCACATTAAAATGACATCCATTTTTCAAATTCCACTTCCACAAGCGTTCAATAGCTGACAGTTTGTCACTGGCTTGTAATATGGGAACAAAACACAATGACTGTCTATGGCACTAAATCCTACAACTAATACAAAGCCTTCTGAAAATCTTGTTTGATATATCAGTAACTTTATAAGCATATTAGCCTCAGGGACCATTCTGATACAGGAGTAATTTACTCCCTTTTTATGAGTTTGAACAAAGATAACCCACAAGAAATCTCCCCCATCTATCAAAAAAATAAGGTGGAATGAAAACATGCTCCATAGATTTATAATAGGTTTTATCAGTGTTAGTTTCCTGACTATAAAATAATGCTTAACGCTTCTCTTTGAACCAAAATTACCACTTTTTTTCTGATACATCGAGCACACTCATTTTTACGCATCCCCTCACCCGAGCTAGCATATCAAAGTCAAGATTATTTTGAAGACACAACAGGTGAGGTAATATTTTTATTGGACCAAGTTCTGTTGATGAAGGAGAAAGTTTCATGTTACACAGAGTTCTTCTGGTGTTTCAGAGTGTATGACTTGGGGTTGCAGGACTATATAATTACAGTGTCAACCTTCTGAGCCCAAGCTCCGGACCACAAAGTGCGAAGCTCCCAAAGCCTGGGCTCCAGCGTGATCCTTAACAACTACAGTGCCATTTTACAGCTCTGCAGCCCAAGCCCCATGAGCCCGAGTCAGCTGATATGACCAGCCCTGGTGGTTTTATTACCCAGAAGGTCTTCAGCTCTCAGACCTGATGAACAGTTTTGTGTAGCTCAAAATCTTGTCTCTTTCATCAACAGAAGTTGGTCCCAAAAAATATTACCTCACCCACCTTGTCTCTCATATTACCTCAAATATTACCTCACCCACCTTGTCTCTCATATCCTGGGACCAACATGGCTATGACAACACTGAAACAAGATTGTTTTAGTTTAGATATGTTGTTTATGTTAGATTTTGTTTAGATATGTATTGTGACGGAGTCAGACCAGAAGGATATAGGAGAGTGCTGGAAGGCAGGTATATTAGTCTGAGGATGTTCAGGTCCCTGTTCCCTGGATAGCCAAACAAAGGCTACTCCAGGCCAATCAAGACACCTGGGGCCAATTAAGAACCTTCTAGAAAGGAGTAGAAACAGCTAGCCTAACTGGGAAACCTGAAGCCAATCAGGGACTGGCTGAAACCAGTTAAAAACCTCCCAGTTAGTCAGGTGGGCTGTGGGTGTCAGGAGCTGTGGAAGGAAGTTATGCTGTTGGTGAGACTGAGTGTTGGACAACATATCATACAGAAGGAAGGAGGCCCTGAGGTAAGGGTGAAGTGGAGTTTGAAGAAGCGGGGACTGCTGTGGGGAAGTAGCCCAGGGAATTGTATTGTGTTTTGTGCCTAAAAGGTCAGCCATCTTAGCTGATACTATTAGGGTCCCTGGGCTGGAGTCCGGAGTAGAGGGTGGGCCTGGGCTTCCCCCTTTTCCATCTTCCATCCTGGCCTGTGATGAAGGTAACTCACTAGGTGGTGACTTTTGCCAATTATACTAGAAAGGGAGGTCACTCTGGGGCCTAGATGAGTTTCTGAGGCCCCTAAATCTGCCAGGAAGTGCAGGACCCACAAGTACAGACTTGGAGCTTTGTCACAGTATATAGTTCTACAATTAGTAACATTCATCTGTAAAGTCTTTTTTTTAAAAGCATCAGTCTTCTAGATTACTGTGCAAACATATTTTTCCCAGTTAAGCTAACTTTTATACTACTAACTAGAACCCAATACTCAGTTGAAATTTATGACATTTATATTTGAAAAATTGAAAAACACTTTACAGACACTAATTAAGAATCATTGGATAAAAATTTCCAAAGTAACTAAGTGACTTATGAGCTTATGTCATATTGACATTCAGTGTGACATAATGGGACTTTCAATATGTGGGTGCAGTTACATCAGTGTAAAAGTGCTTGTGAGAGCCCTGAGAAGCTCATATCAACAAGTGTCTTTGCTGCCAAGATTCTCTCAGCCTTGAGATGTAATTCCTATCTAGCAAGATTAGGAGAGTTTAGAAAGTAGCTAAGAAGAGTTTAGAAAGTAGCTAATTGCAGTTGTAGCTGCATCTCTAACCTTCAAAGTTAGCAAGTAAAGAGTCCTTTGTAGTTGCTGGTGAGAAAATCACACATGCACACTGTGTTTTCCTTTGTTTGCTCAAGCCTATATAATGTTTGGCTCACACTCAATAAAGTGTCACTCCCATCCAGGTTGGAATGTGGATTTGACCCTTTGTACAAAGTAAGTGTGTGAGAGTGTTTTCTTTCCTGGGGCTTGCTGGGTCTCATCGGCTCTGCACCCTGCTCGGGCGGAAAGCCTTGGGAGGACAGCCTGAGGCTTATACTTGTAGAAGTATAGCTTTTTCACCAATGGGAAGAGGAAATAAGGTTTGTTTACCACAAATATCATACAACTGCTGTTATAGCGGGATTGTTAAAGTGGCACAACAGATTTTTGCACAAGTGGGGATGCAGTGATAGCCATTTAAAGATGATTTATACCAGAATAGCTATTCCTGTATAGAAAAGGGAAACAGCTGTACTGATATAAGGCACCTTTATACCAATAACTGTGTCAGCACTAGCGATTAAACTGGAATAGCTATTCCAGTTAAAAAAAAAAAAAACACCCCTCACTGAAATAGTTGTGACTGGGTAGATGGTCTTAAGTCTTATTTTCTAAAGAGTTTTAGGAGTGGTCTATACACAGATTGTATAGCTATTTCAGTTAGAGAGTTGATTTTTTTAAACTGAAATAACTATGTCAGTACAGCCCCTCCTGTGGATGCAATAAGACAAGGCTCACATTGTAGACTTATGCAGGCATAGCAATGACAGTGAGGGGAGTGAAGAGGTGTCATCCAAGCTGTGCTTGCAGAAACCCCCTGCAGATATAGTTACACGGGCAAAATGCTTTTACCGGGATACCTTGTTTCACTCGTGGAGGGTGGTTTTACTAGATTAGTATGAAGCACCACTTTGCCAGTACAGCGGCATCGATACTGGGAGTGCTCTGTCTGAATATCAGTATTCCTACAAAGGTAAAGTGCTCCTAGTACCGTTATAGCCTTATACTGTGGTATGAAAGTTCTCATATTGTAATAACTTGTTCAGCTGGAACAAGCTGTTCTGGAATACACATTTTTATATCAATATAACTGCATCCACAGTATAGCTAACTGTGCCAGACTAGGGAGGTTATATCACTTTAACTATACCAATATACAGTCGCCCTACTTTTATGTGTCGAGAAGACCTTAACCAGTGGTCCCCAAACTTTCAAGGGTAGCACCCTTCCCCCTGTCCATGCCCCTTCCCCGGAGCCAGGGCGAGGAGTGGGGACATGGCTCGGGGACTGAGGGCACGGCCAGCGGTAAGGGAGCCGAGGCTGAGGCCGTGGCCAGGGGCTGAGACTGGGGGCAGGAGCAGATGTGCAGTGAGCTGCAGAGGAGGCCAGCAGCTGGGCCCAGGGCTAGGTGTGGCTCTGTACCCAAACCCTCCCATGACCCAGCCTCAGCCCCAGGCCGAGAACGGAGCTGCAGCCAGCGGCCAAGGCTGGGGGCGGGAGCAGAACAGCAGCCGGGCCCACAATCAGGTGAGGAGCCGCACACTGGGGTGCCATTTGTGGAGGGGAGGCAGGAGGGGCAGGAATACCCCCACCCTTGTGTTTCATACTGGAGGTGTGCGAGCTCCCAGGTGGAGCTCTTAACGACAACACAGCATTAGTGTGAAATGGAAGTTCTGCAGAGGAGAGGTGCTTCTCGGGCAAGGAGTCAGTATTTTGTTTACAGAGGTAGAGTGATTAAATTAAGGATCTGGCAGTCTAACCTGTAAAACAGGAATACCTGGAGAGAGGTGGAAAGAGGGGTTTTAGGGTGAACACAGGGGACTCAGGAAAAAAATACAGCCAAGCCCTCTGAACAAAGTTACATTCAGAAAAGGGGGAGATTTGGAGGTGAAAAGAAGAGCCAAAACCAGGGGAAGGGATAGCATTGGTATAGAGAAGTTTCCACTCTACCTGTGGTACTTATATGGCCCCATCACCATACTGTCTGAGTGCATCACAAGGTCTAGCCTATTTCTCCTCAGAGCCCCTCAGTGAGGTAAAGCAGTGCTGTTATGGGGCACTGAGGCACAGAGGGACTAAAAGCCAGATTTTCAAAGGTATTTAGGCATCTAATGGGATTTTCAAAAAGTGCCTAGAAGGTCAGGTGCTTTGTAAAACCCACTTGATGCTTAGCTGCATCCTTAGGTGCCTGAAAGGTTTTGAAACTGTGTCCTTAATGTACTGGCCTGAGGTCATACAGGAAGTCCATGACGGGAGAAGAACCTAAGTCTTTCGGGCTAGCTCCCTATCCATCAGACAGCCTATGCCTCTGCTGCATGCTGCAAAAAACCAAAAAAAAAAAACCAAAAAAAAAAGAGGACTCTGATAGATGGAAGCAAAACCAAGGCGGCCAGCCCTCAGATTCCAGCAAATGGGCCTACCATGTTGGGACAGATGTCATAGCTGACAGCAAGAAAAGCAGCAGAGAGGTCAGGAAGGATGGAGAATGAGTGTCAGATGAGAGGAGATCACTTAACTCCCAAGAGGTGACAGGTTCTGCCCCATGCTGGGTTGTAGCTAGGGTTGCCAACCCTCCAGGACAGTCCTGGGTCTCCAGGAATTCAAGAATAATATGTATTTAAAGATTATGTCACGTGATGAAACCTCCAGGAATACATCCAAGAAAAAGTGGCAATGTAGAGCAATAGCTGCTCTGCAATTCAACATTTAAATTGAAAACCATTTTGTTTTGTCATTTTTTTGTTCTGAGTTTGAAAAAAAGGAATGAGGAAGTATTGTGTAACTATCAGATGTGTTTATGCCTCATGCTTAGGGTTTTAGCTGTATCCAGGCCAATTCCAGAACAAAGAACAGAAATTGCATCCACAGAGGCCATAAAGTCGAAGCTTATTGTCATGAAATGCATTATTCACTGGGCACCATGTGTGTGCTCAGCACTGTTCAGAATATGCCAGAAAATATATTCCCTGGGTGAGTGCATACAAAATGTGTAGCCCTGGATAAAATGGTTCAGATATTTAAGTATGAAGTGTATAGTTATTAAGCACATGTTAATATCCATGAGTGGAGGCACTGATGATAATAGAAGTTTTACTGGATTAAAGACTAGAAGATTTGACCCTCCAACTTTCTTTCAAGAGGAAGAGCTGCCCAGAGCTCCTGTGCCTATTTATTTTTCTTTCCTGCCTGCACTGGCTATGATGTACCTAAGAAGTCTCTATTTCTCAACTTTGAAATCTGGAATTTGGTGGTTGGTTTTAAATATTTTCCTGTGAAAACTTCAACACTGTCACTGTAGTGTTGTGTTTAAGAGCCTTCTGGAAAAAAACTAGCTTTTAAATAGGAGCAGTGTTGCCAACTCTCATGATTTTGTCATAAGTCTCATGATAATTGTTTTCCTTAAAGCCCCAGCTCCTGGAGTCAAGTGGAGATACGATTATTTCAGCCTACATTCTTAAATGAATGAAGTTTCTAGTCCTCATGGCTGTGGAGAAAGCTTCCAAATGTGATCCCAGGGCACCCTAAAGGCTCAAAAAGCAGAAGACAAGTAAAAACACCAAATCTATTATTTTTACATAGTCTTATATGTTTAAAGCCAATCTCATGATTTTTGGTGAGCCTGGTTCATGACTTTTGAACATTTGGGATTGGCAATACTGAGAAAGTGAGTTGAAAGTGTCTTTCACTCATGTTTAAGGTTAGTTTCTAGTCTACTATTTGTAATGAGGTAACACCCCTAGAGCCCCAGGAAGTTCCAGTATAAATTAATGGGGCCTTACCATAGTAAGATGTTTTCAAAGTTATATGATCTAATCCAAGCTTGATGAACTGCAAAAAAGTGATAGAAAGTAATCTACTAATTGTTTCAATTGTTGTATTCAAGAGTTAGTAACAAAGTAAGAATATACATTAACATTTTAAACCTAATTAATAACCCTTAAGTGACTTGACAAAAAATGTGAGAACATGTTAGTATTAGAGCTCAGTGGGTCTAATATTTATTTAATTCTCTCTTTTATATAGGAATTAGATACCGTACCATTAAATTAGGCTTGAATAAAGACTGGGAGTGGCTGGGTCATTACACACACTAACATCTATTTCCCCATGTTAATTTTCCCCTACTGTTACTCACACCTTCTTGTCAACTGTTTGAAATGGGCCATCCTGATTATCACTACAAAAAGTTTTTTTTTCTTCTGCTAATAATAGTGTACCCTAATTAATTAGCCTCTTAGAGTTGGTATGGCAACCCCCATCTTTTCATGTTTTCTATATATATCCTACTGTATGTTCCACTCTATACATCTGATGAAGTGGGTTTTAGCCCACGAAAGCTTACGCCCAAATAAATGTGTTAGTCTCTAAGTTGCCACAAGTACTTCTCTTCTCTGAGGATACAGAACAACACGGCTACCACTCTGAAACCTGCTCCTATCAACTAATTTCTAAGTTATCTTCTCCCCACCCCCCTCCAAAAAAACAACAACCCTAGAGTTCTCAGGTGCCTGAGTAGCCCTTGGACTCCCGGTTCAAGTTCCCCGCCCCACAATCTGAAATGGTGCCCCTGGGGACTAAAGCTGGGGATGGGAGCCGGGGACACGGCTGCTGGTGAGATAGGAGAAGTGCTGGAAGCAGGGAGGGACTAGGTGACCCCCCAAGAATTCCTCTGCAACCCCTAGGGATCTCTGCCTTAACACTTTAAGAGCCTAACGGGCTGTTCTTCACTACACAATTAGCTCAAGTTAGCCTTGCTCGCATGAGAGCAGAGCGAGAGTAACTACAATGTGAAACAACAATCAAGCTAGAGAGGTAACATAGCTGGATACCAATGTCCAGGAATGGGGGAGACAATGTGTCTCCATGCCTGGCTTTCCTTATATCTTTCAGACAGACACCTTTATCATAAAAGCAGCTGACTCCACTTCCTACATACCAGAAAGAGCAGAACTACATGCACAAGTTGCCTTCTACGTGTATATTTTCCTAGAGCAGAGGGAAAACTATAAGGGAAATGGGGAAACACACCAAGAGTTCAGATTCCCGATTTCCTGTCCTATCTTTCAGACGACACAGCAAGTAAAAAGATACAAACTTAGTTGTTGTTCAGTATGTAGGCTATAATATGCAACGGGAAAGGGTTAAGGATAGGATATAAAGAAAAAAAATAATGTAATAAATGAGGATGTTATCACATTATGAAAGAAGGTTAGGTGAACTATTCCAGACTCTACAGCAATCTGAAATGTCACCCTTTAACTTTATAAAAAATCTATTTACAGAAAACATCACCACAAAAAGCAAATGGAAAAAAAGAGCCCCTGAAACTATTTGTTTTTTTTTTCTTCAGATACTTAATCATTACAGTACAATGAAACGTTACAGGTTCTTATCTAGCAGAGATTATGTCATTTCCTAAACCGCACATGATCAAGGCTGAACAGGTTGTCACTTTAACTATATGTTTATTCACATAATACTTCACACTATTGTGACAACATCCCAGACTTTCACAAACCATCTGAATATTGATAAACCATGAATTTCTCATCCAAATATCTTTCTGGGAGATTTTTCCCAGCCACTGCAGGAGTATTTTAGAGTCTTACCCTATTATGCCTTTGTTTCGATCCTCAGTTCAGTGAGAATCAATTTGGGCCCATCCTTAATGACACAAATATTTTTAAAAGAATCTAAATCATTTAACCAATTTACAAAAAGATATGGATATATCTACTTCATGGGATTACATATTGGCTTATTCTCTGTGCAACTCCTCAATTATACTATTCAATATGTCAATTTATATGATTCTAGTTTGCTGGAGAAAAACACATTTAGTACATTAATCTGGACATGATTCAGCAAGATATTAATCCACTCATTTGCCACACTTCCTGATCCCTGAAGATATATATTCATTTTGAAGTCTGTTCAGCAAAGCAGTAGGAAAGACTTTTTTTTCTGATGAATCAAGACCTAAGGCTCAAATTGAAGCAAGAATTTAATTATGTGAAACATGCTATTCAGGAAAGCACTTAAACACATGCTTAATTTGATTTATATGGGATTTAAGCACAAATGGGACTTAAAATTAAGCATGTGCCTAAGGGGCCTTCCTGAACGGGGATGCTTCCAAAATCAGGTCCTAAATCACAGTGATTGTAGGAACATTAAATTCCACATCTAGATTAATCTTTCCAGAACTAAATATTATCAAGATCAAGGGTAAAATCTTCAAAAGTGCTTAAGTGTCTTAGAAACCTAAATCCCATTTTCAGAGGAAACTTAAGCATATGGGAACTTAAGTCACATTGACTTTCAATGACATCTAGGGCTTATCTATACAAATATTTAGTTTACGAAAAGCTGGGGTGTGAATCTACCCCAACCCAACTGATTACAAACTAAATGCCCATGTGCACCATGCTGACAGTTCCTTAATACACTTCGATGCAGCTCCGTTTCAAAGTAGAGCAGGTGAAAATGCTACTTAGATACTTTTGAAAATTTCACCCATTCTATAATTAATTAGTCCAGATGTTGTAAAACCTTAGGTCCAAAAGAAATAGTGGAGGATTCGGGCAAAAAGCGGGGCTTAAATAGCTGAAGGGTGGGGGGAGGGACTTACATAGTTTTTCCTAGCCTATAGAATATACACAATGTACTTAAACTGTTTTGTTTTTTTTTCTAAAATGTGCACAGGATAACTAGAGGCAAGGACAATCCAAACAACAAGAACAACAATCAGCTTTGCATTTTTCCTATTTCTTAGTAGCCTCTGTGGTCTGAAAGATGGATGGACTGGTATCCTGCCATTGAACAGCTGTTTGACAACACCAATAGACGATTCCAAACTTCATTAAATATAAAACACAACTTGTGCTTGAATTTTAAGTTTAAACTCTCAATTTCTCTAATAATCACTGCTGAAATGCTGATGAATAGTGTGAAACCTTTTTTGTGGCCAAGTAATTTGTCTCCCGTAATACATTTCACCAGAGAGTTCAAGGTTGACCATAACAATGGTATGTGCAGCAAGTTTTCAATATAAATTTTCTTTAACACCACCTGCTTGTCACTCATTATTAACAGCTGTTTCAAATCAATAACTTGGATCTCCGATCCCTTTAATATGAAACACAAATTGCACAAACAGACCTTGTTAAGCTTAGTCTTGTATCCTGGTAACCGTAAAAAATATAAGTAATGTAGAAAATAGTTTAATAGTATGCACTCTATGCACCACTGATTGATCAAATAATGGTTTTGTATTTTTACATTCAACTAGAAATGTAGTTTACCAACGGATTCACATTCACTGCATGTGATTGCAATTTAGTCTATTAAGTTAGAGTGAACTATGATCTTTAAAGCATAATTCCCATCATACTTCCATTCATTTTCTGTAAATATAAATCATTTTAATGGAACTTCCTAAATACTGTAGGTTTTTTCCTTGTTGTTTTAAAAGCCTTTTTCATCTAATCTAAAATAAGCTGTATAAAATGCTGATGAAGAACAAGACTTTTTTTAAATATTACATTGTCACTTGAAAAACACGCCATAACAAACCAGACTACATTCAAATATTAAAGGAAAATGAAAATCTTGTGTGAATAATTGTCAGCCTCACTTATTTTTCATAATTCAATAAATACTCAGTATGTTTCACAGACTGCTGTTCTGCTTTTGTTAGAAACAGGAATTTGAAACTGGAAAACAAATTCCTTTTTAGGCAAGCGAGAGAACTGAAAGTACTTGTTTTAACATAGTCTCTACTTCATTATGTGTTTTTTCTTTCTCATCTTGCTTCCTTATTTTGTCAGCATCTAATACATAGCTGGTTTGATTTATTGAAAATGTGATGACACCACAATTTCTAATTGTCACCTGTATTGTTTGCTGTTACTTAGATGCACAGCTACTTTAATACTGAGAATATGTGAAAATTCATTGTTTCCCATCTTTAATAGTTTAGAGAATGCTATCAGAGGAAAGACATTTCAATTTTTAAAGTTTCTATTATCTTACTGTACTGAGAAACTTTATTTTTTACATTAAAGTTTTTAAATTAAATTAAAATGTTTACATGGAACAAATGCTGTAAAAACATACTTACCATAACTTCTGAACTACTCTGTGGGAATTCCTTTCTGCATCAGATAAGAACATAACAATACACAGAATGGGTCAAACCAATGGTCCACCTCGCCCAGTATGCTTTCTTCCTACAATGGCCAATGCCAGGTGCTTCAGAGGCAATAAACAGAACAGGTAATCATCAAGTGATCCCTCCCATCCCCTTGCCTATTACCAGCTTCTGGCAAATAGGCGAAGCACACTTCAGAGCATGGTTTTACATCCCAGCCCATCCTGGTTAACAGCCACTGATGGACCTATCCTCCAGGAACTTATCCAGTTTTTTTTTTTTAACCTGTTATAATCTTGGCCTTCACAATGTCCTCTGGCAAAGAGTTCCACAGACTGTGCATTGTGTGAAGAAATACTTCCTTTTGTTTGTTTTAAACCTGCTGCCTATTAACTTCTTTTGGTGACTCCTAATTTTTGTGTTATGAAATGGAATAAACAACACTTCCTTATTTACTTACTCCTCACCCGTGATGATTTTATAGACCTCTATCATACCCGCCCTCAGTCATCTCTTTTCTAAGCTGAAAAGTCCCAGCTTTATTAATCTCTCCTCATATGGAAGCTTTCCATATGCATAATCATTTTTATTGTCTTTCTCCATATCTTTTCCAATTCCAATGTATATTTTTTGAGATGGGGCAACCAGATCTGCAAACAGCATTTAAGATGTGGGCGTACCATGGATTTATATAGAGGCAATATATTTTCTCTGATCATCTATTCCTTTCCTAATGATTCTCAACATTCTGTTAACTTTTTTGACTGCCACTGCACATTGAGTGGATATTTTCAGAGAACTATCCACAATGACACCAACATCCCTTTTTTGAGTGGTAACAGCTAATTTAGACCCCAGCATTTTATATGTATAGTTGGGATTACATTTTCCAGTGTGCACTACTTTGCATTTATCAACATTGAATTTCATCTGCCATTTTGTTGCCCAATCATCCAGTTTTGTGAGGTCCCTTTGTAACTCTTTGTAGTCTGTTTTGGACTTAACTATCTTGGGTAGTTTTGCATCATCTGCAAATTTAGCCTTCTCATTGTTTACCCCTTTTTCCAAATCATTTATGTACAGACAGTACAGACCCTTGGGGGACACTACTATTTACCTCTTCCTATTCTTTTTCCTTTTCAAACTTGGGAGTCTAAAGTTAGGTCACATTTAAACATCCATTTAAGGGGCTGATTGTCAGAGATGCTGAGCTGCCATTGACTTTAATGACAGCTGTCAAGATGTAGCACCTTAGCAAATCAGGCCACCTAAATAGGAACCTAACTTTAGAAACCCACGCTTGAAAATGTTACCGTAAGTGTCAAGGACCACCATCAAATCAGTGGCAGGATTAGAATTTTAAAAGGACACCATCAATTTAAGATCACACTTTTGTCCAAATTATTTTTTTAAACTATTACTGTTACAAGTAACTGGCAAAATTGCTAAAATTGCTAAAGATCAGAGGACAAAAGAAATGTTTTTCCCAGTTTTCTTTGTATTTGACAGTACTCTGATTACAGTAAAATCCACAGTTTTCTCTATATATTCAGGGTTTATCTACATGGGGGGTTTAGTTCACACTGAGTTGTCATGCACTAATTGGTGCACAATATGGAAGCTGTACTAATAGTGTTCACATGGGACTGCTGTGCCCTCTTTCTGTTCACATCATTGTGTACGCATGGCTGGGGCTTGGTGTGTACTAAGTATATGGCATTCTGGGAGTGCATCTCTATACCCTTTGCTTTTATGCTGAGCTGTGTGCATTCTGGGATTATTTTCACTGTGTGTGGTGGGACGCAGTGAATCCAGTGGAATTCTGAGACTTGGGAGTCAGTTTCTAAAAAGCTCATGGTTCTGATCTCTGTCCCATGGTTCCTCCCTTTCTGGACAGGTGAGCACGATTTCAGAACTACTGCCAGCCACCACAGACCCAACACTCCATGCCACTATGCTGGTAATCACAAATACACAGAGGCTGCTTGGGCTGCATTTGAGCTCCTCGCACTGAGCAGCCTCAGTTTTGGATGTTGCACCACCAAGCAGATGATGTGTCTTCAGCTCCTCCAGCAGCAGGAGCAGAGGAAGGAGGACAAGGATGACCCAAAGCAACTGCTACTACACAAGCTCTTCCTGGAGCAGCTTCACACAGTGCAGTGCTGTTTCTGGGCTCAGAAAAACAGGATCATCTGAGACCTGGGTGATCAGCAGTGGTGGGAGAATTTCAGGGTGGTGAAGGCAACTTTGACTTCTGCACTGAATTGGCCCCGGAGCTGCAGTGACAGCCCATCAACCTGCAATGACCTATCGAGAAGTGGGTTGCTACTGCCATTGGGAACTAATCACCCCAAATGTTATCAGTCCAACCAATTCACCATAGAAAGATCAACTGTTTGGGCCATTGTTAGTGCAGGTATGTGATGCCATGCAAAAGATGTTAGGCTAGGTTATAAAACTTGGTAATGCTCAGGAGATTATTAATAGCTTTGTATGCATAGGGTTCCCAAATTGCATTGGGGCAACTGATGGAACCTATGTGCCTATTATTTGCCCCCTGCACCAGGGCTAGGAGTTTATACCCAAAGGGATATTTCTCCGTGGTGTTCCAAGGGTTGGTTGACCATCATGCCAGGAGATTTCTAAAGACAGCTACGGCACTCGATCCCCAAGATTTAAGAATCTGAAGTGCCTTCCAAAATCTGAGATGGATGAGGTATGGAGCATGCTTTCAGAAGTCTTAAAAGAGCAACATGCTGATACAGAAACTGCAGAACCCGAATCACCAAAAATAAAATCAACCTTCTGATGGTGGCATCCAACTCAGTAAATGAAAATGAATGTGCATCGGTCTTATACTGCTTTGGACTGTAATTGAGCAGAACCCATCATCAGCATGGACCCATGTCCTCTGGAACGGTGACTGAAGCATGAAGAGACGCATTCATTTTTAGCACATCTGGCATGTAAATATCTTGCAACACCAGTCACAACAGTGAGATGCAAAAGCCTGTTCTCACTTTTAGGTGACATCGTGAACAAGAAGCAGGCAGCATCATCTCCCGGAAGTGTAAACAAACTTGTTTGTCTGAGCAATTGGCTGAATAAGAAATAGGACTGAGTGGATTTGAAGCCTTTAAAGTTCTATGTTGTTTTGGTTTTGAATGCATTTTTTTTACATAATCTGTAAGTTCAACTTTCATGATAAAGAGATTGCACAACAGTACTTGTATTAAATGAATTGAAAAATACTCGTTTTTACAGTGCAAATATTTGAATTCAAAACAAATATAAAGTGAGCACTGTACACTTTGTATTCTGTGTTATAACTTAAATCAATATATTTGAAAATGTAGAAAACATCCAAAAATATTTAAATAAATGGTATTCATTATTAACAGTGCAATTAATCATGATTAATTTTTTAAATTGCTTGACAGTCCTACTGGTTTTCCTTTATGAATATCAGATATTTTATATATCTATATATACACACACACACACAAACCAGCAGGGAGCTGCAATCTTAATGCCTTTATAGGCATGCAATTTTCATGTCTGCTTCACGTAAACTGAAAATACTAACCAATGTTTTGCTTATATCCACTGTGCCAATCAACTGTGGAATTTTCACAACCAGCTGTTTTCATTATTTGACTATACCATGGAAGGAGAGGGGAAGTGGGCTACAGGGTGTGGCTGCACCATTCTGCCAGCCACCTTCTTGAGTGGGCAAATGTGGTGATAGTGGTGTTAAGTCAGGCAGGACAGATGAGGGGAGGGAAAAAGGGTATGTGCCCTCCATAGCAAGGGCTTTAAACAGCCAGTGGGCTTCAGCATAAGACAAAGGCTGATTGCACAGCGAGGCTAGCTGCCAATTCGAAAATGTGGATGGGCGGGGGAAGGGAGCAAGTAAACAAAAGGGGACAGTGTGGGCTGTGGAGGCAGGGGCTGAAGAGTGAAAGGTTCCTAGCTCACATTAGCCAAAAATGACAGCAGAGGTGAGGCACCCACAACAGAAGCTAGCACAGTGGTATAGTCTAACAAATTATAAAGACAAATACTTGCATTCCAAGATTTTCCAAATAGAATCTAACTCTTCAGTCCCAGCCTCGGTTTCTGGCTGGGAATTGGGCTCGCTTCCTACGCAGTCAATCCCACGTCCTGAGTTCTGAGACCATCCTAGCTTTCCAGGGAGAGCTCTTCAGGGCCTTCCTTTGGTGATGACTCTTGCTGCTTGTCCTTAGGAAGGCTGAGTCCATAACTTCCTTGGGTTCAGTAATGGTGTCATTGCATAAAATCCTGTCCAACTTCTCAAAAAATGGACATGTTATGTCTCCACAGCCAGATTATTTCCTTGTACCCCTGGTCATAGTGTAAATTCTCCTGAACTGTTTGCTCCTTATCTGGCACTGATCAACATCCCAGTTGTGACCCCTCAAGGACATATTGCTAGCAATGTCCACAAAACACATCTTTATTGCAGTGGCTAGCCCTAAAAGCTTGCTATATCAATGCTTCTCCCAAGATCCTGACGTAGAGCTAGGGTCTCAGCATGGCTCCAAGCATGTTATAAAGGTGGCTGGAGTAATCGCACTGCAATGTGATATCCTGGAATCAAAGAAATTTGCCAATCATGGCACTTCTCCAGCTTTTAAATGGGATAGGTGCCATCTGGTACAGGGCAAACAGATGGGTAAATAATGGTGTTGCAAGGTACTCAGGGTCCCGTAGAAATGAGGCACACACACAGCTGCTGAATAGAAGTGGTGAGTTTATTGAAGGCAAGAGTGACACATCCGCAACGGGGGCTCCCTTCATTGCTGCCACTGAGACGGGGAAAGCCCGATGCACCTGAGCAATGCTCGTGGTGAAGCCCACCGCGTGTGGGAACACAGGCAGACAAATAACAGGAACATTTGCATCTCATGCATACCTCATGAATAACTAATAACTTATTTCTATCTTGTTAGTATTACATAATGAAAGCAGGTGTCTCATTAGTATTGCAAAAGGCGAGCAGGCAATGAGAACTGGAGAGCACTGGTATGCAAAGTATGTAATAACAGAGCAGCAACCAATAACAGCATTGTGACCGGTAATACCCTTTCTTTCTCTGGAGTCGGGGGGTAGGGGGGGAAAGCGTTCCTAGCTGCCCACCATTACAATTTCTTCCGGCCTCCTACAAATGGACATTCACAAAACAGTGTGGGACAGCAGCTGGAGAACTGCCAAAAATGTGCATGGCGGCATTCCGTGCACATGAAACAATTCTAACTCAATTCACATTCACTCCACTAGCTCAGTTCAAATGCAACTTTGAAAGAGGACTCCACAGTTAATGACAAATGTGGAATTAGTGCACTCTAAGGAATTGTATCATGTACTCAGGCATTTTCACACCTGATCAACTCAACTTAGTGCAGACTAAACCTCCCAAGAACATGAGCCTTCAGGTTCTTTTTTGTTAAATTGACTAGCTTTCAATTTGCTTATGTCCCTTTAAGAGTTCCTGGTTCCCAGTCCCTTCTTCATTCCACAATGTAGCTTGAAAAACTTCCTACTACTAGAAAATTACCATCCTCTCACAGAAGGACCTGCAATAATTACTCTGGTCTACAATTTTTTAGAAGTTGTCTGCTTCAGAGATAAAATGTGATATTTATTATGTATTTTGATGTGCTGAATTCAAATATGACAATTAAAACAACTAATTGGCTACTGTTTCTAAGATATTTAAGTTTTTACATTTTATGTCTATGTATATTGTGTAGATAGTAGAGTTTTAATCATAAATTGTAAACCTAGGTCTTTTCATGTGTTTATGGTTGCTTTACATGATAATATTTCACCTGTCCTGTTTATGTAACACTTTAAAAATCAGCAAAAGGGTTATATAAATAAAATGTATTATGAAACAAAAGGCAAAAAACTATTATGTACATAGTTTAGTCCTATTCAGTGTCTACTCGGCACTTCTTGGCTTGTCTCTTGTATTCATTAAATGGAGCATCTCTTGTCACTGTCCAGCAATAGTCTGCAAGCATTGATGGGCTCCATTTGCCCTGATAGCGTTTCTCCATTGTTGCAATGTCCTGGTGAAATCGCTCGCCGTGCTCGTCGCTCACTGCTCCGCAGTTCGGTGGAAAAAAATCTAGATGAGAGTGCAAAAAGTGCATCTTTAGTGACATGCTGCAACCAAGGCTTTTGTATGCCTTGAGGAGGTTTTCCACCAACAACCTGTAGTTGTCTGCCTTGTTGTTTCCGAGAAAATGTATTGCCACTGACTGGAAGGCTTTCCATGCCGTCTTTTCCTTGCCACGCAGTGCATGGTCAAATGCATCATCTCGAAGAAGTTCACGAATCTGAGGACCAACAAAGACACCTTCCTTTATCTTAGCTTCACTTAACCTTGGAAATTTTCCACAGAGGTACTTGAAAGCTGCTTGTGTTTTGTCAATGGCCTTGACAAAGTTCTTCATCAGACCCAACTTGATGTGTAAGGGTGGTAACAAAATCTTCCTTGATTCAACAAGTGGTGGATGCTGAACACTTTTCCTCCCAGGCTCCAATGACTGTCGGAGTGGCCAATCTTTCTTGATGTAGTGGGAATCTCTTGCACGACTATCCCATTCGCAGAGAAAACAGCAGTGCTTTGTGTATCCAGTCTGTAGACCAAGCAAGAGAGCAACAACCTTCAAATCGCCACAAAGCTGCCACTGATGTTGGTCATAGTTTATGCACCTCAAAAGTTGTTTCATGTTGTCATAGGTTTCCTTCATATGGACTGCATGACCAACTGGAATTGATGGCAAAACATTGCCCTTATGCAGCAAAACAGCTTTAAGACTTGTCTTTGATGAATCAATGAAGAGTCTCCACTCATCTGGATTGTGAACGATGGTGAGGGCTGCCATCACACCATCGATGTTGTTGCAGGCTACAAGATCACCTTCCATGAAGACGAATGGGGCAAGATCCTTTTGACGGTCACGGAACATGGAAACCCTAACATCACCTGCCAGGAGATTCCACTGCTGTAGTCTGGAGCCCAACAGCTCTGCCTTACCATTGGGTAGTTCCAAATCCCTGACAAGGTCATTCAGTTCAGCTTGTGTTAGGAGGTGTGGTTCAGAGGAGGAGGATGGGAGAAAATGTGGGTCCTGTGACATTGATGGTTCAGGACCAGAAGTTTCATCCTCTTCCTCATCTGACTCAAGTGAGAATGATTCTGGTGCATCAGGAACCGGCAGTCCTTCTCCGTGGGGTATTGGGCGTGTAGCTGATGGAATGTTTGGATAATGCACAGTCCACTTTTTCTTCTTTGACACACCTTTCCTAACTGGAGGCACCATGCAGAAGTAACAATTGCTGGTATGATCTGTTGGCTCTCTCCAAATCATTGGCACTGCAAAAGGCATAGATTTCCTTTTCCTGTTCAACCACTGGCAAAGATTTGTTGCACAAGTGTTGCAGCATATGTGTGGGGCCCACCTCTTGTCCTGATCTCCAATTTTTGCAGCCAAAATAAAGGTGATAGGCGTTCTTAACCATAGTGGTTATACTGCGCTTTTGTGATGCAAAAGTCACTTCACCACAAACATAGCAGAAGTTACCTGCACTGTTCACACAAGTACGAGGCATCTCTGCTCACTTTGGTTAAACAGAAATGTGTCCCTTTGCAAAATCAAACACTGACAGATAAGAGAGCACGACACTGTATGATTCCTAGAGCTGATATAGGGCAATTTGTTCAGCAGAGTGATGTAAGCTTCATTATGATTGCATCATCCATGACTTCTAGGAATAACATGATGCAATTCATATCATGTAGGACGCAATACCAGCTTCAGATTGCATCATTCATTGTTTTGCCTAAAAAGCAAGTACTGTCCAAACCCAGTCATAGATTTATTCATAGATCCAGTCAAAGATGTATTTTAGTCATTTCTGGTTTAAATTGAGATCCCTTTCCTTTGTAACTCACTTATCCTCTGCCATTCCCATGTCAAGGGTCGTATATACGGACCCAATAGCATATCTTGAAAACTAGAGCCAATCAACAATTTTAAGCATCATTTTCGTTCTCAGTGACCCAGAATTAGTAAAGTTTGACTACATTTATTTCAGAAGCATTTTGGCTGTAGAGTAGTGTAATCTGTGGTGTGGTTTTGTTTTTGTTTGTTTCATTAAAGTTTCAAAGAGAGTTTATACATCCTGATTGAGTGAAGTGTTGTTGGCAAGTGATAGCAGGACATTAAGATATGTGTCTGACCCCAAAGGAAATGATATCCAGAGGGAAAGGCTGGATTTTGTTTGGAGCTCAGTCTATTCTAGTGTCAATTTCAGGAATCTGATTTCCACAACATGAGTGCAATTAAAGAAGCTCTTCAAAGGCAAGGCAGGCCTGATTCTGATCTTGTGTAACTGTAAATCAAAAGGATATCTGAATCCATGCAGGCAATCCAGTGAGACATCTATAGGTGATTACAATCAAACCAATAATCTTTTAGCTTTCTGTGCACCGAGATTTAAATGGTACATTTCTATGATAGTTCTAGAGAGTAATTGCCAGACAATACACACAAAATATCTATTTTAAAATACTTGTCACACCAAGTAAATAATTATCCTAATTCTGCAGTGAATTCTCAGGCAATACTTCCCCTGAGATCAAATTTGAAGTCCATGGGAGTTTTCACGGCAATGTGTTAGAGCGTTTAGAACCATTAACTGGCATCAGTACCTCTGGACTCTATTTCGTGATCTGCAACTGATTCACTGTGTGATCTCAAGCAAGTACCTTAACCTGTGTACTTCAGTTAGCCCATCTGTATCACACACGTAGTAACCCTGAATTTCATGATTTGTTATAAGGCATAATTAATTTTTGTAAAGCACCTTTAAGATCATCAGACAAACAAAGCAATAAAAGGTGTTAAGTATATTACTGTTATCTGATGGGCCATTACAGGGCAATCAGTATGCCAGGCTGTGCTTATTATGGTTACTTTGCATGTGAAAGTACATTTCAGTATCCAGCTTTTTAAGAGTGTTTCCATGGGTTTTTTGTGCCTTTCTGCCCTGTTCAGCTCTAGTTTAAGAGGAGTTATTCTTGCCTCACTATAATTATGAGAAAATGCAATTTTGTTTCAAATGAAGGAAACAAACAAACAAAAAAAAAAGAATCAACTCAAAACCCCAGTTGCCAAATGCCACGAGCACATCAACTAGACTTTAATCACTGAAGCTTATCTTGAGGCAACTTGCAAAGTAAACTAGTTATATCCCTGATTAAAAACAAAAGCCACATGATGTGTGTGACTGAAAGGTCAGACACCTGCTGACCAACATGACAAATTAAATAATGACACTGGCATCTGTGGAACATGAACTTTCAATTAGTGTCCATTCTAATTAGTCCATCAGTAGGAAAAAAAATGGATGGACAACCAGAACAATAAAAACAACAATATAATATTCTTATTTTAAAACAATACAGATACATTCAAGTCTACGGTTACTGTTCCTTGCAAAAAGAGGATATATTCCCTATTTAAAAATTGAAACCAAATAGTACAGATACTAGTATAAAAGAGAAGTTTAAAAATATTATTGTATACTGTTTAATTCCAAACTATCATCATGGTTTCCATCAGCTTTAGTTATTTTCTGTTTGTTCATCTCTAAAAAATATAAACAAACTATATACAGGCAATAATACAAGCTGATGCAAGAAATCTCATCAGTCTCAAGGACTACAGTGAATTAGTATCAACTGTGTGGGTCAAATTTGTTCAAAATACAGTAAACTGATGTTTAAATTTGGCAGAGGAATCTTTATTGGTCCAAAAGTCATTAAGACACAAAATACTAATGGTTTTAAAGCTTACAAAGATATTTACTAAAGCAAGATGGCAGACTTTACATTACTTTCCTCAAAACATGGGTATTATAGGAAAGTGGGGAGAGAAGAGGTATTTATTAATTCTGCTGGGAAAAAATGAATGACAGTAAGCCCCTATTTCAAACACTGCACATATTCATGTGTTCAGTAGAACTTCTCACATATGTAAAGTTATTAATACTGTTTATGTAAGTGTTTGAAGGTTCATGGCCTTATTTTATGTGACTTCTTTACATTTCTACTACACATATGCATTGGGCAAGAGAATAGGCTATTTTAAAGATAAAGCTAAATAAATAATGGACTGTATTTTCAAGTTAATGTAACCACTACATATCTTTCATTAAAGCTAAAGAATAAATCCTTACAAAGCAAGATCGAGAAACAACCCTCAGCGCTACTTAAGCCCCACAATGAAATGCAGAAGAGTAAGATGGGTGAACGGGTGAGGCAGCAATACTGTGAGACCTATCTGAAATAATCATGAAAGGGGCAATTAGAGGAGAGCCGGAGTGGGATAGTGGGACTGTGCTTATGAAGAATTGATTGACCTCAACACCCTAAAAGGATACACAGAGCCAGAACAGACACTGCTGAGCCAAAGAACTGGGCTACAATAGCAGTAGTAGGTGGTGAGTGCCATTGCTCTCAGCCCCTCTGAAGTTCCTCACAAAAAGTCAGTTATGCAGACTTTAACTTATGTGTGAAGGGTAAATGTCACTCATTTATGGATATTACCTTGAACAAAGATGTACTAAACAGCAGAGGCAGAACAACTTACAATTCACCAGTGTAATTCCATTGCAGGACTACAGCGAGAGCAGCTTTGTGAATATTAGCTGGCCAGCTTCAACCTCTCAAAACTCTTTCCTACTCTGTCCACATTTTAACTCCATCCCAATCATATTAATGGCCAGCTATTCTGGCAAAGGCTCTATACTCAACTTGGTGGCATCTGTCTGTAACATTGCAACTAATGAATGCTATGTCTCACAAATTCCAAAATTTCAGGGAATTATCTAAGCCTCAAAGACCAGAACCCTGGATAATTTGTGGGGAAATCAGAAGACCAAAAGTGGGAAAAATGGGAGACACATGGAGACCATCATCTGTTTAGCACAGTCACAACTGGTTTATGGCACCCACTAACACCTTCCAGCAGAACACCCTTATCCTCTAAATAGTTTAATATGTTGACAGCTTGAAAGAATCAGCACACAGGGACCCTAGTGGGAAGATGGGAGCAGGGGCGCACAGAACCTTAGGCGGGGGGAAGCTTGGGGGACTATCAAAAGAGAGGGGGATGGGAAAGTGGCACATTAAGAGTATGGAAGCAGGGAAAATAGAGAGATGCAAGGACCCCATGGTATGTGCAATGAGTTTGGCCTATTGAAACTATGAAGTATGACCCTCTAGATTTCCTAATACACTAAGTTATGAAATAGTTACCCAACATTTCTCACACACAACCACAAAAGCAAGGAAAAGATAAGTTAAGCCACCTAACAGTACACACATTTTATTCCTCCACCCATGATTACTGTGCATCCCAGACAGGGGTGAAAGTGGGCTGGTACGGTGTATCAGTAAGAACCCGTACCGGCCCATATTCACCCCACACTAAAGTGCTGCCATGACAGTATTTTAACATCCCAGCCCCTTTACACCCACCCCCCCAAGTCAGTGGCCCTGCTGGTAGAGTCTGTACCGGCAGGGCCCCCAATAGGGGAGGCAAAAGGGGCAGGGACATTAAAGCACTGCCGTGGCAAAGGACCCTGAAAGTGTTGCCACGGCAGCGCTTTAACATTCCCACCCCTTTTGCCGCTCCTCCCCCACCGCCAACGGGGGGGTGGGGGCCGCAAACAGAACAGCTACAGGCACTTACCGGTACCGGGCTGGCTCTGACCCCCCATCCCCTCGAGGTCCCGCCATCCCTTCTGCCCGAGGCCCCGCCCCATCCGGGGCCAGATCCATCCCCAGCCCAGCCCCATATCGGTAAGTACCTATAGCTACTTTCAGCCCTGATCCCAGACCACATACCACACCTTTAACTCTGCTACTCTTGGGATGCCAGACTCCCTGGATAACTTTTACCAAACTTCCCTCTCCAAACACATCAGAAACCCTCTTATTACTCCTTTCTGTACAACCCAATTTTGCACTTTCCCCTTTGAATACTAACTGAATATTTAGTGTATAGTTTGGTGTGTCAGAAGGAGATACTTTAATAATGGCAGTGATGGTGGAAGTGGAAGTCAAAAGGAACATATGTGACTAACAGACACATGTGGCCAGAGATTTGTGCTGTTGGCCCTCAGGTCTCACTACAAAACCAAGGAAAAGAGTCAAAAAGAGTTCACATAGAATAGGAAAAGCTTTTATACCACTGTTCACGAGCTTAGACATGGCAAAGTCACAAATCCAGATCCTCTCAGCCTACAGTTTACCAGGGCTTGGTATTATTTATTTGACAGATATGTTACAAAATGTCAGAGGAGATGTTTATATGTACTCTACCATTAATGTGGAAGGTTAAATGTACTGACAGTAAGTTGACTGTATTTTTTTTGCCTGACCCTAAAACTACAGAGGCTGTTTTCTACATGGCAAGAAGAAATGCATGACCTTAGCTGTCGAACAGATGTCAACTACAGGGAAGTGTGGTGTAAGGATATACTTTTATTGGCCTACTGCTAGGAAATATGTTGTCAGTAAAATAACCAATCTTTGAAAATAAAAATGGAGGCTAGCTATTTTCTGTCTTTAGAAAACAAACTTGTGAAAGACAGAGAGCAAAGGGCATGTAGCTTTTAATGGATACATGATTTTCACTAACTTAGGACTTACCTAGTTGCACCCTGAGAATGTGTTCTTGAGAAGTGGACTTCTTTTTGAGACTGACAATGGAGTTCTTGAACTACCATTGAAAAATATCTAATATGGTACTTCAAAGCAAGAATTGTGTGTTTGGAAGTGACAGAATGGGGTATGAAATGGCTGTAGAACTGTGTTCCACAGGTATAATATGTTGGATGGAAAATGTGTCGAAACTACGGCAAAGAATAATTCCAAGGACTGTCTCCTTAACCAAGTGTTTCCCATACTTTTGAAAGACGAGTCCCCTTTTAAGAAAAAGAAATCAATCATGCCCCCTTACTGCAATCCTAACCTAATCCAATACTCAGTCTCTGACAGCTTCCAGCACCAGATGCTTTAGAGGAAGGTGTGATAACCATGCAGTAGGTAGTTGTGAGACAATCACACACCTTAGATATGATTTAACAGACTGATTTAAACCCTGGAGCAATACATGGGTATTTCTGGAGTCAAAACTGTACCCTGCATGATAGAGTTCCCCTCGCTGCAAACAAGGCAAGAAGCTACACAGTGCACAGGCCTTTTGTGCCCCTAGTTTCCTTGCTGAGCAAGTCTCCCATTTGTAGCAAGCCCCATTCCTGCAGCAAGGGAAAAGTGCAGGAGCACCATGGAGAAATTAAAAAAAACAACAAAATCACATCAGAAATCGAAGCCACATTGAGTAAAAACTACCTAGAAGTCAAGTGTAAAAATTTAACAGAATTTTAGTGAGGGGGAAAAATCCAAATTTTCCCGGACCTCATGCTCTGCAGAGGGATGTGTATTATCACATACTTTGAAACCCTGGTACTACTATGATAAGGTCTTAGCTGGCATCCACAGCGAACCAGTTTGTCTGTGCCTCCAAAGCAGAAAGGGTGACCAAAGAACCACTGCTAGAATCTGTGGGTCTGCCAATGGACAGCAATGAGTCATTTTTAACTCTAACTCCTAAACTACTGAGTATATTTACTTGTACTTTTCTTCAAAATTAAATATTTCTTTGGTTGCAAGTGTAATTTTATTGCTGATCAATATTTCTTTCTTTCTTCAGAAAATGAATTTATAACCCACCTTAATTTAATTCAGCTGGTGCCCCTATAAAAGTTGAAAGACTCTTGTAGATCTCATCAAGTCTACAAGCACTCTTTTCCATCTGAAGATGGCCATTCTCATAGGAGAGGCCTAAGTTCCCAACTTACTGGCAATACCTATAGCAACTTCACTACTTATCTCTAATGTAGTTTGGCATTGCCATAGAATGGATAATGAAGTAGTATTATAAAAACAAACACTGGTAGAGCATAGGTAGATGGCAAGACATAGAAGACTAGACTTTGGTGATACTGCACTAGTGAGCGACACCCTTGAAAAGTTACAAAGACAGACGGACAACTTGGCAAAAAGAGCTGGCCCAAATGGGGATCAAAATTAATTATACTAAAACAAATATCCTTGAAACCCAGCTATCAAGCAGTAAAACCAAATTAGATAGCAAAAATATCAAGAAATTAAACCGGTTAATCCCTCTGGGCAGCAGCACCATATTAGCCAATGGAGACCTCAAGAAGGACGTGACACCAATGATAGGAAGCACATCCACAGCATATACTAAGCTCAACAACATTTGGTAACCAAAGATATTCAGTTCAAAGTGTGACAAAGCTGTCCTTATCTTCGTGGATCCTGCATTTCCTGGCGGATTTTTACTAGCCTCAGCGGCTCACTGTGACCCTCCACGGAGCCCTTCTCTCTCTGGAGACAAGGTCACAGCCTACTGAGCCATTTTCATCACAAACCAGTGAGGAGAAGCTATCCTTCCTGGCACAGTCTCTATTGTCTCCCAATCTCAAAGACTAATCAGGGGAGGCAGAAAGGGGGGAGCCCAGGCCCGCCCTCTACTCTGGGCTCCAGCCCAGGGACCCTAATAGTATCAGCTAAGATGGCTCACCTTTTATCCACAAAGCACAATACAATTCCCTGGGCTACTTCCCCACAGCAGTCCCCGCTTCTTCAAACTCCACTTCACCCTTACCTCAGGGCCTCCCTCCTTCTGTATGATATGTTGTCCAACACTCAGTCTCACCAACAGCATAACTTCCTTCCACAGCTCCTGACACCCACAGCCCACCTGACTAACTGGGAGGTTTTTATCTGGATTCAGCCAGTCCGTGATTGGCTTCAGGTGTCCCAATTAGGCTAGCTGTTTCTACTCCTTTCTAGAAGGTTCTTAATTGGCCCCAGGTGTCTTGATTGGCCTGGAGTAGCCTTTGTTTGGCTATCCAGGGAACAGGGACCTGCACACCCTGAGACTAATATACCTGCCTTTCAGCACTCTCCTATATCCTTCTTGTCTGACTCCGTCACAAAAGCTAATCTCAGTGCTAACAGAGACGTGAAAGCTGGAGATCTACCAAAACATTAGACAGAAAACTAGATACTTCAAAAATCAGTGGCTATGAATGATTCTGGGCAGTGGTTAGAAATACTTCATTACCAAAGAAGAGATCAAGAAATCATCAACCAGAGCATTTCTGTCAGAATCAGAAGGAAGTGCTGGACATACCTGGCGCAAGTACTCTGGATGTCAACATGCACACACCCACATGAAGCTATTAAATGGAAACCAATTGTTGTGAAGAAACAAGGACACACTAGAGAAGTGATGCCCCAACTTCACCTGTCATGCCCCCCTTACCAGTAATGGAAGCTGTCCGCAATCTCCTTCATTACTAGACAGACAAAGTTTCCTCAGCAGAGGTGCTTGGGGTGAAGGCATAGCTGAGGGCAGAACTGGGGATGAGTGAAGACATGGTGCTAGAAGCGGAGAGAGCAGGAGGCAGAATGCAGTTACGGGCCAGAGGTGGGGTTGAGAGGTGGAGCGGAGCTGGGGTTGAGAGGTGCTTCCTCTCCACCGCACAAGAGGGGTTGACCCAGGGGCCTGCCATACGCTTCCCTGAACGTTCTTCTCTGCCCCTTAAGGGGGTGCACCCCATAGTTTGCGGACTACTGCACTAGAGAAACCTTAAGGAGGACCATTAACAGAAAGGACAGAATAGTTAATATCAATTCTACAGAACAAATGACAGAGAGGGATGGAAGAGACTGGTTTCTGCTCTGTCCTAATATTAGTGTGTGGATTTCCACCTGTATGTCAACACTGGTGTGTGATGGATGTCAAAACAAACAAAGAATACTCTTGTCCAGACAGGTAGAGAGAAGACACATTTACAAGAAGTACATGCTGAATAATGACATATGTAGTGTAGTTCTTTTCAGAACTACTGACAACAAACAGTTCCCTTTTCCCAATGTCACTGAGATGAAAACAGAAGTATATTCTTGTGAGTGTCCCAAAAAAGCAACATTTCAAGATTCTTAATAAAATTCATTTACTATTATGAAGTTACATTTGCATGTCTATAGTCCAGTTCAGATTTGTAAACACAACCAACACAACTCCAGAACAACAGTCTATTTTCTATCTTTTGGATCTACCAGAGAAGTATCACCTTGCCATGGTTTATTTTAAAAAAGTATATACTTACATGTTAGCAGAAACAAACTCAAAAGGAAATTTAAGAGTACTTGAGGTTGTAGTATTATTAATTAATGGCCTGATTCTGCAATAGTCAAGACCTGTGAAATCAATAATAGCTGGTGATGGGAAGCTCAATTCAGATTTGGGCCCTAATTTTTTATAATGTACTAATAAAAATTCAGTGAAATATTGGCATATGAAGTATAAGTCTCCATATTTCCATGGATATTATGCTACTCTTTAGTTCCTGTAAGAAGTTAAGCTTTTTTTAAAAAAAAAAAAAAATATGGTACCACAATACTTCACGCCAACACAATGCTCTGTCTACCTCAGAGGTGGAGGGGTAATGTCAAGACTCTCTTTCATTTAGCAATTTTGCTTGCAAAAATGAGATTTGGCTGTTTTAGAAGACTGGGAATATCTAACAGTAGCAAAATGCTTTTGTGATACCACACAAAGAATGCACTGAACAAAGAAAAACAGTAATTATACTTTTAATTATTATGCTATAATTAAAATGCCATAGATAAGCTTTGGCATTGTAGACAAAGAATCAATATCAGACGTGGGACAAAATTCAGTCTTATCCACAGTTATTTCCACTTAATTAAAAACAAAATTGCAAGAAGAGTGTATCCATTTCTAAAAACCATACTGTTCACATATTTGACCTTGGCAAAGAAGCAAGCATATCTTGTGAAGCTTTGTGCTGAGTACTGCAGAATGTCCTTCAAAGAACAAACCAAAACTATTTATCTCTAATACAAATAATACATTAGTAAGCAAAGTGAAACTGTAGGGGCTCTTTAAACAGACGAATTGCTTCACCTGTTCATTTCAAGATAAGGCCAAATATCTGGCTCAGAATATCCTATGGCCAGATATACTCAAAATAATCAGTGTAGTTACAAACAAGTATTAGTTGAGTTTTCCAGAGCTGGAATTCATACAGCCATAAATACTATCGTCTGCAGTATTTAGTCTTAACAACTGTTCCATCAAATTTTCTTTAGATGAGGGGAAACAAAGGGATGAATTTTAATGGCAAGAGCAAAGCTTAGGCAGCCATCGACAGCCAAGAGGGATTTCTCAGACTACTTCAGGGAATTTGACAGTCCATGCTACCTAGATTCCATTTTGTTGATATGTTAAAATGAAGAAAATCAACACAAAGATATAAATAAGAAACTGTAATCTGGAAAGAGGTAATAACACTTAAGCAGAGAAAAATGATATCTAATAAGAGACCCGATGGTTTATGGAAAGACTGAAGACTGGCGTAGCATAATCTGAACCAAGAGCCAGACTGCAAAGATGTTCTGAACACACAAGCACACACAAGTTTTTAAGTGGACAATGGAGAACAGCATGAAACATTTGCCAAATAATCTCTCTTCTCAAGAAGCATTAAAGCATGTAAACTGCAAACAGGGAAGAGGACAAACTCCTGAAGATGATAAAAATGAATAGCCCTTTTAAAATCAAATTCTGCTCTCATTTTTAGCATCTCTCATCTAAAACTTCTCTCTAATATAGGACTATGCTGTTTAGGCTTATTAACTACATTAGATTTCACAATAATCAGCCTTACTGTAGTACTCAAAAATAGTTGGCTCACAAAGACATCGGTTTAATGACGATGATGTGTACCTTCATGATTAAAGGAGTCACTAAGGAGGACACACAATGGTCTAAAAAAAGTAGCAGCCTCTAGTTACATAATTTCAAACCACTTTGACTTAAGAAAAATAAAATTGGAGCCTCAGCCTGACTAAAAATTATACTACAGAACTTTCCATGAATTCGCCTGATAGATATTGTGCTCCATTAAGAAACAGTGCTGGCTCCATTTATAAATTCAAAAACCCAAATAAATGCAGTGCTCTAGTGTCAGGGGTGGCTCTCCAGTTTCAAGAAAAAACAGATGGAGAATAAGTCTTCCAGAAAGCCTATCAGAATTTCAGCAAAGATGACAAACTCTTGGCCGCTTTCTTTTTGGAACTTATAATGTAAATTAACCAAAAGGTTAACTACCAAGTATTTCATCTGCAGCTGGATCCTAACTTTAAACACACATGATTGAATAAACTTTTAATATGTTGTTCACTCACAGCAATAACATTCAAAAAGTAAGTCATGTTGGAAAAGATCTTTCATGATCTCCTTGCTGCTATGGTTGCCAACTTTCTAATAGCACAAAACTGAACATCCCTGCCCCACCCCTTCCGCAAGGCCCTGCCCCCATTCATTCCATTCCCCCCTCCCTCAGTCACTCGCTCTCCCCCAACCCTCACTCACTTCCACCGCGATGGGGCAGGAGGTTGGTGTGTGGGTGGGAGATGAGGGCTCCAGTTAAGGGTGTGGGCTCTGGAGTGGGGCTGGGGATGA